>PVIU01000491.1:38406-314245 GCA_004026605.1 Ondatra zibethicus | reverse complement strand
TATGCTCATTCAGTCCCAGTCCAGGTGGATTGGTGTGCTCCCATTAGTTCAGGCACACTGTCTCAGTAGGTGGACCAGCCCCTCACGGTCCTAACTTCCTAACTCATCTTCTCCCTCCTTCTGCTCTTCACCTGCACCTTGGGGGCTCAATCCATTGCTCTGATGTGAATGTGGGTCTCTGTCTCTATCTCCATCCATCTTTTATATTTAAAACTCAGTTTTAAGGTTTCATCTCTCAACTAAAGAGAAATGAGGTTTTCAGCCCAGCCTACTTTTCACGTTCAGGAGATCTAAACTTAAGAACCATGTCTCGGGACTAGAAAGATGGTTAAGAGCACTGGTTGTTCTTCCATAGGACCCTGGTTTAATTCTTAGCACTCACATGGCAGCTCACAACTGTTTGTCTGATGCCCTCTTCTGGACTCTGCAGGCACTGCATGCACATGCTGTACAGATACACATGCAGGCAAAACACCCGTATACATAAAAGAGATGAATTTTTAGAGATAGAAAAAAAAAAGAACCACTTCTTAGGCTGGGGAGGTGTTTCCTGTGCAGAAATGAGGTTCAGCATCTAGATCCTCAGCAGCCATGCAAAGCCAGATGCAGCAGCATTTATCTGTGGTCTTAGTTGTGGTGGTCTAAATGAGAAAAGCCCCCATAGGCTCATATATTTAAATACTAGGTCCCCAATTGGTAGAGCTGTTTGGGAAGGATTACGAGGTGTGGTGTTGTTGGAGGAGTATCAAGGGGATGGGCTTTGAGGTTTCAAAAGTCTACCCCATTTCTTGTTGGCTTTCTCTCTGTACCCTACTTGCAGATGAGGCTCTAAGCTCTCAGCTACTGCCTTGGCACTATGCAGTGCTACCTGCCTGCTCCCATGCTCCTCACTCTAACCCTCTGAAATTGTAAGCCCAAATAAACTCTTTCTTCTCTAAGTTCCCTTGGTCATGGAGCCTCTTCACAGCAACAGAAAAATAACTAAGACACTAGCTCTCCCGCAAGACAGAAGTGGAGACAGGAGACCACCTGGAAGCTCAGGGGCTGGCGATCCTGGAATAATGTGGCATCTAACAGCAAGGATAACTTGTCTCAAACAAGGTGGAAGGCAAGGACTGGATGACACCAGCTATCCTCTGGCTCCCTCATGTATTCCCTCTGATATTCACACATTTGCATTCATATATACAAATGTGTACATATACATGAATTATTAACACACGCACGCGCACACACACGCGCACACGCGCGCACACATACACAAACAACCCACACACCATTTCTTCTCCTAATTTCAGGCTAGAAACTCAGTAGTTAAGAGTACTTGCTGTCCTTCCAGAGGACCCATTTGGTTTCTAGCATCCACGTCACAACCACCTGTGACTCCAGCTCCAGGTGACCTGATACTCTCTTGGCCTCCTTAGCCATCTGCATAGGAGTGTGCATGTACATGTACACACATGTAATAAAAGTGCTTTAGGAAGGGCAGTGGTGGCTCACACTTTGAATCCCAGCACTCAGGAGACAGAGGCAAGCGGGTCTCTGGGACTTCAAGACCAGCCTGATCTACACAGTGTGTTCCAGGTCAGCCAGGGCTACACAGTCAGACCCTGACTCCACACAGCTATAATCTTAGCACTCAAGAGGTAAAGGATGATGATCAGGAGTTCAAGGTCATCTATGGCTACACAGTGAGTTTGGAGTTTGGAACCAGTTTGGCTTTATGAGACCTTGTTTAACAAACAAAACAAAAAACGAATTAAAAAATTCACAGAAACTTGACTAGAAAAGTTAAACTCTATTTTAGTACATTTAAATTTAACACAGATAATTAAGGTTTCCCACTTATCACCTTTTGGGGGGAGGCGGGACGGAGGGGGGGTGCTAGGGACTGAATCAAAAGCCTCACACACTTGACAAGGAAGGCGCTCTACCACTGCGACACCACTAGCTCTATTATCCCATTTGGGAGTGCGACTTAGTCCACAAAAACTAAATTCAAGTGCAACAAGAGTTCAGTTTAACTAAAAATGTTACTTTATCTGTCCTTGTTTGATAAAATTTTGTCTTTGCTTACCTGAGCCATCAGTAGGAACTGAACTTGCATTGATTCCAGAAAGACCAAACAAGGGACATTCTCGATCTGTGTTCACATGACCCCACTTGTGACATTTAATACACCTTACATTTCGAACCTGAGAAATAAACATTATTTTGATTCTCAAATGCCAAGAGCCTAACTTGATTCAACTCAGCATTTTTATTTAGGTCCCGTCCCCCCTTTTTTCTTTTTGTTTTCTTTTCTTTCTGTTTTTGAGACAGGGCCTCACTATAGCCTTGGCTAGTCTAGAACTTGCTATATAGATCAGGTTGGCCTTGAACTCACAGAGATCTACCTGCTTCTGCTTCCAGGGGGCTAGTATTAAAACATATACCACCATACTTGGCTAAATTCCTTTGTAAAAAAAAAATCGCCAGGGAAAGAGATTCTATAGTTATGGTGGATAAGTCAATACAAATACTAAGCCCTTCTACTATAAATTTGCCTAAAATCCAAGGTGAATCTTATCTGTGTCGCCTACAATAAAGCAGTGTCATCCGAAAAGAAATAGTAAAATATCAAAGAATTATGTCACAGTTTAATTTTAGGTTTCCTAATTTTAACACATTAACCTAATATCCCCACACCCCTTTCTATGTAGGGTCTCTGGGGAGCTCAGGCTGAGCTTCCCATCTCCTTGCCCCACCTCCACCTTCCACACGCTGAAACCCAGGCCTACGCCACCACACCAGCTACTTTTCTCCCGACCGAAGCCAGGCTCTCGCAACACACCGTGAGAGCGCTTTTTCACCGAGCTCTCCCTAGCCCTGCCTGAAGTTTCACATTTCTAAACCAGGGGTTAGTGAACTTATTCTGTGAGGTAAAAAGGGTATTTTAAGGTTTTATTTTATGTTTGTGTCTGCTGTCGTGACAGGGATGTGCCAGGAGAGCTGCCACAGACAATACAGTGACCAAAGCAATGTTTTTCACAAGGGTTAGCTCTCGAGTGACAGTTGATTGTTTCTAAATCAGGAACATTTTCTAAATTATAAGAAAACTTGACTCTCTCCTTCCATCTAAGTTGTTTTAAACATTGCGATGCTAATTTTAGCTGGAATCAACTAAAACCCAAGGGGCTACTTCTGTGTAGTGGTTTTAAAGAAAGTGGTCCCCACAGGCTGACGGGAGGTGTGGCCTTGCTAGAGCAGGTGGCACAGGAGGAAGTGTGCACTGGGGTGGGCGCGGAGCTGTTGGATGCTCAGTCTAGCCCAGTGTGGCTCTGTCTCCTCCTGACGCCTGGTGATCCAGATGTGGCGCTCTCAGTGTCTTCCCCAGCACCAGGTCTGCCCCGCGCCACTGTACTTCCCACCAGGATGATAATGGACTAAACCTCTGACCTCTAAGCCAGCCCCAATGAAATGCTTTCCTGTATAAGAGTTTCCATGGCTATGGCATCTCTTCACAGCAATACAGCCCTACCTAAGACACTCCTGTGAGGGATTTTCTTGATCAGGTTATGAAATCTGACCACAACTCCTGGTGACAGCCCACATAAATGGAACTTGAAGAAGGAAGCTTTGCTTTTTGCCTGTTGCTCTTTCTCACTGGCAAGTTCAAGTTCCTCTATCTATTCTGTTGCTGCTTGTATTAAATCCTACTTGACTTCAAGAATCTAATGCAGACTGAAGACCAGCAGCTTCGCAGAAATCCTCCAGGACTCCAGAGACAACCAGCCTCGTGGACTGAACAGTTACTGGATTCTCAGCCTTTCTACCGTGAGACAGTCACTGTTGGACCATGAGCCACATCCTCTGGGTAGCGTGGACTCATCCTATACCTGAGCCACATCCTCTGGGTAGCGTGGACTCATCCTATACCTGAGCCACATCCTCTGGGTAGCGTGGACTCATCCTATACCTGAGCCACATCCTCTGGGTAGCGTATTTCATCCTATCAGCTCCGTTCCTTTAGAGAACTCTAATACAAACATCTTTTGGAAAATAATTTAAAGCTAGGGAAAGACTGGGGAGAGCTTGGGAGAGTGGGAGGGTGGAGATGGAGGAAGGGCAGATATTGGAGCAGGGAAGAAGATATCTACATTAAGGGAGCCATTTTAAGGTTGGCAAGAGACTTGGCTCTAGAGGGGATCCCAGGTGTCCACAGGGATATCCCCAGCTAGGTCCTTGGGCAGCAGAGGAGAGGGTGCCTGAACTGGCCTTGTCCCATAGTCATACTGATGAACATCTTGATCATCACCATAGAAATTTTGTTCCGATGGATGGAGATAGAGACAGAGACCCACATCAGAAGAATGGACTGAGCTCCCAAGGTCCAGTTGAAGAGCAGGAGGAGGGAGAAGATGAGCAAGGAAGTCAGGACCGCCAGGGGTTGGACCACCCACTGAGACAGTGTGCCTGATCTAATGGGAGCTCACCAAATCCAGCTGGACCGGGACTGAACGAGCATGTGATCAAACCGGACTCTCTAAATGTGGCTGCCAATGGGGACTGACAGAGAAGCCATTGATAATAGCACTGGGACCTGTCTCTTCTGCATGTATTGGCTTTTTGGGACCCTAGTTTACTTGGATGCACACCTTCCTAGGCCGGGATGGAGGGGGAGGGCCTTGGACTTCCCACAGGGCAGGGTACCCTGCCCTCTCTTAAGGATGAAGGGGGAGGGAGGAGGGTTAGTGGGGGAGCGAGAGGGGAATGGGAGAAGGGGAGGAAGTGTCAATTTTTGAATGGAAAAATAAAAAATTTAAAAAAATAATTTAAAGCTATTTGTACTAAATAAAAGTTATTCTTAAAGAGTAAAATACGTGTCACTTGCCTGGATACCAAAGGGCTGATCTCTTATGTTCATGTCATCTTTGGCATATCTGTTAAATAAAAAAAAATGTTAATACTATAATATTAAGAGCAACTTAATAAATTTAATGACAGTTAACTTGGAAAAATTTATTATTCTTAAAACATTATAAAATGCATTACTACTACCAGCATCAATTTTTAAATGTCTATAGCAGAGGTTCTCAACCATTCTAAGGCTGCAACCCTTTTACACAGTTCCTCATACTGTAGTGACCCCAACCATAAGACTATCTTAGTTGCTACTTTATAACTGTAATTTTGCTACTGTTATGAGTCCTAATGTAAATATATGTGTTTTTTCATTGTCCTTTGGAGGTTGTGATTTACAGGTTGAGAACCACTGAGCTATATAGTCTGATGATGTAGTTTTAAAAAGTGAACAAGTTCATAAGTCAAGGCTAAAATGATGCATTCTGGTTGTCTGAGGTAAGTCACAGTAGTCACTTGCCCTGGTCAATGAACCAAGGGGCAAGAAGGACTGCAGACAAGGAAACACACTTCCTAGTACTCACTTTTCTCTCGGAGCACCTTTCTGCCATTCAAACTTGTATTCTGTCTCTCCTTCCGTTTCTTCCTTCTACAACAGGTGGCAGAAATTCTTGAATTTCCCATAAAATCACAATCAGCCATAAATCAGTTCAAACAGAGAAGACTACTTACCTCTTTGTTTTCTTGATTGCATATTCACAGCACAGGGAGAAGCAGAACAAGTTAGCAGTGCCAGTGGAAAAGTCTACTACTTATTATTATGCTGTATTATTTAACTGTAACCTGTAAGACTTAACTGGTTTTTCTTTTATCATAAAATAAAACTCCAGATCACTGAGGGATAAAATACAACCTTAAACTGGAGTGCAGAATAGGTATGTTAACTTGTAATTTTTAAGTCTTTATGCTTTTCACTGGCAGTGAATAGACTTTCCATTTGAAAATGTATTTAGTGAGGACTATGGATATGTGCACATTATAAAAGGATAAATGTACTTCCGCAATATTAAGCATCCCCCTCCCGCAAAGGACATAAGCTACTACATCACAAAAGTATTTTTTTTATTCTACTGTGTTGATGACAGCATTTGAGCTGCTATCATCAGAGTAACAGCGAAGGAAAAGATGAAGATAACCTTTAATACACTGCCTGCTCTTCTCAACCTTCACACATAATCACATCCAAGCTTAAAGGAAATGAGGCAAGTACCTTTTTTAACTCCTGGTGGGGCCTCATACATGAAATTCAGGCCGTTCTTTACACGCTCATCTCCCATAAGCAATCTAAATGAAATAACAGTACAATTTTAAATAAAGGACGCACGTGATAGCATGCCAGCTCTCAAAGAATAACCCTAAAGGAATTAAGATATTTTTACTAGAGATAAAGCCTGAAAAGTGCTGCCTTACTAGAAACAGAGACTTGTAACCTCTTCCCTCTAGTTCTCCCAATAAGAAAGGAAAAAAGGACGATATGGTTACTCGTACAGAACTGTCTTAAAACCTGAGAGATGCTGCTGAAGCAGTGAGATCCTGTGTGCTACCAGGCATTTTGGTGCCACAACCTTTTCTTTTTAAAATAATTTCAGATCTTTTCTTCTTGGTTTTTCCAGGCAGGGTTTCTCTGTGTAGCCCTGGCTGTCTTAGAACTTGCTGTGTAGATCAGGCTGGTCTCAAACTCAGAGATCCGCCTGCCTCTGCCTCCCAAGAGCTGGGAATAAAGGCGTGGCCACCATCACCAGCTATTTTAGTATTTTTAATTTTGTGTGTGTGTGTGTGTGTGTATTTGTGAGCCCGCAAGCAAGCGAGAGAGAGAGAGAGAGAGAGGGAAAGGGAGAGAGAGAGAGAGAGCGTATACATAGAGGCCAGAGGCTGAAGCAGAGTGTTCTTCTCAACCATTCACCTTATTTTTAATTATTGTGTGTGCTGTGTATAGAAGCCTGTTTGCATGCACATGAAGGTCAAAGGACAACTTCGTGCAGACAGCTTTCTGCTTCTACCTCTATGTGGGTCTTAGGGATTGCATTCACCTTCACTCATCTGGCCAACTTTCCACCTTCCTTTTTAGACAAGTTCTCCCACTAAACCTGGGGCTCACTGACTGGACTACAGCAGCTGACCTGTTTCTACCTCTGGAGCACTGGGATCACAGGCAAGCTTTTTATGTGGGGGCTTGGAATCCAAACTAGGTCCTCATACCTTCATGACAAATACTTTACACACTGAGCTAACTTCCCAGTTCGGAGAACCAAATTTTTTAATGAGAATAAAGAAAAAAATAACAAAATTCTATAATAGGCTAATACAATGAAGCCAGAAATGACTAGTCCTCAAAAAAATCTTAGGTAGTAACTGAAACTTCCTGTTGTAGGTTCTGTGCACAGTGTGCCGCCGTTGGTCTTCTTGGGTAAAGGATCACAACAAACAGTATGGCTATGCTGAGTTAAAGTTAAGTCTATAAAATCCAAGTTAAGTATTAGAAAAAGCTAAAATGTAGCATGAAATGTCTTTGTATCTGGAAAAGGCAATCACAAAGGATATGCTACGCTATTGTATATAATTCTCCATTTTTACTCTATTGGATTCTATATTCCCTGCCCCCCAAAAGAAAAAAAAAACCAAAAAACACAAGGACATATAAATATATATCTTTATTATGGAACATTATTCTTGAAGTAAAAGGAATGTGCAAAGAAATGTGTACTAATGCATGAGGTGGCTGACCTTCAAAAACGGGCTAAATGAAGAAATCAGAGGCCAGTGACACAGCTCAGTGGCCTAAGCTGCCACCATTCAAGCTTGCTGACTTGGGTTCAATCCTGGGACCCACACAGGGAGAGGGAGCACTGCCTCCCACCAAGCAGGCCTCTGAGTCCACATGTTGCACCAAGGTCCTCATATGCTCCCGACATACATATATATACACACATAAATAAATTAATCTATTTTTTAAAATTAAAAAGTTAACCAATCACAAAAGACCATTTAATCATCTACCCTTTGTGTCCATAATTCTAAAAAATTCATAGGCAGACAGTAAAATGGTCATGACTTGTGAGAAGCAGAAATGGATAAATTAGAAAATGGGGAAATGACTACTAATGAACACAACATTTTCTTTTCAGGTGACGAACTGTTTTGAAATTTGCTATGGTTGCTGCTTAGCAACATTAAGCAAACTTAAAAACCTAGGTATATTTTAAACAGATCTGTAAATTTTGTCTTAACACCATTTAAAAACTGTACATGAAAAGCTGAGCTTCACTAGACATAGAGAAATAACAAATCAAAACTGCAATGAGCTACTGCTTCATACTTACGAGAATGGTTATTAATAAGTGAGCTGAGATGTTACCCAGCTGGTAGAGCGCTGGCCTGGCACACAGGAAGCCCTAGGTTTGATTCCTAACATCATATTCACCAGGTATAGTAGCACAGGCCAGCACTTGGGAATTCACAGGAGAATCAAGGAGTTTTAGGTCATCCTCAACTTCATAGGAAGGAAGTTCAAGACCTGCCTAGGCTATGGAAAAGTTTGATGGTTCTTTAAAAAGAATTACTCTAAGATCTAACAATTCTGCTCCTAAGCACATAAACAAAGCAGATGAAAACAGTCTTGAACAGATACCTCTATGCCAATGTTAACGGCACGATCCAATTATCTATAAACTGATGAATGTCTCAAGTTTCAAAAATAAATGCTGCTTCAGAGTACAGTCTATTTAACCAAAACAGCACTACTCAGTTCATTAACCAAATACAAACACAGTGAAAGGAATTAAAAGGCAGGTATTATCCTGAAAGAAGCCAATGGACCCCAGCCATCAAGCACAGGCCAAAGACACCTGGCTTCTCCTCTAAGAGTCCTGGGCATCTCTCATTTCAATGTATTGAAGAGGAACCTTTCTAATTGCTATCAGTAGTTAATATGCAGGGTTTATTATGTTTGCAAGTGCTGCCTCATTTAGGATATGCTCACATTCTGGATGAGTCAAATGAAACTGTACTTTAGGTGAAGAATAGCTAAAGATGGGAAAGGTGACCATGTGTAATTATGGGAGAGAAGCTGACTCACTACTGATTATTCTAAAAGCACTAATAAGGTGGCATTTACCTGTTATCATATGACTCTTGCTCTTTAAGGTACTGTTGCATTAATTCTTCTTGTTTCTTTTTATCATATGATATTTTCTGCTCTGCCATCCATACCTACAATAGTTAAACAAAATATATAGTTTACCAACCAGGTTAAACAGTCTGCTTCGTGTGTATATACATGTATGTATGCAAGTGTGTAGTATGTGCATGTGACCATGGAGTCAAGGGTTTAAAACAAACTGTCTTCTTCAGTCACTCTCTCCCAAGCCCAGAGTTGGACAACCCTGCCATTCTAGCTGACAGCTTGCGTGGAGGATCCTGTCTTCATCCCGAGGGCAAGGACTGCAAACGGGCTACCGTGGAGACCTGGCTTTCATGTGGGTGCTGGGGATCCAAACTCTGCCCTCACACTCCGCTAAGTCATCCTGACAGCCCTGGATGCTCCCTCGTCTTCTATAATCAACCACACCTGGTCAGCCAGGCGTGCTGGCTCCTGTCTGCAATCCCAGAACTCAGGAGGCTGAGGTAGGGGTACTGAGTGTTCCAGGTCATTCAGAGTTACACAGGGAGACCCTATCCAAAAACAAGCCCCCAGCAACCAGAAAAATTACCATGTATCTCAAGCTTTAGATTTTACAGTTAACTAGTCTCAATGGAGCAAGAACTGAGATAAAAGTAAAACCTAGGTCCACTGCCAAAGAGCTCACAATGATTCTTCTGCATATTATAAACTATTATAAAGTATTTCACAGCTTAAAAGGGAGAACTAAGAGTGAAGTGCAGTGGCTCACACCTGTAATCCCAGCATCTGGGAGGCAGAGACAGGAGGATCAGGAATTCAGAGCCATCCTCCCTGGATAGTAAGCTTGGAGCCAGCCTAGATTACAGGAGACTCTACCTCAAAAAAGACGTCATGAATGTGTAAAAGACATGGGGAGTATGTACAAAATAAATAGAACAAGACTTTGGAGGGGTCAAGGAATAAGGCAGAGATGGAAAGACCAAGCAAGTCGGTTTTCTTGGGGAGGGGGAGTGGCTTAAAATTATGTAACAAGTCATTAATCGTAGCACTCGGGAGGCAGAGACAGGTGGATCTTTGGAAGTTCGAGGGCAGCCCGGTCTACACAGAAAAACCCTGCCTCGGAAAAAAAAATTAACTATATTCGCAGATAAACGGTGTTAGCACTACTTGTATTTTCTTCCACAGATATTCTAATGTATATATATGTTCATATACACACAACATTCTTTATATGCATGGCAACATACAGGATCCATAACTGGCTTAGAAACAACTAAAAGCTTAATATATTCTCACAACTCTGTGTACTTCTGAGTACTTTTCGTGATGCATAAAAGGCTGGCCTCGAACTCACAGAGATACGCCTACCTCTGCCTCTCGAGTGCTGGGATAAAAGACGTGCGCCACCAATGCCCAGCTCCCCGTTTCTATTCTCATTTAATCTTCCTAACAATTTTACACATTTGGGCAACTGACATTGTCATCCTTAATTAGTAGAGTAGAAGGCTAACGATCACGCCATTAAACATTTTGTGCGAGGCTTCGGGGCTAAATGTGACTGTAATGAACTAACAAGAATTCCGGTCTGACTCAAAAGCTCAGACACTCTCCGTCGTCATTCTTTCGCGCTATAATTCGGTCCTGTGTCCAGCACTTGATTGACCTGTAATTTTTTTTAAAAACGCTTGAACTTGAATGCGGCCATCAGACGCCACACTACTGGATGAAGTTGTGGGATGGAGAGTGAAAACAGGGTGGCTTTCTCTGGAAAGATCTGTTAAGGACCCGGAATGAGCTACGGCGTCAGTCTCCACAGTGACCGACAGGGCCGGACTCGGGGGACCATCCGGTCTGTCGGGTTAGCGTGGAGAAAGCGACGAGGTCTCCGGGCCCGCAGAGGACACGACCGTCACAGGGAGCTAGGCACATCGCTGCCCTCTCCGGATCCCTTTACTCACCTTCTTGATGTTGGATTTGGACGCAGGATGAAAGTCCTTTTTGCACATGAAATTAGCGAACGACTTCCCCATTTTGGAGTACGAGACGCAGAACTACTCAGCTGCTAGGTCTGCGAGGGACGTAAACAAACTCCGGGAGCGTCACCGGAACTGTAAGGCGAGCTTGGGAGAGAACGTCCGAGGTCGAAGGTGACTACTTCCGACGATTAGTCCTGGCCCCGCCCCTCCGTTTCCGGTGGTTGCTTTCGGTGGCTGCGGGTGCGTGGTCGGCGTCCGCGCGTGCGCAGCGGAGGTAAGCTCGGAACCCGCTCTGGGCGCCGTTCGCTGGCCGCGGGGTCGCGGGCAGCCGTGGGCTGTGCTACGCGGGCTTCGCTCGAACGCGGGCATCGGGAGCGGGCGAGGCCTTGAAGTTCGAGCCCAGCACTTTCTGGCAACGCCGGCTCCAGCTGCAAAAACTTTTTTGTTTGCTTGTTTGTTTTTGCAGCGCAGTTCCCATGTAGTTCATGGAGACAGTAAACCTTGCGCTGTAGGACGTTTGTGAGACTCAAAAGATTGGTGTTGTAGCAAGCACTGGGATAGACTGTTAGAGACCGAGGCTCTTCCCTTCCAGTTATGTACAGAATCTCTTTAGCGTTGGCTGTCCTTAAATTCACAGATCTTCCTGCGTTTGCCTCCCGAGAGCTGCGAATAACGCGGCTTCCTTCGGTTATTCCCAGCTATGCAGAAAGATATTCAACAAACACCGTGAATGACGACAACACGTCAGGGCCAAGGGCTTTCCTCCCCGGTGCTGTTTTCTTAGTTGCTGCCGCTATCCCAGTTAGTGCGTCGTCACTCACTGGGACTTGATCATCCTAGGGTTTGGTGTGGGTATGGCTGTTAGTCCACTGGCCTCTAGCAAGGATAAGAATAAGACAGCTTAAAACAGGTGACAGCTTTCGTTTGAGGATCGAGTGTGTTGCAAGTTTTCGAATTGTCTTATTTGTGACCCGGTCCATGTCACTCTCAAACTTGAAACAGTCGTGCACCTCCTAGCTGAACTTTCACCTTCAGGGTCATACTGAATCAAGCCTCAAAACAGCAGTGCTAGATGGTGTTTTATTTTATTTTAATGATGAACTTGGAAGAAAAAAGAGAATTAATAGCCTGACTAACTTATGTACTGGGCTAGCTAACTTTGGAGCACTGTAGGTAGGAGATCAAAACTTGCAGAGAGGAGACACAAGAGAAAAGCAGTGATCACTTCTTCCCATCTTTGAGAACAGAAGAACCTTTATTTTAAGGTGTGTTCCATGGTGAACTTGTTTCTTGAGTCATTTTGTTTGTTTTGAAGCGGCCTTTCGCTATGTTCTTGAATTATGGTAGCACAGGCTAGCTTTAAACTCTAGCTGATCCTGCCCAGTGCTAAGATTACAGGCATGCTACCATACCCTGCTTCGTTTTCCTTTCAGGAAAACATTTATTAATTCATATTTTTTTATATTTTTATTCTGTTTTAAAGTGGTTAGAATGCTTGTGTATAAAACTATGCTAAGATTTGGTTCTTATAAAAGAAGGAAACTGGGCTGGAAAGGTAGCTCAGCTGTTAAGATAGCTCGCTGCTTTTCCTGAAGACCAGAGTTCAGTTCCCAACACAGACTTGAGGTGCTTTGCAACCTTCCCTAACTCCAGCTTCAGGGGGCTTGAGGCCCATTTCTGACCTTGGGCACCCCCATACTTACGGCAGACAGACACATAATCCATACACATGAATAGTAAAGACAAATCTTAAGAAATTTAAAATAAAAGGAAACTGAAACTATGTTCTGAAAGCAAAATGAAAATGTAAGATCTTGAATTGTTCTAAAAGTGAGGATTTAAGATTTTCCCCATCACAAATGAAGACAATTTGTACGTCAGTCCCACAACTGGGATTTATAAAGCGCAGCTATGAACTTCCACCTGGAAACCTTAACAGTAGTGATTTTGTTTATTTGTTTGTCTGTTTTCTGGTTTTTCCAGATGGGTTTTCTCTGTGTAACAGCCCTGGCTGTCCTGGAACTCGCTTGGTAGACCAGGCTAGCCTCAGACACAGAGAGCCTCCTGCTTCTGCCTCCCAAGTGCTGGGTTAGAAGGTGTGCCCCACTGTGCCCGGCCTTACACAATTTCCCGTAGATTAACACAGCATCCTCGGATCTCACCGTCTAGTAAAGGGACTCCTACAAACACTGATACTGCAGACTAAGTCACGTGTAGTAGCTATGGGCAGAATAAAAGGAATTGAGAAAATTCAGGAGAGAGGTTTGCAGAAGAAACCTCTATGAACATTTGACCTGTACACTAAGAGAAAGTGGTCCGTTGCCATTGTATTGTAATAACACATGGTTAATTACTAAATCATATTCTAATTTTTATAGCCCGTTATTTCTTTAAGACAGGTCTCAGTATATAACCCTGGCTGCCCTGGAATGCACAAAAATAATATGATATTGAAAACTTTACTATGTGCCCTTCTTAGGTATATCCCTTGGTCATAGAGAAAAGCTCTTTGCTTTATGTGTGCTTAAAAATGTTTGCTCTTTTTATTTTGAAACTTTTATGTGCTGTCTTTTTTTTTTTTCTTAAAGAAATGGAGCCCTATTCCTGTGACACTTTTGTGGCATTACCTCCAGCCACAGCTGGTAATAGGGTCATCTTTGGGAAAAATTCAGACAGACTTTTCGATGAAGTACAAGAAGTAATTTACTTTCCAGCTGCAGTGCACAATGATTTAAGAAAACGTCTTAAGGTATGTAAAAATATATGTTGTGTTAGCAATATCTACCTTTAAACATATCAATAATGAATATTTCTTTAAACATTTTTATTTTATTTTATGTGTATGAATATTTTACCTGTACGTATGTTGGTGTGCCTAGTGCCCATAGAGGTCAGAAGAGGGTGTAGGACCCCTTGTAACTATGGGGAGCTGTGAGATGCCCTGTGGGTACCAGGAACTGAGCTCTGGTTCTCTACAAGAGCCACAGGTGCTCTTAACCACTGAGCCATCTCTCCAGACCCGTAAATGGTTCCTTCTCTCCCTAGCGACCGATTGACAGAAGACCACTGAAGTTAAAATTCAAGAATTTAAGTTTAGAAATGGTTTGAATCAAAAATAGACTTCTGGTTTTTTTATTTCAATAATTTAGAAGCTGCTGCTAAAATAATAAATATCATTATCTCTTTGGTTAAATATCTGAATGCTTTTTATATATTGTATGTGTTGGTCGTGGTGAGGGATTTCAAGTCAACTATTCAAACCTGAACACGACCTTACATAGGCTGAGAGTGGTGAGTGGACGGTGGATGCACTAAGGGCACAGTAAAGTAGGGTGGCTTAAATGCTGGCCTTAGGGAAGAGTAGCAGGTGTGGCAGCAGAGTAGGAACATCTAGATTAAATTAGGGCTTAAAGAATGGGACTGGCGTGTTGGCTCAGTAGTTAGGAGCACTTGCTGTTCTCGCAGAGGACCTGGGTTTGATTCCCAGCACCCACATGGTGGTCACAGCCATCCCTAACATAACTCCAGTTTCACAGTATCTGATGCTCTCTTCTGACCTAGGCACACATATGCATAGAAATACATGCAGGCAAACACTCATAAAATAAAATAAATAAATCTTTAAAAAAAAAGGATGATTTAGTTAGAGCTGCGGCTTCAGCTGACAGATCAAAAGGATTTTTCTTGGTATAGAATAAGAAAAAAATTTCATATTTTATGAATAACAGGTTTTTGGTTTTTTCCTATGGTGCTGGGGATCAAACTTAGGACCTCTTATGTTATGGCACGTAACTTGCCAATTGAGCCACATTTTCAGTCCTATAAATATATTTTGTAGTCCATCAAAAAAAAGTTTATTAGGTGTCTGATAATACCATCAACATACATTTTATGTATTTTCCCTCACTTCCTACATGCACATTAAATAAAATTTTTATTTAAACAGTCTATTTACGTGGAACTCAAAGGTTTATATTATCTTCTATTGTTATGAACTTTCTGGATTCTTGATGTTCTAGCACTAATAGGCCTTAAATATAAGGCTTTTTGTATATTAAGCTTTCTAGTTTTCTTTTGCTGTAAATGTTGGTTCCCCTGGGACATCGTTCCTATTCCATACAAGCATGTTTAAATCCAGCCCATCGTGCAAGTCAGCTTCCCTCTGCGGTGAAGAGTCCTCCCGGGTCTCTGGGCCCCTGTGGCAGCCATTCTCACCTGCTTAAAGGTCTCAGGTGCCTACGAGGGCGCAGCTCACCGGTCAGGACATACTAGACCTTGCACTTGAGAACTGCTTTCTTAATCTTCAGCTCATACTAATTACTCTCCATGAAACAGTTTGAAGATTAATAACCATCACTTCTAAGCTGCCAAGGCAACGCTGTTCATTCTCTTCCTGCCCTTCAGACTTAGGATTTGGGTGATCTTAGTTGATATTGTTTCTTAAATGAAGCTTCGTGTTCCTGGGTCTTTGTAACCGACTTGCCTTAGCAGGATGTATTATAAAGGACATACTCAGAAAGTATTTAAACAATAAATGCTTTAGAGTCAAATCTGAATGAGTTTTAAGGTTAGTGCTTTTATTATTGAAAATTTCAACTTGGTTCCATTTCATCTACCTTCATCGTGATCATGTCTTCCCAATGGTGTTTTAAATTCTGGAATTTGGTAACTCTCCACTTTGGATTTCATACTTACGTGACTTTTTTTTTTTTTTACAGTGTACTTACATAGAAATTGATCAAGTTCCTGAAACATATGCTGTTGTCCTTAGTCGCCCAGCTTGGTTGTGGGGGGCAGAAATGGGAGCCAATGAGCATGGAGTCTGCATTGGGAATGAAGCTGTATGGGGAAGAGAGGCTATTTCTAAGGAGGAAGCACTTTTGGGCATGGACCTTGTCAGGTAACTAGTATGCAGCTTCCTTACTACAGAATGTAGTTTCTGTCCCGCCCAGCCCTGCATCCATTCAGTCCCAAAGAAACACACAGAGGCTTATATTAATTACAACCTGTTTGGTCTATTAGCTCAGGTCTATTATTAGCTAGCTCTTACAACTTAAGTCAACCCATAATTCTTGTCTATGTTTAGCCACATGGCTTGGTACCTTTTTGCAGTGCAGCACTCTTGCTTCCTCTGCATCTGGCTGGTGAAAGACTCTGCCTTTCCTCTTCCCAGAGTTCTCCTTGTCTGGTTGCCCGGACTATACGTCCCTCCTGGTTACTGGCCAATCAGCATTTTATTGAACCAATATGAGTGGCAAATCTTTACAGTATCCAAAAGCATTATCCCACAGCAGCAGATTATGTAAGAAGTAGCTGAACACCAGTCAGCATCTATTTTACCACCAGCATGCAATCTCGTGACTGTTCAATATCAATATCATCAATTCATCTAGGATGGATGGCTCAGTCCATACACTGTTTACTGAAGAAGCGTGAGGACCTCAGTCTGATCTCCAACACTCATGTTCACCTGTAATCTTGCATTGAAGAAGCAGAAGCAGGCAGATTCCTGTGCTTTGCTGGGTCTAGTCTAGTTTAATTGGTAAATTCCAGTTCACTGAGAAACCCTGCGCTCATAAAATAAGGTGGAATGCAGTTGAGAAAGCTGTTGGACATCAACCTCTGGCTTCTCAGTGCATGAATGCATACCCTAGGCACACACCCACATAAACATGTACATGCACTACATGAATACCTGCTGACACCATGCACACCTATGCACATCATAAATTGGTGAGGAGTCAAAGTTAGAAGTTATAATTCATCAGGAATGCCTGAAAATTGCTTTATTACATGGTTGACTTATATCTTCACTTTATAAAGGGACATATCAGTCTTAGACATAAAATAACTTTGCAATAATTTACCAAGATGAAAGTTGACTCTAAAAATGTTTTTGTCCCAAACTGCCTTCAGAAGTAGGATTTTAAGATTTTATTTTACATATTAACAACTTCTTTTTTTTACTTTGAGTGTAGCAAACGTGGTGTTTCTTGAACATGGAGTTAAGATGAATGAAGGAAATTATTTTTAATTTGAGATCCTTAATATTTTTATTTTAGACTTGGCCTTGAAAGAGCTGAGACAGCTGAAAAAGCTCTCGATGTCATTGTCGACTTATTAGAAAAATATGGCCAAGGTGGAAATTGTGCAGAGGTTGAAGAATTTAGCTATTATAACAGTTTCCTGATAGCGGATAGGAATGAAGCTTGGATTCTGGAGACTTCAGGGAAGTACTGGGCAGCAGAAAAAGTCCAAGGTATGAACAACTATTTGCAAATTGGTTTATATAATTAATAAAATAGATATTTAACTGTAGCTAAAGCATTTATTTGCTTTTCGAGATTTATAATCCATTGCAATAGAGGATAAACTGCAGAGCAAAGTTAAAATTAGGAAGAACATAAAGGGAAAGAGAACTGTGATGAGCATTCTTACAAAAAAATAAGCAGGTGACATTGTCTATGCAGCGGCTTTTGGCTATTTATAGTGTTTTTTCTCTTTTTAACAACTACTTTTCTAACTTTGGACTGAAGTCCAGAATTGTACCATATGTAACTATAGAGGTAAAGAGGAGGGAGCTGGGCTGGGCATGGGTGACTTTGGGCCAGTGTTTAGAAAGAGTGTATTGACACAATAGTAAGACAAAATTGATGTCATTGACTATATCAGAGCAGTCTGATTGTTTTGGAGCTGATTGCCCCCATGATTTATTTGTGGTCAAATATTCCTCTTATTTCTTAGTGTGTGTGTGTGTGTGTGTGTGTGTGAGTGATATGCGTACCTGTTTATATGTATGTGGGGCGGGTACACATGGCCACTGTGCACAAGTGAAGGTCAGGGGACAACCTCTGGTGACTCATTTTCCTCTTTGTGGTAGGGTCCCTATTGTTTGCTGCTCCTGCGCATGCCTGGCTATCTGATCCATGTGCGTCTGGTGATTTTCCTATATTATCTTCCGTGTCACCACAGAAACTCTGGGATAAAAACACTGCTACCACCCACAACTTTACGTGAGCCCTGGGGATTTGAATTCAGATGACGCATCAAGCTCTCTCTGCAGCCAGTTCTCTTCATTTCAGGGGATGAAATCCGGAGATGGAGAGCCGCTTAAAGCTTCGGGTGCAGTCTCTTCTCCCCGGTCTCAGTTCGCGGTTTTGTGGATAGAGGACATAGTCGCATGCTTCTCTATTGATTTCCTAGTTTTACAGAGGAGATGAGAGATGCATGTAAAAATACTAAACAGAGGTTCGCTCAGTTGGTATTGTGCTTGTCTAGCATAAAGCAAGTCCTGGTTAATCACCAGCATTCCATAAGGCTGAGAATAGTAGCCCATTCCTGTAATCCCAGCATCTGAGAGGCACAGAGGTAGGGGGCTCAGAAGTTCAAGATCACTGCCACTCTGAGGTGGTGGTGCACACCTTTAACCTCAGCCCTCAGGAGGCAGAGGCAAGCAGACCTCTGAGTTCAAAGCCAGCCTGGTCTACACAGCAAGTTCCAGGATAACCAGGGCAACACAGAGAAACCCTGTCTGGAAAAAGCAAAACAAACAAACAAAAAAATAGATGATTGTCTACTTCATACATAGTTTGAGTCCAGCCTAGGCTATAGGTAATCTGCCTCAGTTAGTTAATTGAGTGGATGATGTTGACCCATGGGTGCTGTGAACATGAAAGAAAGGAAAAGTCACTGTGAACTTCTGGAGGAGTCCAGAAAGACTTCAGGAAGGAGCCTGCTGTGGAACTGTCATTGCCAGTTATTTTCATGGGCTTTAAAAGTAGTTTGTATATTTTTATGTTTGACATTTTCTATGCTTTAATAAAATATATAAAATTATATTTAATGTATTGTATTATTATAAATAATAATGCTAACCGAACTGATTATATCATTGACCACTTTTTCTTTTATTAAACATGCTATGGAAAGACAAAGGAGTGAATAGTATTGAAAAAGTCTTACATGGCCATGGAAAATGACCGCCTTCCTGGGTCTGATTAGCCTGCTGCGATCACCTTGCTGCTGCCTTCTCTTTCTCTTACTACATAATCTCAAGAACTAGATGGTCCCTTTGAGTATCCACAGCACAGAAGTGGTTCATCCTTCTGGTCATTGCATAGAATATGCGTGTGTTGAACTGCTAAACAAAGTGTCATACATCATACCGTGAGCTACAACTCAGTAATAAGGAAATGATGAACTCTTGATAGCGTGTTGAGTAGAATTATCCTGAGGTAGAAAGACCAAAACGCAGGGCCGCAAGATGGCCCAGCAAGTAAGGGTGCTTGCCACCAGCCCTGACAACCTGAGTTTGATCCCAAGAAAGCACAGGGTAAAGGGTGCCTCTGCACATACAAGAAAGCACAGGGTAAAGGGTGCCTCTGCACATACAAGAAAGCAAATGTACATTTAAAAAAATTTTAATAATTAAAAAAAATACGGCTACTTACTGTAAATTCCACTTAGATAACATTCTTTAAAAATGTTATTTGTGTGTATGTGGACATGTGTGCTATGGCACACGTGTGGAGGTCAGAGGACACCCTTTGAGAATTAGTTGCCCGTTTCCAGCATGTGGGCTCTGGGGATTGAATTCAGATGGTCAGGCTTGTGGTAAGTGTCTTTACCCACTGGGCTACGTTACCAGCCCCTATATAATATGTGACACTGAGTTTTACTAGAGTAAAAAAGTACTAGGTGCCCAGAGTTAATGAATTATTAGAATTAGGAGATTCATGGCTTTGATATGAAAGAGTAACATAGTATACATATTCTTTTTCTTGACACTATTAATACCAATGTTCTGGTTATGATCTTATTCTATACTTTTATAGACTGTAATGAGCGGGGCTGGAACCATAATGAGTATACAGTCTCCGGGTTACTCCACAGACCTGCATCTGAGTCATCAGTGACCTCAGAGTTTAATTTTAAAATTTAATTGTTTAGACTATGCAGTAGATGTCTGTGGCAGAAAACTTACATTAAGTTTAAACAACGATTTAAAAATCATAATGTAGAGAGAGAGAGTCTTCCTGTTAAAGGTAACTTTTCTTCTTCTCATCCTTCGAAACAGGAGTTCGTAATATTTCCAATCAGCTCTCCATAACAACCAAGGTCGACAGGGAGCATCCCGACATGAGGAACTATGCTAAGCAGAAAGGCTGGTGGGATGGCCAGGAGGACTTTGATTTTGCTGCAGCATACTCTTACATTGACACAGCTTCAATGATGACGTCATCAAGCAGATACTGTCAGGGCTACAAGCTTCTGAATAAGCATAAAGGTAACTTTAGCATTTAAATAATGAAAAAATGAATTTTAGAAGATGTAATATAATCTTATACTTAATAAAAATAGTTTGAATAAAACAGCATTAGGATAATGTAAGCTATTTTTTGATATGTGTGAAGTAGTAAACCATTGTAAGAATGCACTGATTCTTTTTGAGGGTCAAGTTCAAATTCCCAATCCTCAGAAACATTTTTCTTTTTTTTTTTTTTATAGTTTTATTTATTTATTTATTTTGTTTACAGCGTCCTGTCTGCATGGATGCCTGCAGGCCAGAAGAGGGCACCAGATCTCATTACAGATGGTTGTGAGCCACCATGTGGTTGCTGGGACTTGAACTCAGGACTTCTGGAAAAACAATCAGTGCTCTTAACCTCTGAGCCATCTCTCCAGCCCCCGCTTTTTCTTTTTAAAAAAAAACTGTTTGAACCAGGATCTCACTATATATTTCTGACTGGCCTAGTACTCATTCTGTAGACCAGACTGATCTTGAAACTCACAGAGATCTACGTGCCTCTGTCTTCCAAGTGCTGGGATTAAAGTGCATGGGCCCTCACACCTGGCCATACTGCTACTTCTCCTAATTATCTTTTAACAGTAGTAATTTTGTTTGTTTATATGTTTTGTCTTATTTTGTTTGTGTGTGACTTTATATATGCTCACATATGTGTTCAGGTGTGCACACCCATGGTTGTGCATTTGGAGGCCTGAGGTTTGATGTTTAATGTCTTTGTCAGTTGCTCTTCACCTGGCTTTTTCAGACCAAGTCTCTCATTGAACCTGGAGCTTACCTTTTCAGCCAGGCTGGCTGGCTAGAAAGGTCCTGAGAGCTGGGGTTACCAGTGTGAGCTGCCATCCCTGGCTTTTATTTGGGTGTTGGGGATCCAAACTCAAAGCTTGCAGCAAGCGCTTTCCCAGAGAGCCATTTCCCAGCCCCTGTGTCTCAGTCAGTGTTCTGTTGCTGTGAAGAGACCATGACCAAGGCAATTCTTAGAAAAGAAAGCATTTCACTGGGGACTTGCTTACAGTTTCAGAGGTCAGTCCATGGTCATCATGGTGGTCAGCATGGTGGCAGGCAGGGCAGTGTGATGCTGGAGAAGGAGCTGAGGGCTTTTCATCCTAACCCCCAGGGAGGAAATAGAGAGAGACTGGGACTGGCATGGGCTTTTGAAACCTCAGTGCCCACTCCAGATGCTACATCTCCTCCAACAGGGCCACACCTCCTAATCCTTTCCAAGCAGTTCATTCAGTTCATCCAAGCGTGCAAATATATGAGCCTATGAGGGCCATTTTCATTTGATCCACCAAACCACAGTTGTTTTCTTTTTATGAAAATAACATCTAGAATTTGTGGTTGAAAAGTCAGATATGGGTTTGCAACCAGGAAACCTCAAGATCCCAGGATATGTGTATTTCTGTTCTGATTATGTGGATCTTTGATATGATACACACTTGATTCCTGTCCATATGGGAATATACTATGGTAATAGACACTGCTACCACCGAAGCTACGTAAGTCGTGTGGAGGTTGTGTATTTACTGTGGAGGTTCCAGTGCCACATTTAAGGCTGACCGACCTTCCCTTCCACATCACCCGGGCTCTTCCTCTCATTTAGCGGTCCTTTCAGATACTGTGCTTTTCATTCAGCAGATTCCATTTGGCGGCTTTTGTGCCTCTCCATGTCTTCTCTCACTACCTCCTGTTTTTCTTTGAATCCCCGAGAATATCATATTTATAACATCTTCAGTGTTCTAAGCTGCTGCTGCCATCATCTCTGAGATGAGCTGAGTCTCTTTTTCTTGATATGATCATCTTCTGGCTTGGAGTCATATCCTTCTGCTTATTCACATATCTAGTGATCTTGTGTGTGTTCTGGGGGATGAAGCCAAGGGCCTCGTGTTAGACAAGCACACACTGCTAGAGGACCCTTCTAGTGCCGCAGTAACTTGACTGGAAATAGTATTGTAATTTTGTTTGTTGAGTGCTAGGTTTTTTGTTTGGTTTGGTTTGGTATTCTTTTAAACAGTATTAGACTTTGTGTTATATTTATCTAAGTCACTTAGGAAGTAGTTCCACACCTTTGAGGCTTGTTTTACAAAGTCTTACTAGGGCAACTCTGGAGTAGTTCTGACCATTCTGTATGTCCACTCTGCTGACCCTACGTCCACCCAGGACCACGTTTCTCTCAGCAGATCAGGAATTCATTGCATTCTGTGTAGTCCTGGGTATGTCTGCCTCTTAATTCAGGTCCATGTGCTGAATTAGAGCGGTGTCTTGTACAATAGTCATTTGAAACGCTATAGAATTGAATAATTTCATCTGACTGATGTTTATAATGCTATCCAGCAATAATGAAGTACTCTTCAAGTATACATGGAACATAGACTAAAATAGACAATATCCTGAGTCATCAGATAAATCTTAGAATTTTAAAAGAAATGTAACAAATGCAGCCTGTGCCTATAAAATAATTAAATTTGGGATCAGTTCCAAAGGAATTTCTGCATTCCTTTTATCTGTTGGTCAAAAAAGTTTTGAGCAAAGTGGAAATGAAAACGAGCACACAGATCTACGGGGGACCATGAAACTAATTTTTATGAGGAAATCTATGGTGCTAAGTGCTTTTACTAAACAAAAACCCTTAATGTTGCAAATTTCACCTTAAGGACTTTTAAAAAAGTTTACAGCTGGATGAAGGAGGTTGGCCCACATGCTGTGCACTTAGCCCCAGTGCAAGCAGAACTCGTGCCTTTGTCTTTAATAGTTTGTGCTTCTTTTCTACGCAGAGCATGTATTTACAGGATTCATAACTAAGATGCACAAGAACAAACAGAAGTTTCTCTCCTACCTTCCACATCCAGTTCCTTTTTCCATGTGCAGTTCTTTGTATATTCTTCTAGAGATGACACTTACTGAAACAGTCATGTGCATGCATTCACCCTCTCTGAAACGGTAGCATGCATTCAGAGTTTTTTGCACATAACTTAATTGTCCTAATTTAAAATATTTTCTGTGTACACATGTTTTGCCCACATCATATGCCTGTGCACCAAGGGAGGTCTTTGGAAGCCCACAAAGAGCATCAGATTCCCTGGCACTTGAGTTATAAATGGCTGTGGGCTGCCCTGTGGGTGCTGGGAATTAAACCCAGGTCCTCTGGATGAGCACCAGTGCTCATACCCACCGAACTGTCTCTCCGGCCCCCACGACTTTATTGTTTTTGAAACAAGGTCTTGATAGCTGAGGTTGGCCTCAAACTCATGAACCTCCTGCTTCTGCCTCCTGTGTCCTGGGATCACATGCCTGTGTCATCGCATCTGGTATTATTTTTCTTTAGTTAGCAATATATAATGTAAGTCATTTAATTTTAAATATGCAGAACTTTTAAAGAAAGTTGTATTTTATTAGTATTTTGAAAGCCCCTTTATTTCTCTGTAGTACTATTTTAATCATTATATAGTTAAGATTGTCTGAATCAGACTTCAGCCAATCCTGTTTTTAAAATCAGTTTTAGTTTTTTATTATTGAAAATTATATAGCCTGTTTGCAGCTTGTTTATATTACACCATGGTTTCCATCCTGGAATGAGTTTCTGCAGGAAGACCGTGAGGTTGGGAATCTATGTGCATTATGTATTTATTCACCGGTCATATACATTTTAAGACTTGAAATATAGTGGGAAAGTCAGAAATCATTAATTCAGATTTCCACCAACAATATTTGAATGCCAGTTTCTACTATGCTTATCAATTTAGAACATTACTTTTTTCTACTCATGCAAATTTATAGTCAAAATTAGCATATTACTTAGAGATATCATTTATTAATCAGATTAAACACTTATATTTATCAAAAATTTGTGACTTTCTATAAATTGCTTATTTATTACATTATTTTCCCCCCATTTTTATTTTGGATTACTACTGACTCTTAAAAAAATAACCTTTAGTGAGACGTGGTTGTACAGTCTTTTAAGCTTAGTGCTGAGGAGGCAGAGAGAAACCAAGGACCTTTGCTTTTGACAACAATCTGATCTGAGTTCCAGGCCAACTAGGCCTACACAAAGAGACTCTATCTCCAAACAAAACAAAGCAAAACAAAAACCTAAAGAACTTCCAATATACCTTTCTTCACTTGTTACCAAGTAATTTCAGCAAAGTGCTTTTAATTTAGATTACTAAGTGCAGATATTTCCAAAAGAGTAATTGTAAGGAGAATATGTAACTGATCTACTTTCTTCACTTGAAGAATAGTAATAATGAATTTTTTTTGAGGCGGAGTCTCACTGTGTATTCCCAGCTGGTCTAGGAGTTGGTCTGTAGACTGGGCTAGCCTGGACCTCACAGAGATCCGCCTGCCTCTTTCTTCCAAGTGCTGTGATTAAAGGTCTGGGCCACCATGCCCAACCCATATAAAATGTGGCTATAAGTAATCAGGAAGCACTTACTGAGAGATGGATCAGTGATTGACTGACATTTGCCTTTAGGTGTTCATTAAATTGATTAACCTTATGTTAGCTATTTGGTATGGCAAAATACTTTGTGGCAGAACATTCTTGGAACAACTTAACTTTCTTTTCAGGGTATTTATTATCTTAGCGTACTTTTATATCCAAAAGAATGTCTTCTAATTTAAGGTTTCCTATAAAGTTTTTCAATGTTAGTTTGACATTTTACAAACATTTAACCTCCCCCGCCCCCCATGGCAGGTATGTTAAAAATGCCACATCATGTCACACTGAGGATCTTTATTTCAGGCATTATTATTACTATAAAAGCAACTCAAGAGCAGCAGTTACAGTAACACCTGCCACTCCCCTGTCTTCCAGGCTTGTCAAGGATACTCTGCTGAGTGATTTTCTAACCCTGTGTCCACAAGCAGCCATGAGAAGGAGATAGCATATTCATTTTCTAAGTGAGAAAACTGTTTGTGGCCTTCTTTTATCTTCTCTGTGAAACTGGGTGAAAACTAAGCTTTTTACTTGCTCTTAGTTTTTTAAAATTCATTGTTTTCTACTAGTCAGTTGCGTGTACATGAAAGATAAATTAAGAAGTGTTGAATTATTTTCAACTTGTCAATCATTTAACAAATGGTTTATTATTTTATACTTTTTCTGGCAATAATTTTAAAGAACCTGAAAATTAACAGATAATCTTAAAACAATGAAGACCAGGGGATGGGATGTGGCTCAGCTGATAAAGCACTTTCCCTGCATGCACAAGACCCTGGGTTCGATCCCCAATGCCACATAAAACCATATGACACTTGGATAATTCCAGCAGAATTCACAAGGGCATGGATTGAGATTCCCAGCACCCACATGAAAAATGGATGTGGCAGTATGTGCCCGTAATCCCAGTGGTGGAAATCTTGGGGCTCAGTGGCTCGCTGGTCCAGCCCAGAGGAAGACACCTGATGTTCACCTCTGGCCTCCTCCGCATGCACATGTGCACCTCTGCTAGTGCACAGCCACCCAACCTCACAGAACTGCAGATGAGCAATGCATAATCAGAGTGGAAAGGAATGAACCGGGTGTGAGGCCTGAGGCCTGAATAAGCCCCGAGGACTCAGCATTTGGTAGCTGTGGCAGGAAGAACCAGACAAATTCTATACCACCCTGGACTGTATAGTGAGACCGTCTCAGAGAAACATGATAGAAGGAAAATGTCAAGAATCCCAAGGTTGAGGGTAAGTGAACAAAAGGACGAAAAACCAAATAGAATGTTGAAAATTAATTAGCTACCACATTGAAGTAATTGTCATACTGAACTATAAAATAATGGAGTCACAGACCCGAAATGCATGCATGAATATAGCAATGGATGCATCTGACACAGACTTCAATCTCTTCAAGTGTGATGTGCAATTCACCCAGTTTTATATGCTTTGTCAAAAGAATAAATGTCTTTCCAGTAGTTCCATACGAAATTGTCTACTGGTATATTAAGTTTAAAATTTGCTATGATTTTTCTAGATAAAAGAGCCTACTTCCCTTCTTTCCATCTGTCCCTACCTGATGGCTATTAAGTGTGCTGCATGTATACCCAAATTGTGTCTATATTCACACGTGTATTTTAAGTAACCAGTTTAAATTGCTATGAAATTGCACCTTGCGCTTTACATTCACTTTGCTGAACCTTCCGCTGCTGTCTCGGTACTTATTCAATGCCTGCTCGTGGGTCACTTACAGCTGTCCTACTCAAGTGGCCATGCAAATCCTCCTTTCATTTTGAGAATTGTAGGTTTTGAATCCTGAAAACATTTTTATAATACCTATATTATCACAGTGTTACAGCTCTGACATTGTGGTTTTTTTTTTTTATTAAAACTTCCCATTTAGAGGAATTTAGACCCAAATCATTTTTAAATCTCACTAGATGCTGAAGCATTGTGCCTGATAGGTAGGTGTGAATGGTAGGATTTTGCTTTATTGTTGAGTTTAATATCAAGGGCTGAGTGTAGATATACCCCTCTTTCCTCCCCAGTGTTATCCAGGATTTACTGAAAACGGTACAGCACAGCTTCTCTAACAAGTAATCTGTAAGTTCAGCCAGGTACTTTTTGAACTTGAAATCATGGCTATGTTATGAAGGAACTAGGTAAGAGCATGCAAGTGTGCATAAAACCTGTTGCCATTAATATAAAATGGCTGGTCACTGCATCTTTAACAGTGGGCCATTAGATTCTTTCATATGAAAGAATTTTCGTTTTCATTGAAGCATCAGAGATCGTGATTTGGATCCAGACTTGCTGTGAACTTTTTTTTTTGATCCCCATATGAGGGGGGTTCTGACCTTTTAGATTGTCTTTGTGAGTTAACCCAGGGCCTGCTGTATACTAAGCACATACACTATATTAAAATATGCTTCCAGTCCCAATTACCGTAGGGTTTCGTGAGAAAAGAAAAACCTGTTGTCAGTAGCCCATAGGTAAATGAACATTATTTGTTTCTTTAGAACTAATACAATTTTAATACAATAATTAAACATTTCCACCTAACATATCCTGGTGTATCTAATGGCAGAAATTATATTTTACCTTTTTCCAATTTAATTAAAATATAATGTTATTATTATTTGTCTCCTGCTGCTCCTGTATATGGCCACCTCTCCCAAATTAATTGGCCTCCTCTTCTTTAACCGTTGTTGCATATAAATGTATGTAAAAATATAACCTGCTGAGCTCATTCAGTGTTGCCTACGTGTATCTGTTTCTAGGACTGACCACTTACTGTTGGATAACCAGCTGGGGCTCATCCCTGGGGAAGACTTAAGTCCCCATCACTCAGCAGTCATTAAATACCTGTAGCTCTTTATCTAGGGGAAGGGGCCCATTAGATTCCCTCCATCTGTATCGGGGTCAACTGTTGTTGGAATTATTCAGGTTATTGGAATTCTTGTTTAGGCAGCCATGCTGTTGATAGAGGGTGCAGTCTCACTGCAGACTTCCTGACCCTCTGCCTTTCAATCTTTCTTCTCCTTTCGTGATGGTCCCTGCGCCTTGGCTACAAGAGCCGTGTTGTGGATCTATCACCTGTGCCTGGGCACCCTACAGTGCACCACACATTCTGCTGTTCTCTGCGTTTTGAGTAGTTGTAACTTTCTGTAATGGTCTCTTGCTGAAATCTATATTTATCGTGGATATAAAGGTAAGCGTATAGAGTGCAGTTGGAGTTTATATCGGGTTAGGAGAGTGGTGGCAGTGGGGTCTCTGGTGACTGTTGCCTTGCTAGCCCGTGGAGTTGGCACAATTTCCCTCCTGCTAAGTAGGTTTGAATCTAATTAGATAGTTGCCACAGCTGCACTTCTAGGGACACTGCCATTCTGGTCATTGCGGTTCACAGTCATCGTAACCGGGTAAGACTTTTGATTGCTTTGCTCTCTTAGCTGTTTGCATAGTAGCTTCTGGTAATATGAAAGAAAGCTCATCTCAGGGACGAGTATTTTGAGTTAGTTCCAGCTCAGATTTGCTGAGTCCTTTGTCCAAAATGTGTGTTGTCTTATAGGGACTTGATCTTCAATTTCTGGGTGGCAATCAATGACAGCAACAGCAGGCTGTATTGCTTGGGGGATCTCTTGTAATCCCCTAAAAACAACTTGAAAGGAGGTCTCTCCTACCTGTTACTGGAGTGGGGTTTTTGTTAGTCTGTGGCTCTTGGGTAACAGAAGGCTGACTTATTTGATAAATGAGAAGTATAGTGGTGGGGTGGGTTAAAGGCTTACTGCTGGCTCTACATAAGTGCCTGGCATTAGACTGATCTCCTTCTAAGAATAACTCTTAAGACCTGAGGAGGAAGGTCCACTGCTCAAAGGCATGAATCAGCACCCCCAAACAGCTTAGATGAAGGCGGTTAAGAAAAGACCATTTAATGCTTTGGATGAACCTTTTCTTTCCCTTACTTTTCAGTCTTTCATTTTGGATAGTGAATCCAGGACCTTGCGCCTGTTAAACAAGAGATATATCCTAGCCCGACAACCCAATGTCCTGTGTAATACTTTCAAGGTCATGTGAAACACAGTGATTAAGCAGGAAGTAATAGCTAAGGTCCTTAAATGCTAACCAGAGCTCCTAGGAGTGGCCTAGGCCTCAAGACAACTTTGAGGATCAGCTGGGAGGCAGGAGCAGAAAGTGGCCTAAGTGTCCAGTTGAGATCCCAGAATTCTGCTTCTCTTCAGAGGCGAGAATGAACAGAGCAGCTCCATCTCAACTCCATCAAAGACATCTCTGTGTATCTTATTTATTTCCAGAAGATTATTAAATCCTCTATGTAACAAAACTCCATGCAAAAACAAAACAAAGAGACAGAATCCAAATTTGGGAACTGAAGAGATGGCTGCTCTTCCAGAGGTCCTGAGTTCAGTTCCCAGCACCCACAAGGCAGCTCAAAAGCATTTACAGTGGTTCCATGGAATCCGGTGCCCTCTTCTGGTGTGCAGATGTACTTTGGACAAAACACCTATATACATAAAATCACTTTGAAACGTTTTTTTAACAACAAAAAAATATGTTTGAGATCATTAGATGAAGAAAATGGAGCCGGAGCTGGATGTGGTGGCACAGTTACCATCTCGACACTTGGAAGGCAAGAGGACTCCCTCAAGTTCAGGGCTTACTTGTCTACATATTCAGATCTAGGCCAGCTAGGGTAACATAGTGAGATCCTGTCTCAAAGGAAATAAAGAAAAGGAAAGCAAAGAGAAAAAAAAGAAAATGGAGAATTTAATCTGTAAACTAGGGAACCAAGTGGAAATGAAAGAACAGAAAAAAATAACTGAAGCTAAGAGTTTATCAGATTGATTTAATAACAGATTAAACAGAGAAGAAAAATATCAAATGAAAGGTTAGTAGAAAATACCCTAACTGAAAAATAGAAGAGTTAGAAAATATAGGGGGGAAATGAGAATGGCATGGATTCAGAGAAAACATCTCGTGCGTGCTTGCGAGCGAGCGTGCGGGAGTGCGGTAGGTTGTCTCAGCAGAAGGTTGTTTTTCAAGACAGGGTTTCCCTGTGTAGCCCTGGCTGTCCTGGAACTCACTCTAGACCAGGCTGGCCTCGAGCTCACAGAGATCCACCTGCCTCTGTCTCCTGAGTGCTGCGATTAAAGGCTACACCACCACTGCCTGCTCGGCCAAGTTGACTTTTTAATTCAAGGATTCACTTGTGACCACTTTGCTAGGATGTTCTTAGAGAATAACAGTCAGGGTTACCTATACAAAATCTTCCTATTCTTCTGCTAAATGCAGGTTCAGAGTTTCATCCGTCTGGAGGTTTATTGAGCCTCTCCTAGCTCTCCACTGTCTCTTATAGGCATTTTTCCTAAAGTACTGTTTTATATGGTGGTGCTAACCTAAACCACAAGATCCTGGAGGCCGAGGAGGTTCTGGATGCTTGGGAGTTACCTTGTGGGTGCTGGCAGCCACACCCAGAGCCTCTGCAAGAGCATTAAGTGCTCTTAACCGCCGAGCACTAGCTCTCCAGCCCCCTAAATGGTATCACAGCTTTCTCGGACGTGCCCTCCACAGAGGGTGTTTGCTCTGTGCTAGAACAGACATGGTGACACAGTAGCATACATGATGACTTGATGTGTGAATTTGTGGCTGGTGACAGTGCTGAGTACACAGGTCAGTGATGAACATACTATTCCCCCCCCCCCATTTTGGTGCTAGAGAATCAATACCAGTATGTATTATTTTATTAATAGAGAAAAGCTTATGTTATAAAATATATGCATTATGCATTATTTGATGGGTTTTGCAATTATTTCCTCAGGAAACATAACTTTCGAAACAATGATGGGAATTCTTCGAGATGAACCAAGTGGCATCAATATGAAGGGGGAATTCCTGAGTACTGCAAGCATGGTTTCTGTTTTACCTCAAGATTCCAGCCTTCCTTGCATTCACTTCTTTACGGGGACTCCACATCCTGAGAGGTGAAGTCCCCCAAATACTGCAAACCACCAAGAGGTCATGGGGTAGGGTACAGTCATTAGTGTGTAGATGAATTTGTTTAAGCAATTACTTCTACTTCTTTTTAAATTTTCGTTGTGTGTGTGTGTGAAAGGGGTGGGGAGGAATGTGCAGGTGACTGTAGAGACCAGAAGCACTGGATCCTCTGGAGCTGGATTTGCAGGTGGTTGTGAGCTGCCCGTTATGGGTGCTGGGAACTGAGTGCGCGTCTTCTACAAGAGCGCCATGACTGAGTCATCTCTTGAGGCTTTAACTGTAATAATGCATTGTCTGTGTGGATTTTAGTTTGCAGTCTTTCTGTGTATATAATGGTTCTCATTTTTATGAGAAGAAAAGGTTAACGGGTTCTTGTATGCAGTTATCCTGATTTGCTGTGGGATAATGCTCTTGCACCCTGTAAAGATTTGTCACTTGAATTGGTTTAATAAAATGCTGATTGGCTAGTAGCCAGGCAGGAAGTACAGGCAGGGTGACCAAACTAAGGATGATGGGAAGGAGAAGGGCAGAGTCAGAGAGTCACCAGCCAGCTCTTTTGGGGCCTGTCACCCAGCTTTCAAATAAATACACAGAGACTTATTCTTACTTATGAGTGCCTGACCTTAGCTTGGCTTGTTTCTAGCCAACTTTTCTTAAATTATCCTGTCTACTTTTTGCCTCTGGGTTTTTATCTTTCTTTATTCTATAACTTTTTCTTTCTTTGTTTCTTTTGAGCCTAGATTTCTCCTGTTTATTCTCTCTGCCTGGCAGCCCCACCTATCCCTCTCTGCCTAGCTATTGATTGTTCAGTTCTTTATTAGACCAATCAGGTGTTTTAGGCAGGCAAAGTAACACAGCTTCACAGAGTTAAACAAATGCAACATAAAAGAATGCAACATATCTTTGCATCATTAAATAAATATTCCACACATAAATGACTGTAACACATCTTAAAATAATATTCTACAACAGGCAGGAACCAATTAGAGTATATGCATTATTATTAGAAACCTCAATTAGAAAAAATCTAGGAAGACACAATAATTGTTAATTTTTAAATTTTAACATGTGAATTCAATAAAAACCCTTTCTTCTAGGTCTGTTTTTAAGCCTTTCATATTTGTACCACATATTTCACAACTGTTCGATACGAAATCACCAACATTTGAACTTGAAAGGCCCTTGGCAAAGAAGCCATATGTCAAGCCTGACAGGAGACACCCACTCTACCAAACACATCAACAGGCCTTGGAAGTCATAAGTCACAATAAGGTATGGTTAGCTTATATTCTTTGTTGTGACATTAAGGATAGTTTAAGGGGTAATTCAATTCATATTTTGGAGTATTAGGTTTCTTTCCTTAATGTAAAGAATTGGGTTAGGAACAGTGACTGACAGAGCTCTGTAGGTTTGACATTCAGTTATAATGTGTATGTTGTACACCTGTAATCCCTGCACTTGGGTTATAATGTGTGTGTTGTAGGCAGACAGCAGTGTTGTACACCTGTAATCCCTGCACTTGGGAGGCGGGTCTCAGTGAGTCTGAGGCCCAGCCTGGTCTATAGAGACAGTTTCAGGACAGCCTGGACTACACACAGAAATTCTGTCTCAGAAAACCAACAAAGACTTTTTTAGAAAAATTTATAATTCTGGACATAACAAAAGCTAACAGTTACAGAACACTTATCATATATAAGTACAACCACTTCATGAGGAAGATAATATTATTCTGACAAAGATTCTGACACGCAGGGAAGTGCATAATTTTCTTAGTACATATTCCACACGAGAAAGGTCTCCGAAGGGCAGCTAATCTGGTCTTTCTATAGACTGCTCTGACTCCTGCAGCCGCACACTAGAACTGAAAGTGATTTAAGGTCTTTGGTCAGAGAGAGTCACCTGGCATGTGTAAGTCCCCAGACCCAATGCCTTGCACTGCCAAAAACGAAGTACAACTAGAAAAAGTGATTAAGTTTTGTAGATGTAAAATTATTTGCTGGGTTTTTTGTTTGGGTTTTGGTTTATTGTTTTGCTTAGAGACAGGCTCTCGCTGTATATTCCTGACTAGCCTGAAATTTGCAGTGTAAACCAGGCTGGCCTTGAACTCACAGGGATCCACCTGCCTCTGCCTCCCAAGTGCTGGGATTAAAGGCATGCACTACCATGCCCAGCTAGTGTTTTGTCGTCGTTTTGTTTTAGTTTTTTTTTTTTGTTGTTGTTGTTACAAGAATAATAGATGCTCATTATTTTAAAACTTGAAGCATTATAGAAAAGCAATCTATCACTTGAAATAGCATGTCCAGAAATTGACACACATTTAAATTGAAACAGATTGAAAGATAATTTTATAATAGGACATACCTCTTCACTTCTCCCTAGCCTTTCCTCCCAACTCTGGAGAGAAAAAAAAAGTGAATGGACATGCTGTGTAAAGGCAGGCATCGAGTCATTCCTGTAGGAAAGATCAGCTATCTTGTATGTTTCTCATCTGTCCCTGCTACCTGTTGACTGTCCTCTCTACCACTAAGGTGTCCCCAACCTCTTTGTACTTTCCAAGATAAGGGCTCATTAAGTTGCCCATACTGGTCTTGAAGTCTCTCTACAACCTAGGCAGAGCTTGAAGTTTTGATCCTCCTGCCTCATCTCCAGAGCCACTGAGATTACAGCCGTCTGGCCTTTTACGCTTTTCTCCATTCTCCTTAGCAATACTTGCTGGAGCGTCTGTCCGGTCCCTTGACCCACTCGCATATATCCCTCACTGCTCATGATAGCATTCGCATGTTTGCAGCCTTTCCCCAGAAAACTGCTTCTAGGAGGTAGGTTTTATGACAGAATTAAGTATTTGGTAAACGGAGTTGAGTTGGTTTAAAAGCTCCTACTGCTTTATGCTCTAATGAACATTATTGGTTGACATAAAAAAATGGAAGATAGTGGAATTTGAGGGACATGTCATAGAGCCTGGGTCTACTTCTGCCTCTTTAAATAGCTACTTCTGTGCTGTAAGGAGAGTCACTAATACAACAGCTTTAATTTGCACTTCTTGATTACTAGAGAGACTGGAACTATTCTTACTGTCATAGTTTCTCCTCAGTGATTTAGCTGTTTCTTTTCCCTTAGTTTATTTCTCAATTGACTTTGAGTCTTCTGTTTTTAGTCAAGAGGCAAAAATATGAATATTAACTAATATATATGTAAATGAATATATTTATATTAAAGATAGGCTCTTACTGTATTGCCCAAGTTGGACTCCCACTCTTGAGTCTCAGTGGCTCTCCTGCCTCGGCCCCCAAGCAGCGGACTACAGGTGAAGCCCGCCATACCCGGCTCATGGCACTTCTGTTTATGTCAGTTAAGTGACATTAACATTTATGTCAAAACATTTTAATTTAGTCAGTTGTACTTGGTGTTTTCATTCTTTAAAGCACCTGCTTTGCCTCATAATAAATCATTTTTCTGTATTTTCTTTCTGTTATATATGGTTTTTAAATGCTTTTTAATTTTTTGTGTGTATGCATATGGGCATACATATGCTACAGAGTATGTGTGTGTGTGTGTGTCTTTCTGTGTTAAGCCAGAGGACAGTTTTCAGGAGTTGGTTCTCTCTCTTGACTACATAGGTCCTGGGGATAGAACCTCAGGTCATCAGGCTTGGTGGCAAGGACCTTTACCCACTAAGCCAACATATGTGTGCTTTTAAAAAAATACTTAATTCTCTCCAGGTGGTGGTGGCTCATGCCTTTAATCCCAGCACTCGGGAGGCAGAGGTAGGTGGATCTCTGTGAGTTCAAGGCCAGCCTGGTCTACAAGAGCTAGTTCCAGGACAGGCTCCAAAGCTACAGAGAAACCCTGTCTCGAAAAACCAAAAAAAAAAAAAAAAAAAAAAAAAACCTTAATTTTCTAGGACTGGTTAAAATGGCTCAGCAGGTGAAGCCACCTACCCCCAAGACTAATGGCTTGGGTTCAGTTCCAGGACCTACGTGGTAAGGGAAAAAAATCAACTCAAAATCAACTCCTACAAGCTGCCCTCTGACTTCAGGCAAAGGGTGGTGGCACATCAACACACACATGCACACACACATGCACACAAATGCACCAGATAAATAGATACCTGAATCTGGAGCAATGATTTTTTTTTTTCCCAAAGAAAACCATTCTTTTTTTTTTTTTTCTTTTTTAAATTCCTTTAGTGTCTACAGAATAGAAAAATAACCAAACAAGTAGAAACTAGAATAAATAAACCTTGTCAGTGGATTGGAATTTTGTTAGATTTGTGTATGTGTATTTACTTTTATTATTTTAATTAGGAAAAAAGCAAGACAATGCTGGCCAACATGAGGAAGCTGGAAAAAGAAGTGTTTGAAGAGATGGAATCAATCCTCCAAAACAAACATCTTGACGTGGATAAAACTGTTAATCTTTTTTCTCAATGTGTAAAAGATGAAATTAAAATTTATCAGTCAAATATTAGCTCTTAATGATATATACATGGTCAAAAATCTTCCCCATCGCCCTGATAAATGATACAAAGGTACTTTAAGGAGATCTGATCTTTTCTTCATAATACTAAGTGATATTCTGACTGTTAAAATTACAGTAATTAGTATTCAGTTGCAAAAAGCACAAAACATTAACATGATACATAGGCTATGTTTATTATATTCTGTTGTGCCCTTCAGTCATTTTCTCAGTTAAGAAAGCTCAGCACTTCTTATTAAAAAAAAAAAAAGCAATGGAAAGTATGTCAAATGAGATTTTGTGCTTTAGGCAAATATTAACCAGCTTTAGAAAACTGTCTTAAGTCTAATGCCGCATCCCCTCAGAACTGTCTTTTTGTTCTCTGGGTAGTTTTCCCTTTTTCAGAATTCTGTGCAGTTGGAATCTTGTAGTCATTAGTCTTTTCAGATTGGCTTCTTCAACACGGCTTTCACCATGCCTCTGCTGTAATGGCTCATTTCTTCTTAGCATGTAATATGCCTTTCTGTGGGCTGTGTCACCACTGAAGGGCATCTTGGTTGTTTCCAGACTTGGGCAATTGTAGTAAAATGTGCAAGTGGCTGTATAGTTCTAAGTGTTCAACCCATTTGGGTTAAAGCCGAGGTAACTGCAGAGCCTACGGTGTGAGTGAGGAACTGCCAAGCCGCCTCTGATGCTGCCATTTCTGCCCCCTCCAGCCCGTTGTTCCTGTTCCAGCCAGCAGTCAGTGTTTTGGAATTTGGCCATTCTAATATGTGTACAGTTTTCCACTTATTTAGGTAACAGGGATTGATCCTGTGACCTTGTACTTTCTTTTTCAGTTGAATTTGTAATTCCAAATGGTATATGATGCTGAGTTACATTTTGAATGCTTATTTCCTTTTGTACATCTTTGATGGGGTACCTAGGTCTTGGCCCATTCTATAATCAGATGCTTCCTATTTATTTATTTTACTTGGGAGTCTACACTTTTTTTTTTAGCCTTTAAAATTTTACTTTATGAGTGTTTTGTTCCATGTATGTCTGTGTACCAGGCACATGCCTGGTCTCATCAGAGGGTATGAGATCCTCTGCAACTGGAGTTTCAGCTTCAGATGGCTGGGAGCTGCCACGTGGGTGCCGAGACCAAACCCAGGTCCTCTGCAATAGCAACAAGCAACTCCTAACCACGATCCACTCTCCAGCCCCTCCCACTGCTCAAGTCTAAAACTCTTAAAGCTCGTTGTACTTAGGGTAAAGCCTCGATCCTTAACATGTCTGCCCTTTTTATATATTAGTACACGTTTGCTATTGAATTTTGTTTTACGATGATGGTCTTTCAAGTCCTTACATGTGCCCAGTTGCGCATTCCTTCCCCATGGCTGCACCCTCTGCTTGCTCCTCCCATTTCCGTACGTAGTTCTCTTCATCCTTAGAGCTTGCTAACAAATGAGTTTCTTAGGTATTTTCCTCCCATATAATCAGGATTACATGTGGCTCCAAAGTAATCATACATTTAATTATTTCACAGAAGAAAAGAAGTTTCATGAAGGCCCATTGTTCAATATTATATTTGGATGCTTTGCTATTATGTGATATTTATTAAAGGATATGATAGTTATCAAATACTGGTGAAAAGAATTTGTACAGACCTTTCTACAGAAATGTAAAGTTAGATAAATTAGCTAGATAATTTATCTGTATAACTTGGTAACCTCATAACTTTGAACTCTAGAAAAATTCAAGGATTATAAGGCTATGTGAGTTGATGTATAGAGAGTTTTATTGTGTATATGCAACAGGATATTGTGATGTGAGCGCTCATGTTGGTAATTAATGCCTTGTGGTGTATTTTAGAAATTTTATTATTTTCATAAATTCTAAGAGTAAAAATGATAAACTTAGTTATTTTACATAAAATTGGCTTGTTTGATCTTTGATGAAAATATAAGCTTATATATTAATTTCCAATACATTTCCTTAAAAATAATTATACAGAGTGAAAGTTTGGAAACAGAGATTCTTTTTGTAAAAGTATTGGTTGGTTGGGTTTTTTGAGACAGGGTTTCTCTGTGTAGCCTTGGCTGTCCTGGAACTCACTCTGTAGTCCAGGCTGAACTCAAACTCAAGAGACCTGCCTGGCTCTGCCTCCTGAGTGTTGGAATTAAAGGCGTGTGCCATCACTGCCTGACTAATTCTAAATAGAATTTTACAAAATACTTTTGTAGTGTTGGCCCACACCTTTAATCCCAGCACTCAGGAGGCAGAGGCAGCTGGATCTGTGAGTTTGAGGCCAGCCTGGTCTATAGAGCAAGTTCCAGGACAGTCAGGGCTGCACAGAGAAACCTGTCTTGATAAACAACAACAAAAATTAATTACTTCGGGTTTTTAATCAAACAACTGCAGAAATGTAAAGGCCATCTTTTTCTGAAGAGCACTTTATGATCTTGGACTTGGCTTCCGGTGTCACTCATCACCTGACCACTTATAAAAGATGTTTACTGACAGCCTGCTTGCTCCAGACTCCGCAGAGCCAGAAGGTCATGAGCTAGTTCCAGGAAACTCACTCAAGAAAGCACCGAGAATTTACAGACAAGACTTGGGTGGTATGTTCAGCATTATTTGGATCATCCAAGAAAAAGATGTTGACAATGCCAGTTAAAATAAGTATTTTATTGAGAAACATGCTGTCAGTGAGAAAGGAACATACAAATATTCCTTTATATGTTCATCTAATAAAATTAGCTTATCCTTAATCCTAGAATTAATCTTAGAAACATCCCTTGAATGCCTCCGTCATCTGAAACGGCAAATCACACTGACCTATGGTTTTCTTTTAGAGCCTCCCATGGAAAATAATGTTTCAGATCCCATCTGTGCAAACAAAAGAGCAGACAATGTGGTTCACTCATAAACTCCTGCACTTGAATTTGAGTTGCTTGCAGGCATGTGAATTCTGTCTTGTGTCACCGGAGATTGCTAGAGCAGATGTTTCTGCACACTCCTGGGCACGGGGAGTTACAGTGTGGGTGTGTCTTTTATCCCCCTAAGTTTTATAGTGATGTTTATCTGCCTAAAACATCCTAATTCCATGATCATAACATAACTAAGTATCATTTCTTTTTAAATACACTAGGCTTCCATGCAAGTTTTTTTTTTAATTATGCATTTGCTACATTAAAAGGGTCAGAGCACTAACGCCATAAATAATTTTCTAGGTGGCTTTTGTATATGAAACACTATGAGATAAATAACATTTAAAATAAGTTAAACCATCACTGATATCTACTAATCAAGTAGTTGTTCAAAGGCTGTGCAAATTATCTGAAGGTGTTATGTTCTGGCGTTGTGGCCCTGGAGAAGAGTGTCTCCTGAGAGAAGGGTGTTGAAATGGGATTTGCCCTTCTAAGGGTGAAGAGACCAGAGCCTTTCCCTCTCGTGGGTGTGGCACCATCTGTGAACCTGAACGGAGACCTCACTGGATGCTGAGTGTGCCGCCTTGATCTTGCACTACCCAGCCTCCAGGCCTGTAAAAAAGACTTCCTCTTGCTTGTGGGCTATCTCATTCGTGTCATTAAAAAAAAAAAAAAAAGGCCTTAGTGGACTAAGCAACATTTGGTATTTTTAGACAGAGACACATTAAAGACTAAAGGTAGGATGATAGAATTTTAAATTTCTGACTACACTTTTTCAGTTCAGGGAATAAAACGGATTTTCCTTCTACAACAGGATACTCTGAAAGTCCCAGAAGTAGCGTTCATTGTGGCAATGCTTTTGATTAACACTTAAACCAAAATGCTCAAATTACTTAAAATTTTAGCTTGAAAGATTATAGAGATAATGTTCTTACTCTTCTCTTATTGGCACACATTAGTACTTTAGATATAAAAGACAAGAAAAGACAAAGCTTTAAAATTGGTATTTTATCAAAACTAAATTTAAAAATTACTTTAAAAAATAGTGGGATTAGCCAGGCATGGTGCACACATACCAAGAGGCCCTGAACTCAGGAGGCAGAGGCCGGAAGATCAGGAGTTCAAAGCCATCCTTGGTGACGTAGGGAATTTGAGGCCAGCCTGACTACATGAGGTCTTATCTTAAAAACAGTAGTTTTAATTTTCAAATGGGTAGTATTTGTCAAAGAAGTGGGAAGAAAAAATAAAAGCTCTTACTTGAACGAATAAAAATCTGTTTGGGGGAAGTGTTATCGATAAATGTAGAGTTGTCTTTAGGTTCATTTTTAGAGCAGCAAAACCTGCCAAATTTGGCAATTTAAAAATAACAGCCAGTTGAATACTGACTTTGAAATTATAGCGAACATTTGCAGAAGGAGAAGATTTTAAAGTATTGGAACAGTGGTGCCTATAGCGATCATCGCACCCATTATCAGAACGTCCGACTCCGGGCTTTGTCTGGTCAGTTTCCTTTGGGCCTTACCTGCACATGAGGTCATAGCATGTCAGGACAGGGCAGGAATGCATTTGCCACTTAAAGGAGAAACGACAGAGGCTCAGAAAGGTAACTTGCCCCAGATCCCACAGCTAAACGTCCCAGATGTGAGACTAGAGGGTACGAGTCCAAGTGGGGTTCTCGCCTTTGTAATTTAAGTCTTAGGGGAAAGTGAGGCTGGAGACGAGTGGCCGATTTCTTTATAGCTTTCCTGTCGGGGGTTGCTTACGGTCACAGCAGGAGGACTCTGTTCAGGACTCTTCTGAAGAAATCTGTAAAACAAATACTCATCCCGGAACTCGTATTCATTGGTGATGTGTTGGATGACTCCCCCCTGCACCAGTCTGTCTCCGTAGATCACGGCTTCACCGCGGTCAGAGGCAAGGCCGACTTCAATTAGCCAGTTCACCAGGTCACAGCCACAGAAGGTCCCGGCAGAGGACTTTGCACCACACCTGTATGTGAAAGGAATGATTCAGTCGTATGTTCTGTGACTCTTGTATCAGCGCTGCGCGATGGAAGATGAGCAAAGGAAAGTGAAAAGGAAGTGAGGACCGAGCATGACAGTTAGGAGCACGGCAGAAATGGGAGTGTGCCAAACGGGAAGGGGCTGCTGCCTTTCCTGGCCCCAGAAAGGCTCTTTGGTGAAAGAGAAAATATGCCACTAATGCTTGTGAAAACAGACACCTCTTAAAAATGACACAGATAAGTGTATTGCCTGAGAGAAATTCTTTCTGGGGGGAGTGCATGTGTATGTGTGGCACGTCCCTGTGTTTATGCATGTTTGAATGTACTGTGGGGGGGGTACACATACATGCGGAAGCCTGAATTTGACTGGGTGGCGTTGATTCCTCCCAACTTTATGGAGGCAGGGTCCCTTCCTGAACCTGGAGCTCACCCATTCCAGCTGGTCTAGTTTTCCAGATGGCCACCGGACCGATCCCCTGCCGCTGTCTCCCCACGCTGGGATTACAGGCAGGCCACCGCACAGGCCACCATACCTGCCCAGCTTCTATTTGGGCTTTGGGGATCCTAAATCCAGTCTTCATGCTTGTGAGATAAGCACATTATCTACTGAGCCATATCACTAGCCCCCAAACAAAAGTTTTTTTTTTTTTGGTGAAAACTTGGTTTAATTTTCAAGAATGTAAACAGCTATGTGAGATATGTGGATACTATATTGAGCAGTGTACATTAAAACAATTTTTGGCAATAGTCTTAAAATTTCTTTCTATGTGTATAGAGGTTTTACCTGCATTTATGTCTGGTGGGCACCATGTGCATGCAGTACCCAAGGCCAGAAGAGGGCATCAGATCCCTTGGAACTGGAGTGAACAGATGGTTATTGGCCATCACAAGGTTACTGGGAATCAAATCTGGAGGAGCAGTCAGTACTCTTAACCACTGAGCCATCTCTCTAATCCCCAAGGAGTATCTTTTAATAGCACCATGGCCTGTGTGTGTGTGTGCGTTATGTGCACTTGTGTGCTTGTAATGTGTGCACACACAGGTGGAGGTCTGAGGTCAGTGTGTGCGTCTTTCCTCGAGTGCTCTCCACCTTGACTGGGACAGAGTCTCATTGAGCCTAAAGCTCGTCGATTCCGCTGCTCTGTCTCCCCACCAGGCCTGAAGTGACAGGGTCTGAAAGATGCAACTCAGGTTCTTGTACTTGCAACAGTAGGCACTTTCCTGACCATGCCACAGCTCCCTGTGTGGCCTTTCACTGTCTTCCAGATGGCTAGTATATAACTAACTTTATGGTTGTGTGTGTGATACATGCCTGTAATCCGAGCACTGAGGCTGAGGTAGCAGAATCAGGTTGGGGCATAGGTGACATGATGAGATTCTGTCCCAAAGAACAAAAGTAAAGCTTGTTTGGTTGTTGTTCTATTAACCTACTGAAATCAGAGTTCAGCTCATAGCACCCACAGTCTCTTTCCCTCAGCAGCCAGTACAGTCATTTGCTTCATTGGGAATCAGAGCAAACAAGTGAGAGGTGCCCCTACGGCAAACTGCGATTTTGGAATTCTGCTTTGGGGCTGGAGAGATGGATCGGTGGTTAGGAGTACGCAGTGTTCTTCCAGGGGACCCCAGTCCAATTCTCCACATCTGCATCCGGCACCTCAGAACCGCCTGTAGCTCCAGCAACAGGGCACCTGACCCTCTTCTGGCCTCCACAGGCATGCGCACAGGCGCACAGTCATAAGATAATAAAAATCAAGCTTCTTTAGGAAACGTGCTTTGATTTTTATTTGCTTCTGGATTGTTTAATATTTGTCTTCCTAATGCAAATTTGGATTGCTTAAGTATGAGCAGATAAAGAAAAAGAAATGCAAAACAAGAGAACCAATTACATGAATTACGAACATTTTCCTACAAATGTGCACGAGACAGCAAGAACCTCCACAAGCATCAATCAAGCTGTGACATCTAGAGTGCATGACAACAGGAAATAGGGGGGAAGAGCAAGATGCAATGACAAATAGGTGTCAAAGACTTTAGAGCATTTTACCATACATACAAAGTTCCACATGTAACAATTAGAAAAAGTTAATAACAGAATTTTTCTCAAATATCTAAACTATCAATGTTAGAGTCACTGTCTGGGTCTTTTTAATGTAGAGGCGATACTTCCTGTCCCAGTCACTAGCTGAAGGAGTCTGTTTCTTGATTGCCATGAACAGGCAGCTGTCACAGAGCCTATGCAATAGGACAGCGTGTCAGAGAATGTGACATGGGACAGGCTGCAGATCCTGGAAAGGAGCAGGAATCAGCTGGTTCCTACCAGCTGGTGCCCATTCAGCCATCTGGGACCTGGTAGCTCAGCAAATGCTAAGAGTTCTGCTTCCTGGCAGTTGGCAAGCACAGTAACCTGGCAGATCCTGTGAATTTTCTTAAAAGAATTTTAGAGCGATGTCAAACTGTTCTGACTATCCACAGGCAGTATCCTGAAGTTGTGCCCAGCCTTCCAAGGTAGAAAAGTCACTTTTCTCCAGTTTATCATTGGCAGGGATTGGGCAAGGCTCATCACAGACATGTGGCCATCAAAGTTAGCTCTTTCCTCTACGGTTTATTATTTTACATATGTGAGTGTTTTGTCTGCATGTATGTCTCTGCACCACGTGCATGCCTGGTGCCCAAGGAGGCCAGAAGAGGGAGTCAGATCCCCTGAAACTGGAGTGACAGAAGGTTGTGAGCCACCATTGGATGCTGGGAACTGAACTGCTGAACTGGATCACTGAAAGGACAAGGGCTTTCAACAGCTGATCCAGGTTGAGCAGGGTGGCACAGTGCTTAGAAACGAGCCGTCCTGAACACTAACCTCCAAACTTTTAGACATGCACCTAAAGGTATTTTACCTTTTATACTAAAAGGTAACTTATTTTTTGCTTTGTTTTACTTTCTCTTTCACGACAACTAAAACTATCAGTGCTGTTATATTTGATTCTTCATAATTTATCGTTTCTGGCTGCAGCATATTCTGGACCTTTGGGATTAGGGGGAATAAATAAAATGCCACAAAATAGTGACAGGACTGGAGGTGAAATAAATATCAGAGAATAAATTAAGAGGCAGGAATTTTACTTCATTCTCTTGACAGCATCGTTAATAATATGAAGTGACATTAGCACTAGGAGATGAGAATAGAAAATCCCTTTCAAATCTAGTGTTCTCCACTGCTCTATGAGAGACATTAATGGCAAACATGAAGAGAATGTTGATCCTCTACCACACTGGATCCTTTTACAGTTCACATTTTATATAGAAACCAGAAGCTACCTGACATTAAACATAAAAATAAAATATGTCATTTCTGTATCTTATTTCTCAAACTATAAACTCACCCACAGCAATTAGATTGTTAGAACCTGATGTTAATAACCTGTTATCTATGCTCCTGAACACTGTACCGGCTTTACCTTCTTTCTCTGACAATGTTTCGGATGCACAGGTCACGGTGGTAATGTACGAACTGTTGACAGGTCATTTTTATTTCTTCAGAAACAGGGGACTCTCTGTTTTCTGCTGCTTCCTTATTGTTCCACAGGAATTCAAGCCTGAAAACCAAAATTTAAGCAGGCTGTTTCTTAGGGAAAGAAAACAAGCGTGAGAAGATCCAACCTGTCTCACCAAGTGGCTAATCCAAACCAGTCACCAAAGCTCTGTTATCAACATCCAGATGCCATTAATCTCTGAACCAGAGATGCCCTTGTCCTGCATCTGCTCTTTTAGCAGGCTGGGGTGGGAGTGGTCCACTTCATACTCTCTCCAGACATGCTCGACCCACTTCAGTTTCTCCTAAGATGCTCCTTCTGTGGCTGACCTTTCTGAAACACAGTCATACTTAGAAACTAAGCCGACGTCTCAGACTGCCTCAGAAACTAAAACCAAAACTAAACCAACCAAGGCAACTTATGGATTACGCATTTTATTGCACCATTTCCAACACTGGGAGCACAGAACCAAATGCCAGGATCTGAAGTAAAAACAGTCCGTTCTGTCTATCCAGGCAGTGCAACTGTTGACAACTGACTTGGCCAGTATTATGAAGCTGGCAACTAAGTTGAACGGCTTTTCTGTTAAACTTTTCTTTTAGAAATGATTATGGCCCTTAGCAATGGCATCTTAATGACGATAATGATGGTGGTGATGATGGAGAAGGGCAGACACTATTGACTGGCACTCCTTACAGAGCAGGTAGGTTGGATCCCGTTAGCACTTCTAGCCTCTAGGAATTTTCCCTTTTCCCGAGAGCACACAAAGAACAAACATTTCCCCTGCCTCTCTTCCCACCCTCTGTTGAAACTTTTACCTTGTTGTTCTTCACAAAGAAACTTTGATCTTAATTAAGAGAAACCTTCCTGGAAAGGTTTCAAAGTTGAAAGAATCCTTGAATTTTCTGTAAACTGTCAGTTTTAAAGAAAGAGAAAACCCATTGTCAAGGACAAAAACAACCAGACATAGACTTTGAAGGGGAGCACACCACCACTCCACTGCCAAGTTTCCTTTAACTGTGTGTAGCTAATAGTGCAGGTAAAAGTCAGTGCCCATCAATTCTTGTTAAAATGCAAATTACATTGCTAGATTAGTAATACTTTTTCTAATACTTTCTCTGCAATTATTTGCAACAAGCATGTGCTCCAGAGATAACCTTTGTGTGGTATTAGTGGTCTCTTAGCAGATATAAAAGTATAAAGGTATCAATATTTTAGTAGAATGACCTTGTCGTCACCTTTAGGTACATAGGCTTATTTCAAAACTGTATTTACCTTCTTTTGAAAGGTAGGATGATTAAATGTTTGTCCAACCCAAAGATTCCGAAGGAAATAAATCCCTAGGGGAGAAAACAGTTATTCTGTTTGAATTCAACAACAAAACCTTAAGACAGAAATTAAGACATTTAGTGCATGAGGAAGCAGCTGATAGTGATTAGAACAACATTTTAAATTCAGCATACAAAGCAGACTTAAGTTCAGTGCCTGCAGGCACACATGACACCCTGCTTGTTGCCTCTTCCCAATCATTCTGACCTAGTAATTATGATGGGTGCTAAAAGCCAGTGCTGAAGTACTGCCTTTGCATGACAGCTCCCTGAAGCTACATGTTTTGGTTTCCCCCTTCCTGAAAAGAAAATCTCTCTGTGTGTGCCTAAGTACTTATTATTTTTCTGTTGAAACTTCATAAACTTAACTAATAACTAATAACAGTTAGTATTATGTTGTAGATAGAAAAGGTCCCCCAAAGACTTATGCATTGCAAGCATGGGCCTTTAGGCACTGTTACAGGAGACTAGAGGGTGGGCCCAGCGGTGGGGTGTACACAGCAGTCTTTTGGAAAAACTGAGCAGTTCCCAGCACACATGCTGAGTGGCTCAAAACTGCTTGTGACTGAGTTGCGGAGGATCTGACGCCCTCTTCTGGCCTGCACAGGCCACTGCACTCACAAGCACACACCCCATCTTCCCCAGACATAAGACAGACATACACAGAATTAGAAAATTATAAACACAAAATATTACGTGAAGGACTTGATTGTCTTAAGCTACAAAGAGTCATAAGGGACCATCTCACTACATCATGTCCTGAAAGAGAAACAGGATTGGAGTGAGACTCTGTCTCCTGCCTTAGAGCCACTTGAGACATAAGCTGTGTAGGCAGAGTGTGGAGCACATTCCTGCCATAGTTTTGTTCTGGAAAAAGCCCTGTGCAACGGAGCTTGCTTGGTTCCTGTTCTAGTGTGGCTCAGTCTGGAGTGGGCTTTCTGAGTGCAAAACGCTGAGCGGGCCTGTGAATTTACAGCCCAGTATTCTATAGTTGGATAATGTCAGCTCTTAAATAGTATCACAAAGTGAGACTGGTATCAGATGGCTCTGGGCGCCCATGTTTGTCCCTAATGGACGATTACATAATGTGTTTCTTAATACTTTGCTGGTTTTCTTCCAATAACAATGTCAAAACAAACAGGAAACTCTTCGAGTGGAAGGCAAAAACATGTAGGAGCAGAAACTCACAAAGTTTAATTACCTTATATGGCAAAATATTTCAAATTACATAGGTGGTGATTTCCAACACAGTATTTTTCAAGTTGGCATTCAGTTTATGAACGAATATTCTCTAATCAAAAAGTAAGGGTTTGAGTTGGGGATGAGGTTCAGCGTAGTTGCATGTACCACATGTACTGGTTCACCTAGCGTGTACAAGAGAAAATTCAATCTCCAGCACCTTCAAAAGGAAGGGGTAAGAAAAGCGTGTGGATGAAAAGACCAAATTTTGAACTTTGCAGATATTTGCCAGAATTTAAAATGTTATTTTTCTTTAAATAGTCCCTTTTTGGTTCCAGTGCTAGGGATTAAACCCAGAGCCTTCAAGATGCCAGACATTAAATATCAACTTTAATAGTAAGATGAGAGGGGATGGTAGATCTATTGTGTAGGTATTTAATAGTAAGATGAGAGGGGATGGTAGATCTATTGTGTAGGTATTTTGGTGTTTACATGAGACAATGAACATAAAATCCTTAACAAGGGTTGATGTGCGGTAGACGCTAGAGGAAAGGCTACTACTGTGTCTGCTAAAAGGTATTTATATGGCACATGATTTTTGAAATACTGACTTAAGTACCTGCCATTCCAAAAGCAGGCGATGTTTAGTAGTGTAGTGGCCAAACTAAAGGCTCAGAGAAGCACGCTATTTTCCCAAGTGAGTTATGAAGTTTATGAGAAGTTTAAGAAGAATCTGGGGACATCTTGTTCCTACTTAAATCATTATTCTTCTCAATGCAAAAGCAAAAAAAAAAAAAAGTCTTTGGTATTTCTGGTTGAAACACTCAGCGAAGATTCTGATGACTTCAACCAATATACTAATTCATCTCTACCGGGAGACAGGCAGCAGCTGCCAGCTGTCATGCATACCAGCAGCTGATAAACAAACGGAACCCTTTGGATACAACAGAAAACAACGTCTGCACCCCCCCTCCCCCGCATCCACTCACCCAAGAAAACAGAGCCCCCTCAGTTCTCAGTAAACAAATACCTGGCCAAAGTTAAACACGGCACAGAAAAACTGCAGTTCAACATAGAGCCGCCCCGTCTCGTGGTTGAACAGCCACCACAAACAGCTGGAGAGATTCTGTAAAGGGAAGAGAAAGGTACTTCAAAATTAAGCACGAGAATCATTTCTCTCCATCCAGCACACACTATGATAACTTCTCTAGCTGATAATTAGGGGAAAAACACCGAGAGAATGTAGACGCTTGTCTTTCAAACAAGAGGTTTCAACCTCTCCTCTTGACAGATGCCATTCAAACAGTGCCTATTCTGAACAAATCTGAAGCAAGAAGACATGAGCCATAATACAGAAGCTTACATAGTGTATCAGGACTGCCGACTAGCCTACACAGCATGGATTTTAAAATTAGCTTGACACAATAAAACAATTATATCACTAAGCAGCAGTTCTTGGCAGCATTTCTTATTTTTCGACTTTTGCTCTTGGATGGATGGCCGTTAAATGTTGCTGGCTGATACCGTGCTCCGCTCCGTAATGAGCGTCCAAGTGCGAAAAGGCCACAGAGGCTGTTGGCCCCTCTCCCATCTCTAGGGAGGCACACTTGAACCGTCTTAAGGGATTAAGTCTAACAACTGATAACACACAAATGAGGGCAACAAAAAAAGCCCTTCTGTAGTTAAAGAAATGTACAGGGTAAAAGAAAGTATTGAGCTTATAAATTATAACATTGGAAATCCTTCAATACTATATGGCAGCCTGAGGCCTCTATGAATATATGAATATGCACGACCCCTTTGGGAAAGAATCAGTAGAGTACATTTGTGTCACAGAAATGCTTCTAGATTTTGGTGCGGACTTCTCAACTTCAGGAATCTACCAATAGAAAAGACAATGCCTGGAAGTGTTTATCAGGGCATTTTGAAAAATTATGAACAACTCATAAAGAGGTGCTTGAATAAATTATGATGTTGCTTTTCTGTGGTTACTGGAAGGTAATTTAAAACAATGGCTTTGAATACTTCAGTCAAGTAGCCTTGTTAGACAGAGGTGGAAAAAAGCAACATCGAAGCCTGTGTGTTTTCCTGTGCATGTGTTTGCCTGGTGCTCACAGAGGCCAGGAGAGGGTGTCAGATCCCCTGTGGTTGGAGATGCTGAGCAGCTTTTGTCCTCTACAAGGGCAGCAAGTGCTCTTAACTGCTGAGCCATCTCTTTAGCCCCCTGAAAATTATTTTTAAAAGTTTATTTGAAAAATATCTTTAGAGAGATAATTTAGCTATCTGTCCACTTTCAGGAGTAAGTAGTCTTGCATACATCATGGAAATACTTTGTTCTGACAAACTCCAGGTTCAAGAGTACAGAAGGGACTGTACGGAGAACAGACTGTTGGAGAGATTGGGCAACAAGAGCAAGCGACTCATTCCTTGTCCCTTATCCTTGTGCCTCAAACATTGAGCTAAATGTTAAAATTCAGATGACCTAGCCACCATACTTCTGCAAAGTAGCAATGAGGTTTCTCGGAGAGAAGGCAAGTATTTAAAGAAACAAGCCCAACTAGAAGCAGAAGAAGCCTTTACAGCAAACAGGCCAATGATGAGAAGTAAACACAGCAGGACGTGTCGGGTCAGTTGTGGGTCTCCAGTTTGCAGGTACTGCTCTTCCTCCTGGGCTAGGATGCAGCTCTGGGAGTCACAGCGACTCACACAGTGGTCCGCTACAAAACAGTGAGCACAGGAGTAATTATTTCAAACCCATGGTGACTTCCCAAGAGGGAGAGCACAGAAGCATGCTCAGTTAAGACGCGGGATCTCACTGTCAGCGACCCTGGAGAAGGCCCTCACACGTTATGTTGGAGAGTCTCTCTGAAATTGCACAAGCGGCATGCGGCAGTTCCTTCTACACACTTAACAAGGGCCTCCGTGTACAAAATTTATGTTATATAATTATGACATATAATTTAGACATACTTCATATAGTTTATATATACTTTTAAAGGCTGAACTAATAAGTTTTATCTGTGATAAAGTCACATGAGCCACAAAGACTATTATGTCCTATTCTGACAAACCATAAAACAAAGGTACTATTACCTCTTACATTTTATGAAAGAGCCCAAATAATTAATTAATCCTGATTCTAGAGAACAAAGCTAGGGGGACAGTCTCAGCTTTTAGAAGAAAAAAAAAGGTCAACGTTCAATGTTTCCTGAATTTCCCACTTCAATTAACCTTTGTTTTTTATTTTGAAAAGTGTTCAGGATTGAACCTAGCATTTCATGATGTTGGGCAAGTACCACTGAGCTATACCCTCAGGCATGTGGGTTAAATTTATTGGGAAGTCTATTTTAATACTATCTTTAAGAATTTTATTTTTTAAATGAGTGTTCTATTTCTATCATTATGATCTTATTATCACTTTCTCCTGTCTTAATGGAAACATATTCTCAAGCCATGTATAGTCCCAGGCCACTTACTTTTCTCGAAAGAAGAAGGCATAGGCCCACTGGCACTTGTGTCTGTTACTGGCTCTGTTGAAGGACAGCGTAAGTCACCATTTCCCAAGGAGCAAGAACAGCAACCTAGACAGAGGAAGTAGTCTATGAAGGAAGAGCCCAACCACAACAGAAATGTTCAAAAGATGCCAACCATGCCCGAGCCACTCGGGATGTGTCCATGGAAACGTTTTCTGTACGGGCCCGTTTCTAGGTGTGCCCCTAGAGCAGTGAGCAGTCAATGGGGTCAGACAAGTGATCAGCTCCTTTACGTTGTCCACTTGCTGGATGAGACAGGGAGAAATGCCTAAATTAGCCCACCTGCCTGTGACTTGGACTAACTAGCTGCCTGCCCCAGCTCTTGGACAACAGGCATCACCTTCTTCCCAGAAGCCCCGTCTGGGAATGGCTAATAGAATCCTCTTCTAGGCTCATCTTAGCAGTCCCTTCTTCTAAGTCCTTCTATCTCATGAGTCTGGAAGATTCGGTTGAAGTAGCTCTACCTTTTTCTTTATAAGCACACACAGCTGAGTCTCCAGCTGGTTTATAGGCAGGATGCTCTATACAAGTCACAGGGAGCCATACTGTATAGCTGTAATTTTCTTCTGTGTTTGTTTATTTATATATTTGTTTATTTAAATGTTTATTTCCTCAGGTAACTGCACACAGTGACCTTTAAATATTTTTTTACAGTTATATAGGCATGGATTGCAAAATGAATAGAAGAGTAACTTCAGTGATAACCATTAAATGTGCATGCTAGGATATGAGTAATACTTAGATTTAACATCTCCTTGATAATGTACTTAAGTTCTTATATGATATTCTTAAAAATGAAAGGATTTCAAAGTACAAAAGTTACTATCTATAAGCCATACAAATGTCTTTTTAATTTTAAGATAATAATGCCACCTCAAGGTTAAAAACAGGACCACAGAATAACAGAAAATAAATTATCTTGTCTAGTTCTCTTTAGAAATATGAAGATTTAAATAATAAAATTACACAAAAAGATATAAAAATTAAGGAACCATGTGAGGCCAGAACATTCAAATAACATAGCTCCCGGGAACGAGCACCTGCATGCACACAGATGTGCACATAAATAAGCAATTATAGCCTCTGGGAAAAATTACTTGGCAGTTTCTTCCTTCAAACATAAGGGCTCATTAGTGGCTGTCAGCTTTCTCTTTATCAGACAAACATTTTTTGTTAAACTGTTTTTATTTATTTTCAAGATTTATTTATTTATTTGGTTTTTCAAGACAGGGTTTCTCAGTATAGCTTTGGTGACTGTCCTGGAACTAGCTCTTGTAGACCAGGTTGGCTGCCAACTCACAAAGAACTGCCTGCCTCTGCCTCCCGAGTGCTGGGATTAAAAGCGTGCACCACCACCGCCCAGCTGATTTATTTACTTTTAAGATTTATATATTTCTGTTTTATGTACGCGAGTGTTTTGCCTACATGTGTGTATGTGCACCATGTGTGTGCCTGGTGCCCAAGGGGGCCAGAAGAGGGCATCTGATCACCTGGCCCTGGAATGTGAGCCTTATTGTGGGCACTGGGAACTGAATCTAGGCCCACTGCGAGAGTAATAAGTATTCTTAACCACTGAGCCAACTCTCCAGCCATATTAGCTGAACTCTTGATCCCATAATAAAATGTGATCCTAATTTCACAGTATTTATAACCCAAAAGTCCTAGACCTCTAACAAATGTGCAGCAAGGGACAGAGATAGAGTAACTATGTTGAATTACCAAACTAGAGAAGAGGCCAGGGTGGTCATCTGAAGTGTTATGTACTTTCACTTCTAGTAAAGCAGAAGAAAGCAGGATTTAGGAGAGAAACGTAAGCAGACCTTTTCCTTAGCAACATGGGTAAATAGGTACTTAAGTAAGTATTTGACTCAAGCAGTCTCTGTGATAATATCAGAGAATCATGGCACCCACCCAACTATATTCCATATAAAAATAATATTACTAAGTATGTATGGTAAGTCTGATACCTCACTAGGAAATAAGGCAAATCAGAAATGGTATTTACAGGCTTGTGAGCCAAATGAACAACAGCAGTTATCAAACAACGAGATGAGGGAGGAGGCTATGGATACAGCACAAGGGGAAAGCTCTCCCTGAGCGTTCACGAGGCCCTGGGTTCAATTTCAGCCCCACAAAAACAAAGCGAAACAAAACAAAAACTGCAATGAAATTATGGTTGTAAAAAAGGAGACAAAAGCATAAATACTTTGGGTTTCTTGTGGACAAAGCAGATAGCTGTCCCGTTGATAACAGATTCAAACTAGTTTTCTTGCTGTGGATGGTATCAAGAGGGATTAAAGCCTATGGTTCCTTTTCTTGCTGTTTCTAAGAGTCAGGTGAAAGGTGAATGTGGAAGTCTCCCAAGGATCTCACATCCCTGGCTCAGTGCTTCCTAAAGATGCTAGCCGGTAGCAGCTATTTAAACATTCAAGGAAGAAGACACGGCAGGCTGCCTGACTGTGGCGATCTCCCGGGTCTGCCACAAAGCAGATTGGTTTAAAGTATAACTGCAAAATGCACAGACAGTGAGGAAGGGAGGAGGGCGGGCGGGATCTGAGACATATCCTGGGCTTGCGGAAAGCAGACCCTATCATTTTAGCGAAGGCGTCACTGAACGTTAATTTTAAAAGGAACACTGGTCAAGAAACTTAAAAGAATAAAATTCTCATGACATCATCACAAATTGTCAGCAAGCCCAGGTTGAAGGGCTTTGCAGCAATAGCAGAAGAGAGGTGGGATGGTGTGAGTGCCAGTCTTGGGCAAAGCATGGAGAGCCTGGAAGTGTAGACAGGAAGAGGCGGAAGAACGGGGGTTAAGCAGGAACTATCTAGCATTAGAGGGACGTGAGAGTCTTGGCCCGTACTGCAGCAGGAGCCTGATGTGGTCCAAGCTCCATGAGGAGAGTGAGTTGAGCCATTTCACATAAGCTCGAATGGATGCTGAGGTGATTGGAAGCTGATGACCTACAAGCTGTAAGATGAAATAACCAAGCATTTTTCATAAAAGCCATTTGGGCTCCGTGGCAATGATTCAGCCCTGCCATTCCAGTATGAACACAACCACTGACGACATGTATGTGAATGGTTGTAGCTGTGATCCACAACACTGTGCATGGGAATACCGTCAATCTTCTAACAATGTGAAAAAAAAAAAAAGATCTGAACTGAGAAGCTGTACAAAAATCAAAATCAGGTGTTAAGACTGACGTGGCTTGTGGGCTATAGTTTGTAGATGGACAAGTTCTATGATTAACCTTAAACTCAATTAGGTCTCTCCTTAAAATTCAACTTATTGATGACCCTTGCCTAATGAAATGCTGCCAAAGTAGGAAATATATGTGTTTAGTTTCCTAGGAAGAACCTTCCTTTCCTTTGGCTTCTTCCAAAATTCTCAGGTCAAAGCTGGAGATGTGGCTTAGACATAGAACACTTGCAGAGTGTGTGTGAAGTTCTGGGTTCAATCCCCAGCACTGAAAACCGGCAGAGTGGCTCATGACTGTCACCCCAGCATTCAGGAGGCTGAAGCAGGAGGACCAACAGTGTGAGGCCAGCCTTGGATACAGAGTAAGACCCTGTTTCAAAACAGCCAGCCAGCCAAGCAAACAGCCAACTAACTAACTTCTCTCGGAAGTCTCAGAAGTCAGCAAAACATTAACCTCAGATTGATGGATGAAGTGCTTAGAAGAATGAAGTGCTAATAGAATTAATCAAGTTGTTCAATTGACAAATACCTATAGTATTCACAGTGGTGTAGTGAATTTACAATGAACAAAAACATCTAGAATACAAGTGACAGTTTTTGCTTGTTTGTTTTAAAGTATATGTAGGGAGGCTGGACAGTGGTGGTACAGGCCTTTAATCCCAGCACTCAGGAGGCAGAGGCAGGCAGATCTCTGTGAGTTCGAGGACAGCCTGGTCTACAAAACGAGTTCCAGGACAGCCCAGGGCTATAGTGAAACCCTGTCTTGAAAAATCAAAAATAAAATTATATATATACACACACACATACACACATGCACGCACGCACACACACAGAGTTCATACTTGTCTCTGGGATAGAGGTTGGGAAGAGTTCTGGCTCATTTGTTGGTGCTGGGCTCTCCTCAAACACAGTGCTTCCAGGTTCTGCTGGCTTGTGGTTCTGAGACTGGCCGAAACCTTCATAGTGACCAGCTTGGGTGGTACGGTTCATGCACATGAGTGACACGCCAGCTATCAGAATGCTGCAGAACAGGGTGACCGCTGTGGTGATCATCTGCCAGCGTCAGAAACAGATATCAGGAGAGATGGTTCAGCGGTTAAGAGCACTGACTGTTCTTCCAGAGGACCTGGGTTCAATTCCCAGCACCCACATGGCTCATACCTGCCTGTAATTACAGTTCCAGGAGATCTGACATGCTCACACAGACATACATGCAGGCAAAACGCCAGTGCATATAAAATAAAGTCATTTAAAAAAATTTTCAAAGAACACTTTCTTGATAGTAAATATATCCATATAGCTTTAAACACTGCAGAATGACATTTCTTCAAAATGGGTAGGCGTATTGAAGGAATGTGATTTATTTGTAAAGAAATCATGGTTTGTGATGGGGGAAGAGCCACTAGCCAATCACATCAAGTTGGGGTGTGGCTACTGGGACCCCAGGTAGAAAATCGGGAGAACACAGGTACGCGCTCTCTCCATGCAGTGTCCGCCAGAGGGATTGGATCATGACTTTGGTAGAGTGAGTTCCCCTTTTTTCTTTCATTAAAAATACCTGTTTCTATTGAGCTGGCTTGGTTATTGATTTGTGCAGACTTGATAATTCATCATCAGGTTTGTCTTTAATCATTACAAGTTTCTTAGATGTTTCATATCCAGCAATAGAATCACTGGTGGATGTATTAGTATAAGCCCTTTTATCTTGTTTATTCTCACAAAACTAAATTAAGTTCAAAATTACAAAACAAAAGGTAAAAAATTAAAAATCTTTGGTGGGAAGTTTTTTAAAATATATGAGCCTGGCTCCTACCCCTGAAGAATGCAGCAAACCCCACAGGCTTCCCAGTCTATAGCTTTGCAAGTCCACTAGTTTTAGATATATTTTATTCTGGAATTCGTACTTCCCGTAAGAGTAACATATTTGATATTTACTATTACTACTAAGTTGTTTACTTTTTCCCGTCAGCAGAGGAAACACAGTTTATAATGTATCTTCATTAAAATCAATTAAGGGGCTAGATAGATAACCCAGCAGTTAAGAGCACTTTCTGCTCCTACAAAGGTCCTGACTTGGTTGGATTCCTATAGGCCATGGGCCAGCTCAGAAGAGTCTGTAACTCCAGTTCCAGGGGATCCAACTCCCTCTGCTGGCCCCCATAGATTCTGCAAACACATAGTGTGTATCTGTGCTTTCAGGCAAAACACTACTCATACACAAAATAAAAATAAATAAATCTTTAAAAAACAAAATAAAAATTAATTTATAAGTATTTAAAAATCTTCAGCTAAAAATATCTTGAGGTGTCATAAGGTGTTAAAATCACCAATGTTGTATACAATAAATGAAAATATATTTAAATTTAACTTTAGTATAAGAATTATCAAGGTACATAAACTAACTAAAAAGACATTCTCAAGAAGGGAACTGCCAATAACTTCCCACCTGCTCTTTTCCATAAAAGAAGGCAGAGTCAATGCTGTCTCCATTGTGTTTTCCAGTGATCAGAAGCACACCAACAAGGAGGGCAGGGATTCTGCAACAAATGTCATTAAGAAAGAAAGAGTCAATGACCAACGGTAGCTGTGTGGGGAAACCCGTAAGCAAGCAGAGAAAGGCCACTCACCCCCAGCCAGATATTATGATGAGTCCCACAGGGATCTGCATGCTCTCCCGCTTTTTTAAAAGAAACAAAGAAACGGCTAGAAGGCCTAGAAACAAGAAAGCGGGTTTGTAAAAGAAATGGTTACTCTTGACTTTGAACAGACTTTGCAGCTCTTTGTCAAACACCAGCTTGTTTTCCTATCTTAGTGGTCCAGGTTTCATTTTGCTTTGTGACTTTGTTTGGCTGGTTTTTCTGTATCAGGATCCTGATCCCCGTCCTCTGCTTCCCAAGTCCTGGGGTTACAAGTGTGCACCACCTTGCTAGTTTTTTTTTTTCAAATAGTTGTCTGGGTTTTGCTCCAGATTTTCTTCCTTATAAATAACTGTTGTTTGAAACAATTTTTCTAAATTAAAAATCACTTTGTTTTTCTTCCTAGAATCATTTGTTTACTCAAATTTTATTTTACTGGAGGATTTCTTTTCAAAAGCCATAGCGAGTTTTTCTTAATTTTTATTTTTTTTCATTTATGTGATTAGAATTAAGTAGAGTCGGAAAAGTTAACTGTGTACAGAGTGTTTCTGTGACTGACTCCATTTTGTTGGTGCTAAGAAACATATACATTTCTCAGGTTAGCTTTGGAAAATGCCCCAAAATGTAGGGCTGACGCTTTATAGAGAACTGATCTAAACGTAACACAAATGTAGTACAAACCTTACACAGACGTAAATATGTCAAGGGTTTTGTTGTTATTTTTGTTTGGTTTGTCTTTGGGATTGGGTTGCTATATAGCCCAGCTGTCCTTAAACTCTCGATCCTCTGCCTCAGCCTTCTGAGTGCTGGAACGAGACAGGTGCCACGGCATCCGGCTTGTTTTCAAGTTCTTGAGCTTTTCCTCATGCCTGACGCTGTTACTTATACCTGTGGCACTTAATAAACTCCACAGGGCTACAGGCTCTGAGACTGGAAGTGGAAGGAACCGCTATTTCAAATTAACACTTGAATTCCATAGGTATAGAAGAAACAAGGGCAGAGGACAGAGTGGTGGAGAGACACAGCTTTTGAGGAGCGGTAGAAGTCCTGAAACTGTCCTGCGGGTCCTACGATGTATTTTTAGAATCTGGAAATAATATGTCTATAAGGAATTTCCAGTCTCTTTGGCATATTTTCCATGATAATCACTGTGTCTGCCTCATAATTAAGCAGAACTTAGGTTTCATTTTATATAGTAAGTTTGAACCAAGTGAAGGCCAGATACAGCTTACTGCTAAATGAAGACTCCATAGGAGTTTGAAGAAAGAAAGGCAACGAGATAAGCAGATCATAACCCTGTGTGTGAGTAACTGAAGATGACCCAAGAAGACACGGAGTGGAGTCCAGTTTACACTGCAAGCTGTGACCTATGTTAGCAAACTAAGATCCTTTCCTATAATTAACACTTTCAGTCAGAATGGACATAAACAGACACGGATAATTAACACTTTAAACTAGAATTAACATAAACAGATACTGAGTCCTTGAGAAGGGTTTGGCGCTCTGAAATTCTGATTCCCCTCGCTCCGGGAAGAGCCAGAGCTGTGAGGAGATAGCTGGAACTATCTGCTTACGTCCATTCAGCTCTTTGGGCTTGCTTTCACAATTTGCAAAGTGAAATATTTAAACTGGACCAGCGAAAAGGCAGAGAAATGAACAATTTACACAATCACTGTACATTTGAAATTGTTTGATTAGCATGTGAAGCTTGGGGCTTCACTGGTATTGGATTGAGCGGACATGTTAAAAAGCAATTGATTTTAAAGGAAAAGCAAAGCAAGTGGTTGTGAATAGGACAGACATGGTGAAGGCAGTTTGTAAACCAACCTGAAAATGACTGAACATGAGACTTTAAAATACACCGAATGGGTCTGTAATTTTGTCTTTTGGGTTGTAAGCCTAGCCTTTGGCAACTGAACCATAAATTCATGCTATATTTATAATAATCTGATGATCACAGGGCACCTTTATTGTACAGGCAGTTCATAAATTCAGCATACATGTTTGATGGTTTTGGAGATGGTTCGGGCTTTCTGACAGACTGATTTGTTTGCTACTCTCTTTACTTCCATTGCAAATCCCACCTGAATGAACTTAGGTACTAGACATCACTTTGGGCCACCTATATTTGGAATTACTGTCTCTAGGTTCTTCTAATTTGACATCTCATGACAAGTCTCATGCTACGACAGGTATACTTGCCTCACAGAAGTACAAACAATCTCGTGTTTATGAATCTGTCATTCTGCCGTTCCTCTCCACACTGCTGCTTCGCTTCAAATGGCTGTGGACTTAGGTGGGACCAGCTTTTGATCCTTAGGGCGTGAAATCAAAGGTCTTCCCACCATGGTCTCTTCCTGGCCCTTACTTATTAACCACTGTGCAATCTCCCTTCTGGAACCATTTTATGATTTCAAATTGTGGTATGAACACAAAACCAAGCAAACCAGACAGTACTTTTCACAAACAGAATGTCTGCTTCTGAACGAATGGTATATTTCAAAATAGCAATGTTAAGTTAAATATCTTGTCATAGTTTTCAGAGTCACTTGAAAGAGTATTCTTTATCATTGGGTCCTCCATTAAAAATTATTTTATTTTCTCTATATGGATGTTTTACTTGCATGTGTGTCTATGCACTACAGGCATGACTGGAGCCTATGGAGGTCAGTAGAGGACTTTGGATTCCCTGGAACTAGAGCTACAGATGGTTGGGAGCCTCCATGTGGGTGCTGGGAATCGAACCAAGGTCAGAGCTCTTAGCCACTTTAAGTCATCTCCACAGCCTCTCCACAGCCTCTTACCCACTTTTCTTGTTCTCTTACTGCCTCTTTCCCCCTCTATTAATAATAAATGATTAACAGATTCCCATTTCTTGAATGTCTGCTATGTACCAGATGTAAACGCCTACACTTCACTTGATCCTCAGAATATCTGTGTAATGTGCTATAAGGCAGCCTTAGAAGTAATAAAACAGAAGACCTGGGAGCTGGAGAGGTGGCTCAGAGGTTAAGTGCACTGACTACTCTTCCAGAGGACCCAGGTTCAAGTCCCAGCACCTACATGACAGCTCACCACTGTCTGTAACTCCAGTTTCAAGGGTTTTGATATCCTCAGAGACATACACGCAGGCAAAACACCAATGAACATAAACAAACCAACAAAAAACCCCAGAAGACCCAAAGCTAGTTAATTATATGAGGCAAAACAGTTGGCAGTTCAATAGGATCCCAGAAGTGAGCTCTGGGATACATCTAACCTCTGTCCTTTTCCACCTGGTATCTCCAAAGGGGTGCTATGTTGACATTGGCCTAGAGCCAATGACCCCCAATGAAAAGGACCACGTGACTGAGGAGGGCTTTGAGGCTGGCAGAAATAGAGTACTCAGCAGATAACTCAGCTTTGGAGACGTGGTGTGTGTGTGTGTGTGTGTATGTGTGTGTGTGTGTGTGTGTGTGTGTAACAAACTGAGTAAACATCCTGACCTGTGCTAACACACTTCAAATAGATAAGTAGATGCTGAGGTCTTTTAGAGGGAGAGGAGGGGAGTAGACTTTAACAGTCTTTTTGCGAGCCAACTTACCTGTCCACAAATAGGTGCTGTAGAGGGAGCTGTACAATAGAACAAACACCAAAATTTGTCCAACAAAATTTTTTTCTTTAACAAAATTCCATATCATCATTCCAGCACAAACAATAGACTAAAGAAAAAATTATTAAAAGATTTTGTAAGTAGCTAAAAGTAAATTGTATGATTCATTATAACAGAAGAAAACTATTAATCTAACCATACCCATCGAAGCTTTATTCCCAGAAAATAATCACCCACCCAAAGCTGCCACTGACCATAACTATTATATACTGGCTTTACTAAGATTTCAAGCTTTATGATTAAAAACCTCTTTTCCACAGAGCCTTGAACAAGGTACATATTAAAAGAAAATAATGACCATATTCTAAATTCTAGCCTTATTTAGTAGTGATTTACATAGCAAATGTTAAACTTCTTCCCGTTATGACCACATGCCAAGACCTAACTGTAATGTCTGGTCACGGGAACTCTCCTGTTGTTTTTGGTTTACTCTTCAAGATGGGAGTCTTACTCTGTAACACAGGCTGCTTTCGAACTTGCAGCAGCTCTCCTGCTTCAGCCTGCTACATGCTCAGAACGTAAGTGTGACTCACACCTGGGTGAGAGTTCAGCGTTTAATGGCTCAACTGTTTGTAATTGAAAATGCAAAGTTATCACTAATTGCCATTATCAATCTTAAAGCTTAAGACCTACTGCAGCATTTAATATATCAAGCATAAAGTAGCTGGAATTAAATTATGATTGATATAATTGCTAATAATTCTGACTCTGTAACTGAATAAAAAGCCTAGCAAAGTAATTTTCTCTCATGCAGAACAGGAATCCTGGGGAAGGCCCTGCTTTGATATCTACAGGTATACTAACCTGAGCAATGAGTAAATTGGTGGTGAGCATATGAGGAAGCTGCTTGTATTTCTTACTCAAGAGAAGAATAGCCAGGGACCAGATCTTGAAGATAAAAGGCCAAGTTATTTACGTTTCTCAACGTTTCATGATTACTTACTAAACAGCATATTAGAAATCTTTTTTATTGTGGGGCTGGATGGAACTCAGGGCCTCATATGTACTAGACAAGCATTCGATCACTGAGCTACATCCTAGCCCTTGGTTTCTTTGAGACGGGATCTTACTGTAGAACTCCGGCTTAGCCTTGAACTCCAGATCCTCCTGTCTGAGCCTCCCAATGTTTAGGATAATGGGTGTGTGTCCCCACATCTGGTCCCCATGATTAGTATTTTTAGAGAATACACTGTTAACAGATTAGTCCTTTAAGAGCTAGGGGTGTGTCTAGGGCCACATCCTAAGTATGCCTACCTTCAGCGGCTGGGGTAGGAGGCAATTGTTTAGGGAAAGAGCTTTGCTAATTTTTTTTCTTTTCTGATTTTTATGGCACTAGATTCTGAGGAGTCTAAATTCCAGATGGTCTTATTTCAAACAACACATACCTCCTGCACCAAGATTAATCTTGTATTCCTAGTATTCAAAAGGATTGGGTTTCTTCTCTCCCTCTTCCTTCTTTTCTGGCTAGTACTGGGATTGAACCTATGGCTTCATGCATGCTTAAGCTAAGCTACACCCCAGCCCCAGGACTGAGTTTCTGTTCTACCTTCATACTGCCCAGGAAACTATGCTGGTTAATTTTCTTCTTGTCCCTAATTGCCAATAGACGTTGATTCCTTCTGTTTCCTCAAACTACCTTCTTATCAAGGAACATAGATTTTTTTTAAGAGTATGTGGTCAGCTGGGCAGTGGTAGTGCACACATTTAATCCCAGCTCATGGGAAGCAGAGGCAGATGGATCTCTATGAGCTCGAGGCTAGTGTGGTCTACAAAGAGAGTTCAAGGACAAGCCAAGATTACACACAGAGAAACCCTGTCTCAAAAAAAAAAAAGAGTATGTGATAGATATGGGATTTCCTAAATATCACATTAATCATGTATTTATTTATAGTTAATATACATATCCATTCTCATATCCATTCTTTTTAAGAATAAACATTTTCTTTTTCCAATCTAGAATTCTGACTGAATTCAGCAGGCAATCTGACTTACATGATACTCTAGTTGTTAAAGCTTATATATCTGAGTTAGCAGGATCAAATTCAAAATGTTATCTGGTTTCATTTAAATAAATTGTTAACCTTGCTCTCAAAGACCTTTGCTGATCCTATGACTCTATAATAGCTAGCATGTGTATAGTTATCATTGTTTACAGAATGCTTATTTCATTATCACAAACCTTAAAACAATCTATAGAACTAGAAACATGATTATCATTATAGCTAAGAAAATTAAGCAGAAAGGGTGTTAAGTAACTCCAAAGAGACACATAGGTAACTTGCAAAAGGACAAGGAATCAAACCCAAGTTTGACTAAGTCACACACCTTCCCACTATACAACTCAAAACTCCCCACTGGAAAGACAAACTTAGTTAATTAGGAAATTAATATTGCATTTTTTTCAGATAGGCTTTAGTTTTCTATTTTATCTTTTTAAAAAAAGTTTAAAAAATTAGTTTCTCATTTAGTTGTTATGGTCAAACATATCTTGTGGTTTCTATTCAATTTGACACTGAAACATACTTACCAAGGAGACCAGGCTGATAATACTTATATCAAAACTAACATTCTGAATGGCATATGCCAACGGCTTAGCATCCATGGTGGGAAAGGTCAATAACCAGGCAGAAACATACATGATCGGAGCAGACACAAATGTACTTATTACCATTCCTGAGGTTATCTGCAAACATGAGATCAAACTGAAGAGTCATAATCTTACCTAGAATATTGCTTAAAATTTAAATGCCCTTAATACACTAATGCATCTTAAATAGAAAATGAAAACCAGTAAAGACATTATAGAATCCAGCATACAGTCTGATGCCATACTTCTCCTTTCTAAGAGCATGCCCTATTGGCCTCTTTCTAATCTAGGTTCAAATGATATTTACATATTAAAAATACTACAACTTATATTGTTGATTAGATTCTAGGCTCTGGAAAGAGCACCCTTCCAATGGTCTAAATCTATGACCAGCTTTCTTCCATGCTACTTCACAGACTATGGGAAAAAGTCAACAGAAAATAATTACCAAACATGATATAGATTAATTAATGGAACTGTCCCTCATATTACATTTCAGAACCCCTAAATACAATATAGATAGACACCATAAATTTGCCAATTTTCTCTAGTGTATTGTGGGGTATTTTCTTGTGGTGACTGGATTACAGTGAATGAATTTTTTCCCCTCAAAATTCCAAAAGTTACTCCCCTATAAATAACTTTGAAGCTTAAGTATAAGCAGAGATGCAAACAAAACAAAGACCAATAAAAAGCCTGGGTTTCAGAAAAAGAACAGCATAGGTGAATAAGGTTCCCATATTAAATAACTATGGTTATATAATGTTATGGAATAGCCTTTATTTACAGGGCAGCAGCTTAGGAAGCTCAAATTCTCATTAGAAGAATGTTGCCTTCTGCATTTTACAGCTTCACTTTTCTCTTCACCACAGAAACCGCCCGGCTTAGAAGAAAACAGTGCATACATACAATCTCTACTTCCATGTTGAACTGGGTGGCAAAGATAGCCACGCCTGGGGCCACAGGGAAGACGCCATAGAGAAAGGCGTAATTCGACAAACTCGTGTGGTTCACTAGACTGTCTCCCTTGTCCAGGAGTTCCACCATCTCTCTGCACAGAAGGGGCAGCACCAGGCTGGAGAAAGAAGGGATACAGAATGTACTAAACATCAGCGCCTGTCTGTCCCTGCTAGTAACTGCACTGGTGAATTTGCAATTTAGTCATTATTTTCCTCCTGCCCAGAAGGCATTTATTTTTTCACGCATATATGCTATTGCTGCTGGACATTTTGTTGAAAGTCAAGAGTTCAGCTAGAAGCCATTTCAAGAACAATGCCCCGGAATATTTCAAACGTTAGGGAATATCAAGGGGAAAACAGAGTTTTACAAATATTTTTTTTTTTTGCAAAAAAAGTAAGCATTTTAATTATAGCCGCTTTCTTGCTTCTTCTATTGGTTAATTGAAATGTGAAATGAAAAAGAGGTTAGAAATCTTCGGAACTCTCCTCAAGAAAATTTCTAAACTTTTTGGAAAAAAAAAAAAAAAGCTGAACTTTGTGATTCCCTGTTTGAATGGTTCAATTAACGATAACAATGTAGCCCAAGAAAATTCTAAAAAACAGTAGAAAAGTAAGTATCTTAATAATTAGTTCTTGAGATTGCAAATAAGAAGACTCAGCCGAGGGGGAACTGAAACAACTCTCTAGAGCAGAACACAAAGGAAAACCGGGTCTGCGGGCGGGGGACGCTGTCTTTAGTGTCCTCACGGTTCTGTGGCAAAAGCATAGCAGTCACCAAGGATTGCCTTCAGAAAGGACAAGCTGATACATTGTCACAGCAGAGCCTAGAGAGGGCCTCTGGGATTACGCATGCTTGTAAGTGCACAGGTGTGCCTACGGAGGCCAAAGGTTGACATTGGCTGTCGTCCTCACTAGCTGGCTACCTTGTTTTTGAGAAAAGATCACTCGCTGACCCTGCAGTGCACCACTCTGGCTAGGCTGGCCGGCCAGGAAGCCCCGGAAATCTTCCTGTTTCCACCCTCCCAGGGCTGGAATTACAGGCAGGAGCTGCTGTGTCTGGTTTTTACATGCCTGCTACAGGACCAAACTCATGTTCTCGTGCATGCTTGTATAACAATCACTTTACAAACTGAACCACCTTCCCGCTCATGAATCACCCCTAGCTGTTTGTTGTAATAGGTCATGCAGCTAAAGCACTGTAATTCCTTTTTATAAATTGATGTATTTATGTATTTATTTTATGTGTGTGGTTGTATTGCCTGCTTGTATTTCTGCGCATCGTTTGCATGCAGTGCCCACAGAGGCCAGAAGAGGGAGTTGGATCTCCCTGGAATTGGAGTTACAGATGGTTGTCGGCTACCATGTGGGTCCTGGGACTCAAACCCTGGTTGTCTGAAAGAAGAGTATGAGACATCTCTCCAGTTCCTATTTTTTTAATTTTCAAAAAGAATCGAATATCTAATAAGAGTAAGAGACCTTGAAAATTTTTAATTAATACTGAAATTACAATATTATCATTATTGAAACAATACCACAGTGGAAATACTAACTCATATACTCTGAAGAACATATTACCACCAAAATTATTTTTCAGAAATATTTATTTTTATTTATTTTGGAAATATAAATGTATAACATCGTCCTAGTTCTAGTCCCATGAATTCAACTCTTATAAGTTTTTCATATAAAAAAATTTTAAGCATGCGCTAAGCATTTTGGGTAATATTGCAGTAAAATTATGTCAACTCTGTGGCTGACAGGCCAATAAACTGAAGAACTATTAACTAAAAATATTTCCGCCATAATGTTGTTCCAATAATGATAATATGTCTAAAAATGTTTATACTGGCTTACCTATATTTAGAATATTCAATCAAACTCACTATTACTGAATAGTTTTCAAAATTCTTTTAAAAAAGTGTATGTTAAAAATTATTCTTAACAATAAGATGCTTTTACTTTGTGATTTTTAATGGACTTAGAAATTTTGCAAAATTATTTTGAAAACATGATCTAGGAAGGTGCTATAGCTCAGTGGTAGAACAGTTACCTAGCATGTACAAGGCTCTTGGTTTGATGCCTAGAACTATAAAAATTAATTAAGTGTGATTTTATGAGACACTGAAATTATTAAGTAAACCTTACCCAAAAGTCAAAGGGAAAAAAAAGCCCAAAGTAAAACCAATAATCTTTATATTCTGACAGTAAGTTAGAAAAAATAACCTGCATGCCTTAGGAAGAAAATATGTTTTTACAATACCCAAATAGCCCATTTCTCTTTAAATCACAACAACCATATAAGTGAGAATCAACATTTAAAGGGAAAAATAGGTGCAATACAACCCAATGAATTGGCTAAAGAGTTTGTTTGTTTCCGAACTAGAATTCCCAGAGTCAATAAGCAAGACTTACAGTTTGGCTGTAATAAGAACGGTAAGCACCACAAACGCCGACTTCTTCAGCCGCTTTATCTTCCCTACCATTGTCAGACCAAGGTAAAACAGGGCCGATCCAGAGAAGGAATTGGCAAGTCCATCAAGAAAGTTCTCCATATATACAGGGATCTTTTTATCAAGAATAAAATTGAAGGCAATGCCAACAAAGACCATAAATACGATCGGGTTCTGTAACACGCGTAGAAATCCAAGTCCCACAATTTTTACTTTATTTTGAGAAGCATTTTGAGTGTCTTTTGACTTCTGGATTTCACAGAAGATAAACCCTATAGGGTTTAACATCATAAGAGATATTGGTGCCACCAAATAAATGTACTGGAGATATTCTGGGTATGTAGTTTGATACAAAGCTTCAACTGTAAAAAAAGAATACTGGTTTTAAAATATTACTACAGAATTATATAAATATGCATATAACATTTCTGTGCTTGTTTATTTCATTGAAAATTAGTCTAAATAGTAATGAACAACCCCTATTTTTAGAAAGGCAAAATTTAGTAATAAAACTGACAAAGAAGAAAAACTTACTATATTAAGTACCATCCAGTTTATAAAATAACAACTTTAAATTATGTTTTATAAAAAATCTAGCTATTTTCCAATATAGGGATTTAAAATGAATCTCTAAGAAAAGGGAAGAGCTGTAAAATTTTTAAAAGAGCAATGCAAAGATAAATCTGTATAAGTAATGATAGCAACAAGATATTTGCTTGAACTGAATGGAACAAGCATCTTCATTGGTTTGCTAAGGCAGGAGTCAGATGGCAGTAGATAGGGGAGAGCATGCTCAGAAACTCAACAGCACTGGAGTCCACACTCCACAGGGAAAGATGGAGAGACGCGAGGCAGCTGACAGAATGGGGCAGGGGCCTGAGGCACCTCTGAATTAAGCACAGTTGGAAGTTCAGAGTTTCTAGTCAGATGGTGAGCGATCAAGTTTATATTTTCCAGATGTGGTCTAGGATGTGGCCATGTGAGCTGGCAGCTGACAGGGAGAAAAGGCTTCCCTGGAGATGAGGAGGCCACAGAACTGAGAGGGCAGAGAATTCAGTGGGTAGCCGAGGAGGATGCTAGCGTCACGTGAAAAAAGGCAAACTTCATCATGGAGATGAGAGCGAGACATTAAAGTCTGCAGTGGATGGGAGGGAATGGTGAGAATGGAGAGCGGTGAATGGCATCCACTTCAACAGCTGTTAGCAAGAAAGCAGCCCATGAAGCCCTTGCTTCATGGGGCAGGGAGGCTGTGAGGAAATGAAAGCAATGAATGCTTCCAGGAAAGACCAGAGAAGACGCTAAAGGCAGGACAGAAGGCTGGGCCTGGAAAGGTTTGGGAGGGAAACAGCATAGAGTCACACAATGTGTCTAACTACACATTTTTGTCTGCTTGGTTTTGCTTTTTGAGACAGGGTTTCTCAGTAGTTGGAGCTGTCCTGGAACTTGCTCTGTAGACCATGCTGGCTTTAGATCTCACAGAGATCCACCTGCCTATGCCTCCTGAGTGCTAGGATTAAAGGCGTGTGCCACCACTGCCTGGCTAGTAACTACACATTCTTAAGAAAACAAAGCATCACTTTTTCTCAGCATGTCCCCAGAGAGCCTGTTACTTACTGAAGAATGAGGGTGGATAAAACAAAAACAAAACCAAACCGGCTGTGAGATTAACAAGAAATGGCACATTACAGATTCCACGTGCTCTATTTTGTGGGTGACATAAGCGGCTTTTAGAGAGTCTGAGAAGACATGATGACTTGGCAAGCTGCCACAGAAGATGCTTTCTTGGTGTGGGAAGTTGGTGGGGTCACACTTCTAGCAGTTCAAGAAGGCAAAGACTGAGGAACTGGCCTGGGGTGGAACAAGGCAACGTAAAGCCACCAAATATGCAACTTGGTCTTCACGCTTGTTTTGGACACAGAACTTGGACCTATCCAGCTGGAAGTATATAAAATCTCATTCATAACGGATAAATAAAATAAACGGCCACAATCATTCCAAGGAGAGAGGCAATCATGTGAAAATAACATAGATCAAGTTTCTTCATTTACACTAAGATAAAGTAACACAAGTAGGAAAATATAATTGTTTACCTTCTCAGGATTCCTAAGTTCAGTTAATGTCAGACACATGTCCCGTTAAAGTTATGTAATAGATTATATAACCACAGAACTTCACCTTGATCTCATTAGCTACACTTACTTTTTATAAGACTTAAATCATCTTTCTCCCAGTTAAGCACACACATAGGTCTGAATATCTCCAAAATAGAGCAGAGGTTAAACACATTTGATTGCATAAAAACCCCATCAGTTCTCTTCGCTGATTTCTAAATGAGATGCACTGGTTTGTGACTCGGAGGCTGTCCCCCATGTTTCCTGGGACTTGTTTGAGTAAAAAGCCCCATCTTGGGCAGCTACACTCCTTAGGTAGTCCCATCTCTAGGAGAAAGGGTCCATACCCGTCCACCACTTTAGTTTCTTAAGTGGAGTATATATTCGGGGAATGCCTTGCACTTTCAACCTCGGCCTAAGAATTTTTCCAAGTGGCCACAACGCAATGCAAAAGTGTCTTCTGTGGCAATCTCCATTTCCAACTCCACACTCTGCCCAAAGCCTGTTATACTGACTGATCACTTACGTCTAGAAATTTCCATTCCTGGCACATCACTGATGAATACCATATAATGAGCTCCCTCCCTCCCTCCCTCCCTCCCTCCCTCCCTCTCTCCCTCTCTCCCTGTCTCTTTCCCTCCCTCTCTCTCTCCCTCCATCTCCCCTCCCTCTCTCTCAAGAATGAAATGCAAGTCTGAGCAGCAGTTTTCCATTGCTATTGCTAGGAGCCATCAATACACCAGCACCCCCATCCTTCCTTTGTTCCTTTGGCTCCCTACAGGCCCAATCCAGTTATCCATGGATAACAAGAACAATAAGCAAAGTGCAGGGAGACAGAAACCACAACCCTCATCATTTTCACAGGGCATTACTAGTCTGTCTTACTAGCTGCCAACAAGCTCTCAGTGTGCCAAATCTATACATTAAACCTGACCGTAGGTAGATATGGATAAGACAAATAAGAGCTGCTGCTGGGAGTTTACGGCCTACTATATATAGGAGTCGGAAGGGGATCTTGACACATGCTCTGTTACATATGGGAGACTACTGCCTTCCTTCCTTTACAGGGTCTTTTGCACTCTCTCCCCTTGATTCTTACTCTTATTAGTTAAAATTGAAAATTAGGTTATTTGGTATATCCACTAACCAGTGTTCTTTTGTGTTTTCTCAACCACTCCTTTCATCCATGTTATTAACTCCAAAAAGCACCATCTAAATCTCAACTGTGCAAAGTCAAAGCTTCAAAAATTAGTATTTTTCTATCGTTTCTGCCACTCATTGTGGCTTTCTTTTAATGAGCACAACCAGTCCCCCTAATGGTCTTCCTACTTACCCAACACATCTTTTATTACTCCATAAAGTAAAGACTCCCTCTACCAGAGCCATAGCACAGGTACAGGAGACAAACACTATACCCCTAAACACAAGCCCCATTTGTAGACCATGCCTTCATTCTAACTTCTTGAATTGGTTCCTTTCTGAGACTTGCCTAATATTTAAGGACAGTCTCTGGGACTCATTCTACCAAGTCTCCAACCTACATCATTAAATCTCACCCTTGCTGGAACACTTTGATACTCTGCTTTGTACCAATGACACCTCAAGAAACTCATTCTATAACACACGGACCCCACCCAACATGGAGCTGAACAGATCCGATGAACAGAATTAGCTGATATATCAAAGAATGCTAAGGGTTTCAGATAGAATAAAAATGTATTTTGCATCATACAGCAATTTACATCTGTTGTTTGTTAATCTAGTTCTTTTTGGATCCATATTTTATTTTAAAAATTATCACCTTAATTAGCCTTTTTTGATGCGTGTGGTGTGTACATTTTCATGTGGGTATGTACATGTGTGTAAAAGCCAGAGGTGATGATGAATGTCTTTCTCACTCCCCACCTTACTCTTTGAAAGTCTTTCACCAAACCCAAGCTCACTGAATCAGCTAGCCTGGCGAACCAGCAAACTCCAGGGATCTTTGTCTCTACCTCCCTGGCACTGGGATTTTAAGTTCACACAGGGCTCATGCTTCCAAAGCAAACACTTCACCAACTGCGCAATCACCCTAGCCCCTCACACTAGCCTAGCCTGGCTTTGAACTCCCATCAGTCCCTCTTGCTTCAGCCTCCTGAATAACAGGATTATCAAATTATTTTAAATTGGCCAATAGAAATGTGTTACATACATGTTACTTTGAAATGTATATGTTTTGGAATGGTTAAATGAAGCTCACTAGCATACATGTTTTCTTACATAATTTTTAATGATGTGAATTCTTATATTGTTATTAACTGTATTCACTAAGTTGTACAATAGGTCTCTTGAAGTTATTCCTTCTACCTAACTGAAATTTCATGTTTTTCTTCCCTTTTTACACATTGAGAATATTTATAAAGCAGGTTACAATGAGAGTCTTTTAACTCAGCTGAAAGAGTGCATAAGGACAAAAGACGTAATGTCTAGTGGGAGAGCAAATAATCATGATTAAATAAATACTTATTAAATTACCAGGAGAAAGGGATTCAACATGGGAATTTTAGTCTCTTTTGCCACTCATTTCCATAATTACTTAACATTCCATCTTCACAAACTGGCAGTTAGCAACCTTTTGTTAGCAACCTGAAGACAATCTTTCAAATCGGGAAGGAAAATACGCATGAATACAGTGACCTATAGCAACTAAAATTAGATTTATAATCACTACATCAACTATTAAGTCCTAATTAATTAATGATTATAAATAAGGCTCTTAGAGGGAGGGGGAATCCCATTATGAGGAGTTATTATATAGCTTGGAAGAACTAAGATAAAATTAGCCACCCACTGTGACTCCTATTTTGATTCCTGCAGGGTTTCAATCTCTAGCAAATAACACACAGACCCTGTCAAGACCATTCCATTATTTAATGGCATATAGTTAAATGGCTTCATCTCCATTGTGTTTACAGCTCAAGCACTAGGGCATAATTATGATTAGTCAGGGCACTTATGCTATCAGCATTGTTTGAAGAATAAATTATAGGACTTAACTATGCCCTATTAGTATCTTTTAATGACAGAGGCAGGGAGTCATTCTGATCTGCTGAAACCAGCCTTTCCCCTTGGTGGATTCCTGGTTTCTTCTCACACCTGGATTTTTAAAAGCACCTTTGGAAAGAGCTGTCCTAAAAGACAGTAAGCTCTTTCTTGTCTCTAATCCACTTGACTCTAGTGTTAAAAACTACACAGCAATATAGCATTATTTATTTTCTAAACACCATAGTCATTGTACAGGGAAAAGATACATAGCCATCTCCTCTTTATTCACTAATTTATCTGTCTGCTCTCCACGCCAGCATCTCCCAAGTCCCCTGCAAACTAGGCAGATGAGGAACAAATGCAGCCCTAAGAAGAGTGTTTCATCTAATTCATTATCAACACTTCTCTTTGAACATGACAGTGGGAATTCCTAGGAGAAGAAGAAAGGTCTCCCTGGTGACTGTTGTCTCTGCTCACCACGTACAAGAGCGGAGGACAGATGGGTACAGACTGCACTAACAAATACCCCACTGGAGAGCAGACACATGATGTAATGTTCTGTACACATCCTCCATTTTACAAGTAGATGAGAAAACTGTCTTTATGACTGGTTTTTAATAAAGCTGTAGTCCACAGCCTGGTGTTACAAGAGCTATTATCTGTGAGTAAAGCAAACAACAGAGATTATAATCCCAAATTGCACAACACATTCATCAAGGAAACTCAGGTTGCTATGCCGCGAGGAACTTCAGTATTACCACATTTACTATATAATGTGGAATGTAAGAAAAGCCGTGATGACATGGCTGTGTAAATATATTTTTACTTTGGAAAGCATCTTAGTAGGAAAAGTAATTCATCCAATAGCTTTTTTCCATGTCTACTCTTTCTTTCCCCTTGGTGGGTTCACATATCTGTGTGTGCATTCAGAGGAGGAAGTCTGGAGTCTTTCTCCATCTCTTCACCATATTTTAGAGACAGGTCTCTCACTAAACCTGAGGCTCGTTTCAGTTAGGCTGACCAGCCAGTGAGTTCCAGGGCCCACCTGTTCCTGCCTCCCAGCACTGGGGTTCTAGGTAGGAAAGCCCTGTCTGACTTTTTTTATTTCTTCAAGCTGGTAAAGAATGGCGTTCAGCCGGGCGGTGGTGGCAGATGCCTTTAATCCCAGCACTTAGGAGGCAGAGGCAGGTGGATCTCTGTGAGCTCAAGGCCAGCCTGGCCTACAAGAGCTAGTTCCAGGACAGGCTCCAAAGCCACAGAGAAACCCTGTCTCGAAAAAAAAAAAAAAAAAAAAAGAATGGCGTTTATTAAGGGTAAGGAAACATACACATAAAGCAAGCACAAAGAGTGGAAGACCTTTCACAAAGAAGAGGGTGGCCTCAGGGAGCTATAGCCCTCATACCTGGTCTTTAAGTGGGTGCTCGGAGTTTGAACTCAGGTCCCCCAGCTTTTGCAGCACACCCTCTTACTAAGCTACCTCTCTAGCCCCACCCCCACCCCGAACACATTGTAAAGGCAAAAACATCTGATTCTGTTCTGAAACTACTAAATTTCAAAGGTTAGTCAGGTCTTCTAAGATAGACTTAGCCTGTTATGTAACCATGTGGCATGACAGAGTGCCTGGGATTTAGAACCAGAAAGCCTAGAGCTGGGTCTCAGGCACGTGTTAGCTGTGTGACCCAGGGTAAAACAATCCTGTAACCCTGTCTCCTTAGTTGAAAGTGATAACATCCACCCTCTTCAAATAATAAAGTCTCCTGTAAAGTCTAGAATTACAAATGTTAGTTCTCTTTATAAACTCACTAGTCTATAAAAGCATGAAACTATATACGTCTAGTTCATGTCTAAAACAAGAACAATATTTATCGAATACTTAACACTATCACGACAAGTCACTTCTGGAGTCTTTATCCTACAAATCCTTGACCAGACTTCATTCTTAGTTCTCTGAAGGACATGGACAAACATTAACTTCTGCTGTGTGATTTCAACTTAAAGTTTAGTAACTGTAAAGGGATACCTACAGAGCCCCTAGGTAAAGACCCGTCAGCTAAGAGCCTTATTTTACTCCCTCTTCAGGCTCCTGGTTACTCCGTGCTGTTTGATTGCTTTGGTCTTTTTCCATGGCTAAAGAACGGTATAGTTCTCTACAATCTTTTTGGTGTCGGTGGTGGAATGGCTTTGGGGAGGAGGATGGGGTAAAATGACTGAGACCTGAGAGTTCACAGTAGGTTTCAATTGTACAATTAATATTCCAGTGGATCTCTGCTCTAAAGGTATATCATCAGAGAAGCCTTAACCGATCACTCTGCCACAGGACAATCTCCTCACACCCGGCCCTTATTTATTCTTCCGGTCCCTGCCAACGCTGGGTATGATCTTAGTTTCAACGATAACTTTACTTCTCCATTAAAGTATGAACTCAGTATGTTTGAGAACTTTGCTCCCAGGCCACTTCCTAGCATTGGCGTGTAGCACCCTCCCACAAGCAACTGAGTAGATATGGGCACGAGTGCCCACGCTGCGCTGCATGTCAAAAGCAACTCAACTTGCATTCTTAAATATTAACAACTAGTTTCTAGGAATGGTGGTATATCCTGAAAAACAAAATATACTTCCTATCAAGAAACCACAGCATCCCAAATTAGTGTGCTTATTGTTTTACCAGAAAATATAAAATTGGGTTGTGTCCAGAACTGCAGACTCAATAGTGTTTTTACCACTTTGGTCCTTAAACAAGAATTTAACTTCAACACAAATATACTGAAAACTCAAATAACAAACTCAAAACAAATTCTACTGTAAAATAATCTATATATTCTAGAGCATAAAAACAAGAATGGTGTGGCAAAGCCACTGATGGCATAAATTCCCACTGCTGGCATGTCGTGATGAGTACTTTCAGGAAAATCAGAAGTTTTTAAAACATAATTTAAATCAGACTGTGATCCCTTCTAGAAATTAGATTTCTGGGGCTGGAGAGATGGCTCAGGGGTTAAGAGCACTGGCTGTTCTTCCAGAGGACCCAGGTTCAATTCCCAGCACCCACATGACAGCTAACAACTGTCTGTAACTCCAGTTTCTGGGGATCTGATACCTTCACACCAATCCACACAAAATAAAATTAAATAAATTATAAAAAAAAGAAATTAGATTTCTTTATATGAGATAACTGAGAAGAAATAGAATACTATTAGAAAGATTATCCCCTAAGGCATTAGAATATAGCCATTTATTTTAGGTAGATAATTAAGTGATCCTTAAAACTCTAAAATTAAAGAAAAATATTCTAATTTCAGACAGCTTTAAGAAAAAAATGATGGGTTGGTGGGAGGTTGGTGGGAGTTGGGGCAGGGGAAAATTGTAATCAGAATATATTGTATGAAAAGATTTCAATTAAACAAACAATGAAAGATTTCCTAGATATAAGAATAAGAATATGTTACTAACAAATGCTTAGATAAATCAAAAGCTTATGTTACCACATAAAATGCTTGAATTTTTTTAAAATTTAAGAATAAAAATAACTTACCTATAGGATATCCCAATGCAAAGTCATTACTTTGTGTAGCAAAAATAGGGAATAGTCCAGCTTTGCTAAATCGGCTCTCGGGACTGGCAACCAATAAGGTCAATATGCATACAATGAGAAACACAGAGGCTTTGCCAATTAAGATGCTATATAGGAAAGCCCAATCCACATTGGAAAAATTAAGTACAACCATATTTTTGAATAGTAAAGCTGGCAGGGCAAATCTGGAGACGAAATTTCCCAGGCCTTTAGCCTGTGTCGATGTGATGACATTGGCCCTTCCTGCTATGTAGCCACAAAGGACTATGCCAAAGCATTCCAGCAAGGCTGGGAAAAGCCTTGTGATTGACATTGAAGGTGGGTCATTGGTGGAATTGAATCCATGAGCTACTGCTGCAGACAAAGTCTCGTTAATGGCAAGGGTTGAGTTCTCTGCTGAAGAATGAGAATCCATTTTTTCTCTGCTTTCACCTCCAATTAGGTCTCTGAAAAAAAAAAGAAAAAGAAAAAGAAAAGAAAATTCAGTGCTACAACTAACCAGAGTAGAGAATGAAATGAAACACTGTAAACCTGGACTTATTTACATAGTAAATGGCCAAATAAGTGTCCACACTCTCTTTGGTGTCCACCGGGGGAAAGACAAGAGAAAAGAGGTAGGGGAGGTACTTCACTCTCAAAAGTAGGTCAGCTCAAAATATTTATGTTACCATTCTACTCTTCAGTGTCAGACATTGAGTAAAATAAGATCCAAAAATGCTACAGCTGCAGTGAGAGCGGCTCTCTCCGGGCATCCACAATCCACCTCCATCTAGTGGCCAAGAGGAGCAGGTTCAGTGTCTACAAAGGACCGACTTGCATCGGTCTCTAGAAACTTCGGAAGTTCTCACGGGTAGATGAAGGAGTCACACTGGAACCAGAAGTCCCTTCTAACCTGTGGTCATGCTTGAGCCTAAGGGAGAATCATAGCAGGGCATCACTTACCAACTTGAACCCGAAACTTAACGTTTTATGCTTCACTTTATCATCTGTGAAGTGGCAATAGCAGGAGAGTCCTTTGGCTTGAATCACAGCCAGCACACGGCAATCGCTTAAGCAAAGCTGAATATCACTTTTGGTAGAGTATGAGGGAACCTTTGAGAGAGAAAGTGATTTTAAGAAGTCAGTCCACCAACCTCCCCTTAGTTCATTTTACGTAAGCACACACACCGACCTGCAGTTCCTCAGGGCCACAGGGGGCTTTACACATGTAGTTCACTCTAAAATGTTCTCTGCCATTTGCACTGCCCACATAATGAGCACTTACCCCCTCTCAAACTCAACCGTACGGTTCAGGAATCATTTCGTCGGGTGAGGTGTCTTTAATAACATAGTTAGGCATAATTTTTTTTCCCAAATAAAATCATGGTCCTTCCCTTAGCCTGCTTTTCTCGGCTTGTTTATCCCAATGCCTTGCAATGACTGTCTCCTTTACCAGACTTTAACTGTCACAGAAGCAAAGACCACACATGTCTCTCCACACTCTCGTGCCCTAATATCTGGCACATAGGAAGCACTGTGGGGGGGGGGATAGATTCATTAAAAATTTCACTAAATTCATTAAACAACAACCTGTTCTTACATCAACCTGGTCTCTCATTGCCAGTTCTCTCTTAGGTACTATCTAGTCCATGAGTGAACAATCTCTCTTTCTACATGATAAATGCTTTTCATGGTAGTAAAAGCCCGAACACAGACTGTTTCCTAAAATGTAGTAAAGATGTTCATGAGGTTGTTAAGGACCAACTTCTGTGGGCTAAGGTGGCAGCTGATAGACTCCCCTCCTCTTGCTGCCAGAGACACAATGAGCACAAACTTTAGATAATTCTCAGATGACTCAGGGTTTTTTTTTTTATAGTAATTTGGAATTAATATGATGGTAATTGCCAATTTCTAAGTGATTATTCTAGGTTTACCATGTAAAGACAGGGGAAAATCTGGTGTCTCCTGCAATTTACAAAGCTTGGCTAAATTCTTGAACACCCACATCACATTCAAAACACTGGGGTGACAGATCAATTGATACCCAGGTTGTGTAAGAGAATATTTCCTGTGCTGCTCTCCATAAGCCAAACCCTTTTTTAAAAAAACCTTACATTTCATTGGGACTAAGACAAGCATTTCTTTTTTTCTGCCAGGATTAAACAAGAGTGATCAATAGAAACCAATCCTATAATGTTCACCAAATTTTGAGTTTTACCAAATTACACTGATTGGTACAGAGAGGTTCTGGTTGGTACACATAGTTCTAGTTTGTACATATGCCAAGTTCTGATTGGGACACATAGTCAGGTTCTGGATGGTAAACATAGCCAGGTTCTGGTTGGTACACATATCCAGGTTCTGGTTGGTACACATGGCCAAGTATTGGTTGGGACACATAGACAGATTCTGGTTGTTACACATGGTGACCCTTGAAGGATTTGATCAGCAATCAGGTTTGAGTATTAGACACTGGAGCCCTTAAGAAATGTGTACTTGCAAAGGTAGTGGGAAAGGAGGTGAGAATCTGACCTAGACTTCTGATGCTTTTCCCAAGTTTCCTATATTTCTTTATTTGGATAACTCATAATCCCTATTTGGATCACATAAGAACAATGTAGCTGTATAACTTTTAAAACAACAATCTTAATTAGCAATAGTTAAGTGAAAAGACTAACAGACTTTGAGCCTTAACCTTTATCAACTCTGGCTCAATACTTTGCCTCCCTCAGTCGGTTTCCTTAACTGCAAAATGAGCAGGGAAACGTCCTGAGGGAGCTACTGTATAGAAAGGATATTTAGTTCATAGCTTATCACAGAATAGGCCTTCAAGAAACGGCAGCAATCTTTCTAGTGGTGTCCTACACTAGAAACCCAGCACTGGAAGACAGGCAGAAGGATCACAAGCTCAAAGCTAGCTGGGGCTGCACACTGAGAGCCTGTCTCAAAAAACAAAATAAACAAAAAAAACCTAACCATCAAAGAAGAACCAAAAGAGGGTGAGAGAGAGGGCAGAGAGATTGTAGACCTAATGGAAAGGATTAGAGTGGTAACAAAGTTAAGAGCATCCATTGTCCTAAGTAGCTCTACAGACAGACCTGCCATTAAAGATCACCAATAACAGAAGTACTCAATAGTCCAAAAAGTTACCAGTTTGGGATGTGTCATAAAGTTACCAGTCTCTGATTTAGACCCACCCATTACAGAAGAGTTGAATTCAGTTTGCTCTTAAGTGGCTGTTGACAATGAACAAAGACCGAATGAAGATCGAGGTGATGGCCAGTAGGTAAGGCACGACCCAGGTTCAACTTCCGATTAATTGAAAATTTAAAAAAAAAAACCAAACAACTTTAAAAAGTAATCTGCTTTTCCCGGCTTTGAGTTTTTCCAGTGTTATAAAAGCAACAGTTCCCGAGGCAAATGAAAATTAAAACGACTCCTAGCCTAACATGATGTCACACACTCTAACCCCAGCACTCAGGAGGCAGAGGCAGGAAGACGATGAGCTCAGGCCTCACCTCAGCTGCAACATAAAGCCGGTCCGGACTTACAGTAAGGCTTGTTCCAAAATAAGGAAGGGGAAATTAAAAATAAGTCTGAAGTTTTATCTTATACCATTTTAAACATGAAAAACAAAACCAAAAAATGCTTCTAAGGCACATTTTAAGATGAACAAGAACCACAACAAAGGAAGTTTAAAAAAATGACATCCAGTCCTTTAATCTACAAAAACAAGACTTGTTATAGAACAAACAAGTTGAACTCCCACTGTGCAAGCCAGTTCACTGGGGCAGACTCTAGAAAATGAAGTATACAAACGTTCTAGTCACTTTATATTTGACTTAGATAGCATCACCAAAGCACTGGAATTGTAAATTGCTACTAAGTTAAAATGTGGTGCATTGTTAACTTGAAAGAGAAAGCTTTAAACTCTTGGGCTGTTCTTTTCTCAAACACCCAATATCCTTTCTCTATGAGAAAAACCTAATGCCAAGTGGAGCTATAAAAGAACTCTTAAACATCAACAGGCACCCTATCCACAGCCTGTTTCCCTGGTCTGTCTGCAAGGGACAGACTTTGGCCCGCCAAGATAAGGAGTGCAGAGTCCCTAAGCGAATAGATGGCCCGGAGGGCAGCTGGCATCCGTGAAAATGGAAAGCCAGGGCATAGGAGTCACGTCAGGTGCTCCGTAAAGGAGAAAATTTGGCGCAGAGCACCAGGTAGGTATCTGGGCAGAGACGCTCAGGAGGGGCAGATACTGAGTCCCCCCTTGAGATAAAGTGAAAAGTCCGAGATGACAGGGTTGTCCCACGTGCAACGGGGCGCCCCGCACCCTGGGGATGCAGCTCTGGCAGCTGATGGGACAAGTCGCCCCTTCTGCGCAGACCATCCCGAGTGTCCCCGTAGGTTTCAGGCGTAGACGATGCGGGGCAGAGGAGGACAGGCGTTGCAACGGGCCGAGGCCGGGGACACTGGAGCCTGGCGCTGCCCACTGGTCCGGACCCGAGGGGCAGGAGTAAGACCCAGCAGGTCCATCCTACCGGAGCTCATCTCACCTGCTAGGTCTGCAGCCCGGGCTGCGAGGAGACGGACGCCGGTGCTCGCAGAGAGCCGAAGCAGCGAGCACAACGCCGGCATCTCCCGCCCCCAGACCTCTTCTCCCGGCGGCTTGGGCTAGTGCAGCTGCCCAACCACGTTCCGAGAAAGGGAGGGGCGAGTCGCTGCGGCCCTGTCAGCTACCTTGGGCGTCCGCGGCCCGGGGCCTCCTCCCCGCCTCCGCCCCGCCCTCAGGCCCCGCCCCCGGCCCGAAGGTCGGAGATGCAGGTCTCCACCCTGCAGAGACTCCGCCCCCAAGCTCGCGGCACGGCTCCGCCCCGCCCCAGGCCCCGCCCCGGCCTGGAGGTCGGAGATGCAGAGACCCCGCCCCCAAGCTGGCGGCAGGCTCCGCCCCATCCCCGCTCCCGCCCTGGAGCCTCCCCTCCGTGAAAATCTCCACCCCGTCATCAGGCCGCACCCCCAAGCTCCATCGACACTCCCCGCCCCGCCCTAGGACCTACCTTAAGGCCCCGCCCCCGACTCAGGAATTCCAGCTGTCAATCTCCACCCCGTCGCCAGGCCCCGCCCCGGAGCCCAGGCGACACCGCTCCGCCCTGCCACCCGAGTCCCGCCCACACGCTCCCTTCCCCGCCCTCAGGCATCGTCCAGGCTGAGTACTTCCGGCTTCTCTCCTCCCACAAGATGGCCGCCCGGCTGGGGTTTGCCAGTCTTGCTCTCCTCCGCCTCCGCTCAGCATCAGGGAGGCCTATCATCCTCTTGGTTAACCTCAGCCTCCAGTAATCCTGTCAGTTCTCCTCTTAGTTAGCCTCGTCATTTCGTAAAATAGAATACACAAGCTAGGGCTTAAGTCTGTGAGTCCAACCCTGCCTTCTGCCTTTGCCAAAGTAGCATGACCTTGACCCTCCTAAATCAAGAGATTAAAATGTAAGTCTCAGTGGTGTGATTGATTTAGAATAGGTTGTCAGCGATGACTGCTTCTATTTCTACTGTGGAGGAAACTCTGGGCATATTCTCTCTACTGAGAGGCATCTACTAGAATTTGTGGAAATCTCCCGAAGCTTCTTGAAGCCAGTGTGTGAAACTGAAGAGGCTCTGTTGAATACACTTTCTGGAGCCCAAATTATTTCAAATTTAAAGCCTGATTTCATCGTCCTTATAAGCATTTCTTTTTAAAAAAAATCTTGCTTTGCCAATTTAACTGTTTTGTCTGGCCTACAGCGCCTTACAGTCTGTGCAATTTTAGTGCAAAAGTGCAATACTATATGGTTTACTAAGAAAAATCACAGTGAGCCGAGAGTGGGTTTAGGGATATGAAACTTAAGAAAAGGTGAACAGAATTGAAACTATTTTTTAAATGCAGCCTATTCACCTCTTTTTGTTCATGGTTTGTCTTTTTCACTTTTAAACCATGCATGAACCTAGCTATGAAAAAAAAACCTTTGGTTATCTCAAGGCTAGATTTCTGCTTAGAAAATATGAACATTAGTTAAGTATTTAAGGAACTTTGACTGTTAGTGGTCTACTAAAAGATAGGCCTAGAAAGGTAAGTTAGGACCAACCTGTAGGAATTCCTCACCTTATCTGAGTTTTGAACCTTATCCTTTGACCACACAGTAAGACTGGTACATTTTCCCCACACGAGAAATTGTCAGTGTGTTTCATGCTATATGATCTGGATGCTTTCCCAGGATAAGTTAAAAGATGAAAGGCAAGAAACAGTAGGTGACTTTGGAACCGGTCAAGACATAAGGAATAACCTACTCTGGGCTGGTGGCAGTAAAGGTTTGGGAGGTGTTTCAAAAGAACTGTGGCACTTGATTGCTGGTAGTGGCAAAGAAGTAGGTCTGGTGAATATATTTTTTAATTGGTATTTATTGAGCTCTACATTTTTCTCTGCTCCCCTCCCTGCCTCTCTCCTCCCCCTTCAACTCTCCCCCAAGATCCCAATTTACTCAGGAGATCTTAGCTTTTTCTACTTTCTACTTCCCATGTAGATTATATCTATGTAAGTCTCTCTTAGTGTCCTCATTGTTGTCTAAGTTCTCTGGGATTGTGGTGTATAGGCTGGCTTTCTTTGCTTTATGTTTAAAAACCACCTATGAGTGAGTACATGTGATAGTTGTCTTTCTGTGTCTGGGTTACCTCACTCAAAATAATGTTTTCTAGCTCCATCCATTTTTCTACAAAATTCAAGATGTCGTTATTTTTTTCTGCTGTGTAGTACTTCATTGTGTAAATGTACCACATTTTCCTTATTCATTCTTCGGTCAAGGGGCATTTAGGTTGTTTCCAGGTTCTGGCTATGACAAACAAAGCTGCTATGAACATAGTTGAGCACATGTCCTTGTGGCACGATTGAGCATCTTTTGGATATATACCCAAAAGTGGTAATACTGGGTGTTGAGGAAGGTTGTTTCCTAATTTTCTGAGAAATTGCCACACTGACATCCAAAGGGGTTGTACCAGCTTGCATTCCCACCAACAATGCAGAAGTGTTCCCTTTTCCCCACAACCTCTCCAGCATAAGTTGTTATCAGTGTTTTTAATCTTGGCCATTCTTTCAGGTGTAAGATGGAATCTCAGAGTTGTTTTGATTTGCATTTCTCTGATGACCAAGGATGTTGAAAATTTCCTTAAGTGTCTTTCAGCCATTTTAGATTCCTCTGTTGAGAGTTCTCTGTTTAGGTCTGTACTCCATTTTTTTTATTGGATTATGTGTTCTTTTGGTGTCCAATTTCTTGAGTTCTTTGTATATTTTGGAGATCAGACCTCTCTCTGATGTGGGGTTAGTGAAGATCTTTTCTCATTCTGTAGGCTGTCGTTTTGTCTTGTTGACCATGTCCTTTGCTTTATAGAAGCTTTTCAGTTTCAGGAGGTCCCATTTATTAATTGTTTCTCTCAGTGTCTGTGCTGCTGGGATTATATTTAGGAAGTGGTTCCCCATGCCAATGCGTTCAAGTGTATTTCCCACTTTCTCTTCTATAAGGTTCAGTGTGGCTGGCTTTATGTTGAGGTCTTTGATCCATTTGGACTTGAGTTTTGTGCATGGTGATAGATACGGGTCTGTTTTCATTCTTCTACATGTTGATATCCAGTTATGCCAGCACCACTTGTTAAATATGCTTTCTTTTTTCCATTTGACATTTTTTGCTTCCTTGTCAAAGATCAGGTGTTCAAAGATGTGTGGATTGATATCTGGGTCTTCTACTCGGTTCCATTGGTCCTCCTGTCTGTTCTTATGCCAATACCAGGCTGTTTTCAGTACTGTAGCTCTGTAGTAGAGTTTGAGGTCAGTGATTGTGATGCCTCCAGAAGTTCTTTTATTGTATAGGATCGTTTTGGCTATCCTGGGTTTTTTGCTTTTCCATATGAAGTTGAGTACTGTTCTTTCAAGGTCTTTGAAGAATGTTGCTGGGATCTTGATGGGCATTGTGTTGAATCTGTAGGTCTGGTGAATATTAAGTCTTTCCTCGTCCACTGAAATAAAGAGAAGGAATCAGAATAGAGCGTTTCTAATTTATTTTCCAGCTCTAAAAATCTGCTATCTGGAGATGAAAGGAAGAACTATTTCAATGTATTACAAAAGAAAAAGAAGTCACAGAGAGAATTTGGTTCAAGACTTAAAATCTGAACCCTTGAGCCATTCTCTGTAATACTCTCCTTTCCTGAAGTTATCAGTCTCTCCCTCTGAGGCCCTGGGAGTTTAGATATTCGGTTTAATAAACCCCAGGCTTCAGATGCCACCCCTGGGTGAAAGAATGAAAAACACTTCATCGTATTATGAGCTGATAGTACTCAAGGTGTTATTGGCACACATACCTATGAATGTGCAAGAGTATGTTCACAATCCATTATTTACATTTGCTACAGCAGTGTCTTCTTATAGTTTGCTCTCACGTTTCTTCTTGTTCATTCGATCTGAATTAAAATTACACTTTGAAAATAAAACTTAAAAAAAGAAGAAAATCTACGAAAAGACCTAAGATACATATTTTGGTTATCAGGAATTGGTGCATAAGACTCAATAATAACTCTTTTATTCAACTACTATTTGTTAAAACAGGTAAGCATGAAAATCCACCATAAGCTAGAACAATGGAAGAGCACTAACACAGTGCAGTATATAAACTTAGAGCAGGCAAGGGCCTGTGTTTGTTAATCTTTTCATCCTTAGAGCTTAGACCAGTGCTTTCCGTGACATATGATAGGCATTCTACAAATGGGTTTTGAATGACTGAATAAATTAACAATTGTCTACCTCACCTACCAGCTAACCAGGAGGTTGAAATGTTCTATTCAATATGAGTTCTTTGCTATAAAGAACTGCCATGTAGCTAAACAGTAACTGATTTCTTATTTCAGTAACTGATTTCTTATTTTCCCCTGCTTTCCACTGGCTTAATTTTGTAGCCTAGTTTTAAGAGTCGTCTAAACGGTTTACTTCTTTGTTGTAATACTGTAACATAACTTACTTTCAGGTCATTTTAAGGCCCTGAAAATTATCTTTGCCTATGCTTAGAGGTGTGCGTGCTTTGATAAGCACCCAAGAGGCTATTTTCCCCCTCTCCCTTTCAAGCTGGTACTGAGAGACTCACACAAAAGCAATGAGAGGGGGTGGAGCCTGGCCATCTCACCTGGCTATCAGTCTTGTTATTGAGCACAGGTAAGGTTCAAATGTGGAAAAATAAGCAGGGGCTATTTTGGTTATCAGGAATTGGTGCATAAGACTCAATAATAACTCTTTTATTCAACTACTATTTGTTAAAACAGGTAAGCATGAAAATCCACCATAAGCTATTGCAGAATTTAAGAAGTCAAGTGTGAAAACAGAAATTACAAGTAAAATCAGTGAATTAGATAAGACAGGATGTAGAAACCATAAAATAGAACCTTGGGGGCACAGACGATCTGTTTCAAGATTTAGCTTCTCCATACTTGTGGTTTTCTTTTGACCACTTTATTTTGAAAGAACACGAAAAAGAAAGAAATGCCCTTGCCTCCTCTTCCAGCCTGCACGGGGCTCACTAATTAAATAGGCAGTTCTCAAAGAATCTGTGGAGCATCTTTAAGTTTGGATGGTGTCCAAGATCAAACACTAAAACTAACCAGCTTTGTATACTAGAAAGGGTCAGTGGAGGAAACTTTGGATTTTAACCTTTACTTTGGAGTACGATTTTTTAAAAAAAAATTATTTGACAGCTTCTAGGTATATCTGCTCAGTAAATAGCACAGGAAAGGAAGGAAGGAGGGAGGGAGGGAGATTTCATACCCTCACTACCCTCATCTTATCTTACTCAAATCCCAAAATTATTGCCTAATCAAGAATGTTGCTGGGCAGTGGTGGTGCACATCTTTAATCCCAGCACTTGGAAGGCAGAGGCAGGCATATCTCTGGGTGTTCAAGGCCAGCCTGGTCTACAGAGTGAGTTCCAGGACAGTCAGGGCCATATACAGAGAAGCCCTGTCTTGAAAACAAAGACAAACAAACAAAAATGTCAAGAATATATTTTAGGGTTCCAGTCTCCTCTGCTAGAAGGGGAAGGCCCTCTCTCCCTCAAGTAGATGTGTCCACATCTCTCTCACCGTGACAGTACTTGCCATACAATAGCACTTGATAAATACTTGCTGGCATTCTGACTCATGGGATACAACCTAGACAAGACTGTGAATGCTCTATATTTAGAGTCATTTAAAAACGGAAACACCTGCTCTTTCATGGGCTGCCTTCTTCACTGTAAATGAGGGTAACAGGAGGAGTTATCCAAACCTGACTCTCTGTTTGGCAGAAGAGTAACCAGATGTTTTTTGGAGCTCACAATAGCTGAAACAATAAATGAGAAATCATCACTGTGACACAGAAAACAGATGATGAACAAATCTGTTGTGGAACTCTGTTCTCTGTCTGAAAATCAGAGAAGATTTGATTACCCAAACCTTCACAATGTTGAGCTCAACATTCTCTGGTGGAAGGAATGGGGGGAAGGGTCATTGACCCTCATCTGAGATCACAGTCATGCTCCTGTCCTGGACCTCACCCCAACCCTTAGTTGCATATACTTATCCAACTCTGACTTACAGAGAAAGGTGCTTCACACTCAGGGGCTCCTGATACAATCAACATCAAAGCCCAGCAACAAAAAAAAATCAAGTAATAGAAATGTACAAAGAGATTTAAAAATCTACAAAAGGTATTCAAGGAAGATAACAGAGTGGTATCAGCTACTGGAAACACAAGTTCTCTTAAAGTCAATATATTTTCTCTCATACTAGAGAGATAAGGCCAAAAGCATGCCTGACCAAAGGCTAGCAATCACTCCCACTAAGGGTAGGTGACTTATATGTTTGTCAAATGTCTCCTACAATGCTTACGCTATTTAATGTCTGTCAGGGCCTTGAAGATGCCCTTGTACAAGTCACATTTCCATTTTAGACCCAAGGAGAAAACAACTGCCACCCAGAGTGAAATCCTTGGGTGAAATTCCTGGCAGGTGTTCCCACAGCTGGACCCTGTTCTGACCTCTCACATCCACCTGCTCTCTCCAGTTTGGGCTCAGATTTGGAGTTAGTTGTTGGACTGGGGCTCCAGCTCTCCAAAGGCTTTGTGGCTTTTTATCCCTGCCATCTTCTACCTTCCGCCAAGGGTGGCTTCAGGTCTCCTGCTGTGCCCCGCTGTGCCCACCTGTTATTGACTTGGCTCACTTGTGCTCTGGGCTCCAACCCATCAGAACCAGAGAGCCTCTGTGTCAGCCCCTTGATCCCCTCTCAAGCGGGCAAAAACCACCTGACAGCTATAACTTTCCAGCTGCTGCCTTCTGGAGACCATCACAAACCCGCACAGCCAGACTTAGAGTATTCTCCAACCGTCTGACCCGTACTCATCCTAACAAAAGAGCCGTCTCTCAGAAGTGAAATCACCTGTGTTCAATACCAAGTCTAGCATTGGGCCTGTTTTCTTCTTTCCTGGTAACTCTGGTAGCTGGGTAAGCCAAACTGATGATTTCCTGCCAGCACCTTCCCTTCTGCCTGCTATAAGAAGTGCCACTCCACCCCTCCCAGAGGAAACAGGCAGGAAGAGGCCTGAACTTGAGGTGGAACGGGCTGCCTTGGCTGCTGGCAGAAGGCAGGTGGCTCTTTCCTGCTTCACTAACCTGTCCTCTTTTCTCCAAGTCAGCTTCCTCAGTTAAAAAAAAAGCACAGACAGATACATATTCCTGCCACTTGCGACCTGTCCACGGGAGACCAGCCCAGGGCTCCACTGCCCCGAGATCTTGGCTTCCACACACCTGCCTCTCCTCTGCACTCACAACCTCTTTGCAGCAGAGTTCTACATGGGGGCAAGGTTTGTAATCTGAAAGCTCTCAGGTCATCAAGAGCCCACTTGTCACAGCGTCCTGGCCACAACAGAAGCACCTCAAACAACACGAGAATTGTGTGGCCGGGGCAGGGGATGTGGTTCAATTAGTACACTTTTGGCCTCACATACATGAAGCTATGGGTTCCATTCCCAGGACTGCATTAATTGGGTGTAGTGGTGTACACCTACAACCTCATCACTTGGGAAGCAAAAGCAGGAGCAAAAGCAGGAAGATTAGAAGTTCAAAGGTCGTCATTGGCTACGGAGCAACCATAAGACCTTGTCGAAGGAAGGAAGGAAGGAAGGAAGGAAGGAAGGAAGGAAGGAAGGAAGGAAGGAAGGAAGGAAGGAAGGAAGGACGAATTGTAGGTTTGGAGTTTTCTTCCACCTTCTTCACCGCCCCAGGGGACTACTCAGTGTTCCTACTTTTCAAGTAAACCGGAACCCAGCCAGCCCATGTTGTGCTTTCCCTGCAAGCCTCGTGAGTCACTGCAGCCACAGTTTGCAGTTCCATCCTGAGCAGACGCATGGCATTACTTAGAAGTGGCAAACTCAGGCTGGGGACCTCTTCAGTAGTTTCACACATCTTAGGCCAGGAGCCGGCACGTGTCCAGAACCCAGGTGAACGGACCATCTGCCTACCTGGAAAACTTGTCAACTCTAGTGGAGTATCTACTGAGGATTCCTAAGTGGTGTATATCCTGCAGAGATCCTGGCTTCAGGTAGCTCGTATATACTCTTCAGGACTGCTGTGAGGTGGGGGGGGGGTTTCTAAAAAGTCTTAAGGCATATTGTGTTTGCTTAATTTTTGTGGTTGACATGGAGGAGTACAAAGACCGTGGTGACTTGAAACATAACGCTCTTACTGTCTTTCTTACAGCTCTGCAAGTTAGCAGCCCACATCTGGGTTAAAGTCAACGTCTGAGCAAGGCTGGGTTCTTCTGAAGGTTTTAGGGAAGCATTGCAGCCCAGGTTCTAGCCACCCACGTGTGGGAAGAGGCCTGTGACCCTCTTCCTCAGTTTTCAAAACCAGCCACGTTGCATCTCCCTGGTCTTTCTTCCATGGAATTGTTTTCCTGTGGTTGCGGTTTTGACGTTTTCTCCACTGTCAGTGATTAGGTTGGGTTCAGCTGGATAATCCCAAACACTCTCTCCATCTCAAGATTCTGGATTTAATCACTCCTCTTCTTTGAGAACGTTTGTTCTTCTGAGTCACTTTGCCGTGTAAATCACAAGCTCTGGAGACTCATCACACAAGTGCAGTGGGTTCTGTCCTTATAAGCTCTTTTCTGTCCCTACCTGTCTGTGTCTCTCCCATGACTCTCTTCCTCTGATGGATCTAGTGAAGTTGATCATATTTCGGTTCATGTGTCTTTTTTTTTACTCCTTAGGGTGGGACCTCCACCCTCCTTACTTAGTTGTTGAAAGGAATCAGGCATCTCCAGCTGCCCTTTTATCAATGTCTCACCTCTCATTGCTTTGTGTTCAGAGGCTCAAAGCAAGATGTTAATTCAAGCTTACCACCAGCCACATTTGTACTTCATAGCTTTTTCACATTTGAAAATTTCTGGTTTTAATCTCTTTCTGTCCACAGTTTTTCATTTGAGATGCTCTATATCTCATATTTGAGATATGACATTTGAGATACTCTAAACTTGTGAAACTCCATGCATGTTATCCCATTTCTTAACTTGAAAATAACAATACCTTATTGCCTAGTTGTGATAACTTAAAAGTCACTAATCTAGTATGTCTAATTGGGTATATAATAGAGACAGACATGCAGAAAATGAGGTCCTCTCCATCATTTCATCCCCGCCGACCCTTGCATCCTGAGAAATGGTCTTCCTACACATCCGAATCTTCCTCACTTCTTCTGGAAACCATTTTTGGCTTTCCTCTCGCCATCCCAGACTTCTTCCTGTCCACAGCTGCCCCTTCCTTCTTTGAGCACCTCTCCCTTTCCATCTTCACTCCTCTTTCCAATAGTCCTCATCTTCCTTACCAGGGACATTAGAAGAACTTCAACGAGTCCACGTGAACTGTGGCTGGCCTTTCTCCCAGCAGCTCCCACCTGTGTCCCCTGCAGGGTTGCCCTCTGGGATGCCCAGAAGTTTCATGTCAACCAACTGGCTCAGTCGGCTCTACCATGGCCGCTGGGAAGAGCTTGACGGTCCATCATCCAGTCCCTCACTCTTCCCTTCTTGTTCTGATCCAGTGCCTCCTCCACGCCGAGCTATCAGCTCTCCCGAGTCGTGCCATCCTCACAGACATTTATTCTTTCTTTTTTCAGTATCCCTCCAATTTCACATGCTGGTTTCCGGGCCTGGTTACAGACATCGTGGTGAACTATTCCACTTCGTTCCTTCTAAGTGTGAGATTGTTGGACTAGGATTGCATAAACCTTCAAGTAAATATCTGTTTTGTCTTTAACATTTTGGGTTGACTCTTACACAGATTTGCTTGTGGGTGGACTCAGCTTCCCCATGCCCTGTTCCTTTGTTTCACTTTCAGTGTGGAAATGCTGGCCAGACAGATGTAGGGAAGCCTCCCACTTGACATCTCTCTTTCTGATCATCCAGACCTTTGACATCCTCTCTTCCTACTGCCAGCCTTCTCGCTTCAGACCTGGTAGTCTTCACCAAGTCCCCTGTCCGCTCATTCCATATTGGTTTTCAGGGACAGTCGAATATTTATTTCAAAGTAACAGAAAACCCTAACAGAACTGAAAGTCCAAGGTCAGACAGGTGTTAGGGTTATATTTGTTTTCCTTTCCATTTTTTTTTGCATGTATGTGTGCATGTATGTCCATGTGCATGTATAGTCTTCAGTTGATGTTAGGAATAATCCTCAATTACTCTTCTACTTCATTAATTAAAGTAAGGTCCCTCAGTTAAACCCAGAAATCATCAATATTTCTAGTCTTGCTAGCCAGCTTGCTCCAGGAATCCCTTATCTTCAGAGGCTGGAATTATAGACAGGTTACCACAACCACCCAGTATTTGGGATCCAGACTCCAGTCCTCATACTTGTATGGTGACCATTTTAACTACTGAGGCAGCTCAGCCCTGAAGCTGTGTTTTAGTTTTGTTTCTGTTGTAGGTATTTATTTATAATTCTAATTATATATAGAATTATATTTATAATTCTAATTATATATAGAATTCTAATTCTATAATATAATTCCCACGAAGGGAAAGTTAGGGCAGGAACTTGAAACAGCCAGCCACATCCAGCAGTCAAGAGCAGAGAGAGAATTAATGCACGCATACTTACTACTCAGCTCACTTTCTCCATTCATAATATTTTATGACTGAAGTCTGGGGGATGGTGATGCCCACAGTGGACTGGGTTTCCCCACGCCAATCAACATGATCATGACAGGCCCCCACAGACACATCCACAGGCCAACCTGATCTGGCCAATCCCGCCTTAAGATCCTCTTCTCGGGTGATTCTAGACTGTGCAAGTTGACAAAGCTAAACACCTTAGGGCTGAAGAGACAGCTCCATGGTTGGAGCACTTGTTGCTCTCACAGAGGACACAGGTTCAGGTCTCAGCATCTACATGGCGGTTCACAGCCAGCCTTACTTTAGTTCCAGAGCACCCACTGCCCTTGACCTTGGTGGACACCAGGCACAGACGTGTACACATAAATGCAGGCAAAACATTCATACTCATAAAGTAAAATAAATACATCAAAATAAAATGACCATCTTATGTTGGATTGAGTCAATAGCTCAAACAAAAAAAAATGTTAGCTTTGCCATTTTCTGCTCTGCCTTCAGTTTTACAAGCTTCATGCTGAACACAGCTCCTCTAGAAACAGCAAAAATGAATCCAGAAATCCACTATATATCTGTACACCGTCTCTCAAAGGCAATAGAGTGTCCCATTTGGTGGTTCTAGAAAGTGAAGAAAAGTGAAGAGACCTCTTTCTTAGACACTCCAGTGAACCTGGGACCTGAATCAGGCCACATGCCTTCCCTGAATCAATGTGTGTGCCTGAGAAATGCCATGTCGTAGCCGACTGAGACCAGAGTGAACAAGCAGTTGCTGTGCCAAGAATTCGCGAACCTGATGACTCAGGCAGGGATGACTCCTGGATCTGGGATTGCTTCTCCTCCCTGTTCAGAAGGAGGTGGAAAGGGGACGTGGAGACGGGCTGAGGAGCCAGACAAAGCACACTGCCTGTCCACAGCTTCTTCATAAACCCTAGCAAGACATTTACTGGGTTGTCTGACTTGTCTTGCCTCAGGTCCAAATCCAGTCTGCTCATATTCTTATAAAGTTTAAATGAAACAACTATGCTTATTCTAAGAGTATTATGTATTTCATAATACATATTATGCTTTCATGATATAATGGACAACTCGAGAATGTGCACGTCTGTAAAACTTTTTACAGTCAGTGTGGTAGTACACACCTATAATCCTAATTCTCCATGAGGCAGGAGGATTGCCATAGGTGAAAGTTTGGGTTTTTTTGTTTGTTTGTTTGTTTGTTTTTCGAGACAGGATTTCTCAGTAGCTATGGAGCCTATTCTGGAACTCACTCTGTAGACCAGGCTGGCCTAGAACTCACAGAAATCCACCTGCTCTGCCTCCTGAGTGCTGGGATTAAAGGCGTGCGTCACCACCACCCGGTTCCATAGCTGAAAGTTAGCCTAGGCTATATAGTGACTTCTAGGGCTAGGGCTAGAGATAGACTTTGTCTCAACGGAACAGAACAAAACCCTTAAACTTTCTGACCCATTTAGGAAATGTGTGCTGGCCTGTGTTTCATACCTTTCATCCCAGCACTCAGGAAGCAGAGGTAAGTGGATCTCTGTGTGTTCAAAGCTAGCCTCAGACAGTAAGACCCTGTCTCAGAAGACAAACAAACAACCTTGGACTTCGAAGCCCTCTATCATCCATCCACATTGACTTTGCTGAGCTAACTTGATGGACATTTTCATTTTTTTTGAAAATTTATTTATTTATTTATTATGTATACAATATTCTGTCTGCACGATGCCTGCAGGCCAGAAGAGGGCACCAGACCTCATTACAGATGGTTGTGAGCCACCATGTGGTTGCTGGGAATTGAACTCAGGACCTTTGGAAGAGTAGGCAATGCTCTTAACCACTGAGCCATCTCTCCAGCCCCCGACATTTTCACTTTATGTTCATGCTATAATCCATTCAGATGAGTTTAGCCATCTAAATATTGCACGTTCTTCATCTGGCTTTCTCTTTTATTTGGGCTCTCTTTATACAACCTGGAGTGCAGCTTTCCAACCCTGTGTATCTCCAAAGACCCACTTCCTGCTCGCAGAGACTTCCCCATGTTTACAGCGCTGGGTCTTCCTTTCCTACATTTATCCTTTATTGGTATTAGGAGGCACTGTGAGTCTGGGTTAGAAGCACATGACAGCAGCTTCTCTGTTGAATGCAATGCTCCTGGGCCCAAGCACCTTTGTATAGAAGTGTATGTGCACATACATGTGTGTGTGTTGCTTTAGTAAAATTTTGAATAACAATGAACCAAGAGAGGGCTCATATCTAACACTTACTAGTCCTGTCAAACTCTGCCTCCCACAAACCAAAACTACCCATTTCTCCATAGCTGCACCAAAAACATCACATCTCCACTTCCTGCCATCTGGCCTAAGCACCCTGAACCTCACTGCCCCCCTTTGCCTGAACAGTATTACCTGCCATAACATTCAAACTAGATAACATGTCTGCTCTCCTGCTTACCATCCTCCACTTGCACACAATTGGCCGTCTCTCCTCAAATCTCAGAGTGGCTCCTTCTCTTCTCGGTCTTCACTCTGGTCCTCTGAGTTTCCGCTGCCTGGAATGTTCTTCCCCCAGGTCATGAATGTCTCCTCATGACTCAGAGCTCATCTCTCTCCTCTTTGTTTTACCTCTCACTCCAAACAGACTTCCCATGTTCTGTGACTCTAGACCACATCACCCTCTATGCTTTTTCAAAGACCTGATCTCAACTTCAATGCATTTCACTTGCCTCTTCCATGAGAGCAGCTACCTGGTCCACTGTGCTTACAGCAGTGTGTCCAGGTCCAAGGAGATCTCAAAAGCCCTTGTGGAATAAATGAATTAAATGATCCATAGTTACTTTTTTTGAAGTAGAAAAACTTCCTGTTTTCATAAAAGTACCCTTAAGTATGATGGTTTGGATATGTATGTGTTGGAAATATGGTCCCCAGCATGACGGTGGTGCTAGGTGAAGGAATCTTGCAAACATGGGGCCAAATCACAAGGGCCATCCTCAGGAATGGATCAATGCCATCTTGCAGAAGTGGGACAGGGACTATGTAACTGGATAGCTCTTTGCAAAACATGATGTTACAATGTGAGGCCACTCACCAAGCTTGGCTCTTCCATATGTGGCCATTTCCTTTTTTATTTCTATCTCATGACGTGATGTAGTCTAGGGGGCGGGATGGGATGGAACTGTCCTTACCAGACCCTCAGCTGTGAGAATAGGGAGTCTCTAAATATTAAACTTCTAAGATTCAGGTATTTGGTTACAGAAACATAAAATGTACTAAGATCCCAAGTGCCTATTTCCATGGATTTATCAGTTATGCCTTTACACAAAGAAACCTCTTAATAGTTGTATTAGTTATCAAGGATGACAACAACGAAGACCCATAGACTGGGTAGCTTAAATGATAAATATTCTCTTACTACTCAAGAGACCGGAAGTCTAAAACCAAAGAGTGAGCGGGTGTGGGGGGTGTTAGTTACTTTGTAGACTCTCAGGAAAACAGTGACTCACCTTCCTCTTAGCTTCTAGTGGCTGCCAGCCATCCTTGGTACTCCTTAGCTTAAGATAACTTGCTCCAGTCTCCACTCAGCTTCACATAGCCTGTTCCTCCAGGTGTCTGTGTGCTCTTGTCTCTTCCTAGATGTGCACAGGATTTGTGGTTCCCCTTGCTTGATACAGTAAGAGCTCATTTTGAACCTGGACTGATTACATCTGCGGGAACTCTTTCCAAACAAAACCACACCGCAGTGCTGAGTCTTTTCAGGGTGTGTGCACAATCACTCTAGCTCTGCAGCTCAGCACAGAAGCATGCAACCTACCCTTGGTGTGCCTGTGCCCATAGCTGTTTTTAGCGTAACAGAACTCCCCGAACCTTTTTCAGTGACTTTCAATTCCCCTTCCCCTTTACAGGTAGACTTGATGCGTGTGAAAGTTGGTATTTCTCATCCTACAGTTAAGGAGTTGCATCTCACACAACTTAAGACAATGGACCTTTGGGGTTGTTGATTTGTATTATTTTAAGCTTGGCAATCTTTCAAGAGACGCCTTTTATTTCATAACAAATTACCCATATTTGGGGGCCTATAAATCTGTGAATAAACAGAACTCACTGAAGTTACTTAACTAGCGTAAGAAAGGTCAGACGAGGCAGTGTGGGGTCAGGGCAAATCGATCTTTCTTAAGCTATTTCAGAAGCATCATCTCTGTGGCCACATCCTTCATCTTGAAGAAAGACACACAAGGTTGGGGATTGCTGCCTGGAATTCAGGCTTGTCCAACCTTGGACCCAGGATCCCATCTTTCCCGTGCCTTCCTGGCTAGTGCACCAGTGAAGTCCCTTTGTGCCTAAGTTATCCAGATCCCATTTCTGTCACCTGTATCCAAAGAAACTGATTTTCTCAAACCTAAAGTGTTTTTCAGCCTTGTCGCCGCTCTGCATATTTAGCTCCGAGTTCTGACATCTTGGGTTTACTATGACATGAGATACCACTTTCAGGATATCAGTGTCATCCCGGACCTATAAATTAATGCAATTACAAACCACATTATCACAATTATTAATTTATTTAGGACCCATCTTGTTCCCAAAGAATTTCATTGTGTTGAATCACCCTCCAACGCTACAGCAAGAAAAAGGACATTTAAAATAAGGGACAACCACCACAAAAATGAAGACACAGGGAAAATAGGGCTAGAAAAGTGAGAAAGAGCCACGGGAGCCTGTGAAGGCTCAACAACAGGTAGAGGCAAGATGCCACAACGGGGGCTGCAGGCTACACTTGTTGCCATGGTATCTGGCAACATTTTGTACTTTAAATAGGAACCATTTCCACCTGCATTTGTGTTAAAAGCTTACGATCTCTACATTAAAGTGGGACCATGAGATCATTAAGTAACCGGCCTAGTGAACTGAGTAAGAACTACACAAAAGAATGATCTGCCTCAAGTCTTTGTTAGTGCTGAAAGGCTGGGGAAGCTCGGGAGGCATCTGCTGTTTCCCTTCCCTTCCCTTCTCCTCCTCTCCCCCCTTCCTTTCTTTTTGTTAATAGTACCAGAAATCCTTTCAGCTGCAATGCCTTATTTTAAATTAATGGTAACGATAACTTATTTTGCTTTACACGGTAGATGGACATTGGAAATACATTTTGTAACTCATTTTTTACAAATTGAAATATTACAAGTAGAGGGGGGCAGCCATTAAAAACACAACCACCCAGTAGTGAATCTCCTTATAAATCAAACATTATTTTCACTTTATTATTTTAGTGATGAAGGGCTTCCATATATTATAGAGATGTTAGTTTCCTCTTGCAGGTCTCATAAAGTGAAGCCCAGATTTTAAATGCAAACACTGCATAAAGATACCGCTCATACATAGTAACACGGTAAACACAATCATAAGATACTGATCTTCATTATTGTAATGATGATTTTCCCATTTTAATATTTATTGCATCCCCCCCCCCCATCAAGCCTTTTCCAAAAGGGAGCTGAGGCAACTATTGAACACATCACAACTGCCATCTAGTGCTTTCTTTGAAAAATGACATTTTCCCCCTTTGGAAAGTTGAACACTCCCAGAGCAGAGAGGGGTTGAGCGGTCATTTTCTAAGAGCGGATCTGTTTGTTTCCTGTCAAAGAAGCTTTGGACCAGAATGTAAACGTGGTCTAACTTGAGTCCACTCAGCTCTCCCAGTACTGCTGGGGTCTACGCAGGTGTAAAGAGCGACATAGAGGATGTTGAAGGAAGAAGCCTGCGGGGTGTTTGGTGGGTAGAGGAAGATGTCGGGGTACCGCATTCAGAATTTCTTCCAGCCGGAGCTCCATCACTGTCGTGGGTGGGGGCTCCGCCTGGTTATCGCACAGAAACATGGGTGGGGGCTCCGCCTGGTTACCGCACAGAAACAACTCAGCAGCACTAGGCGGTACCTGCTGCAGGACGGGCACTGCAGTGGCAAAAGGGCGCACGAGCTTTAGTGTCTCTGCTATGAAGGGACTAGATAAGTCTTCGCCCCAATCTTTGGACACACCCCCACCCTTCTGCGGATGCCTCCGGGACTGTTGTGGGTTCTCGTACTCCCAGGAGAACTGCAGCAGCTGCATCCTTGCCCTCTCCCACCACAGGCTGACTAAAGCTGCCTTCAGTGTTCTTTCCTTTTCCTGAAGAACCTGTGAGCTCTCAGGGCTCATCAGACGGTGGCTAGGGGTTTGAGTCTGACTCTCGGGACGTCCCCACCACCACTCAAACTGTTCATCCCCGCAGGTCTCGGCCAGGTCTCTCACCACACCCCCCCCTTCCAAGACTAAGCCTCACACTAGAGACAAGGGGCACCAGGCTTTCATTTCTGTCTTAAATTGGGGGTATTTCCTCCTTGTTGTTTTGTTGTTGTTTGGTTTTGGTTTTTCAAGACATGTTTCTCTGTGTAACATGTCCGGCTCTCCCGTAGAGGATGGTCTCAAACTCATAGAGATCCGCCTGCCTCTACCTCCTGACTGCTAGAATTAAAGACATGCTACCACCACCTGGCTTCTTCTGGTGGCTTCTGCATTTTGTTTTGGGTGGTGTTTCTTTTTGTTTGTTTGGTTGGTTTTTTGTTTTCCTGTCTCTTTGGGCCATTTTCTTTGATAACATCTCTACTATTTTCCAGGCGTTTCTTTGCATCTAGTCATTTTGTCCCTACTGTTCTTCTCCATCTTTCCTTTCTTACCTAGGGGTATCCCAGTTGCCACCAAGCTCCACTGGGGACTGTTTCATCTCTCCACACATTAAATCAGACCAGAACTTCTTGCTTTGTGGGTTTGCTTAGCTGTTTCCTGGCCCACTTCTCTTCCCTCGTCTGAGTTTTCTTTTGTTTTGCTGCACAATACTTTCAAACAACTTCCCCAAATGGGCATGCATCTGAAGCCCTTTATCCATCGACTGTTCTGGCTTACCAGCAGGCTGTTCAACACTGGAGGGCTTCAACCCTCGGCTCTGGTACACTCCTTGTGGCCATCAGACTGCCTTTTCAGATGACTGGAGACGATTTCTATTTTACCAAGTCAAAGCCAAACACTCCATTTTCTGTTTCTAAAATTAAGCCCCACCCCCAACATTCTATTTTTAATGTTAATGAATGACATTTCAGAACCTGGCTCTGAAAATACAGAACTTCACTATTTTATTAAAGTCTAATAGAGAGGCAGAGGAGGTGGAGTTCCCTCTCCACAGAATGTGCAAAGGGAGAGAGCTCCTTCTGCATCTTCACTTAGAAAAGCATCCAGTGAAATAGGCATGAAGGCTCACCCCCCCCCACTGGCCTTATTTCCCCTGTGTTAGGAAATCTTGTGCAAATATTCACAGCCGATACCAGCTCCTTCTAGCCTGTGTGTCCGCCACTGAGATGAACACGTGAGTGTTGTGGAAATTACTTTAACTATGTAAAGATGTGTTACATTTATTTATTTATGCTGAATTTGTTTAACGACATAAGGATGTACGTTTCATTATGTAAAGATGTGTTGCATTTGTTTCGCCTTCCTTGCCTAAGGCACCTGATTGGGCTAATAAAAATGGTCAAGGGATAGGCAGGGTTGGCAGGCAGAGAGAATAAGTAGGAGAAAAAAAGAGAATGAGAGAGATTCAGAAGGAGTAGAGAATGAGGGAAAAAGAGAGGGACATGCCTGGGGCCAGAAGCCACCAGCCAGCCAGTGGCGGGGGGGGGGGGGGGGGGGGGGGGGGAGGAGTGAAAATAAGATATAGAAGGAAAGAAAGGTAAAAAGCCCCAAGGCAAAATGGAGATGAAGAGGAATAGGTTATAAGAGCAAGCAAGAAACAAGCCTAAGCTAAGGATGAGTATTCATAATTAATAATAAGTCTCTGTGTCATGATTTGGGAGCTGGTTGGTAACCCAAAAGAAAAAGCCTGGTACAAAGGAGGCTCTTGGACTATGGCAGTTCTAGAAACTATTGTGGTGGCGTGTGAGCGCAACCCTTAGTGACTCCTGCAATTCTGACTTAAGGTTGCTGATTTGTTGCCTCGCAGTAATGTTGGAGCTGCCTTTTAAGTTTCCAAGAGACATCAACAGGGCCGTATTGAGCAGTCACATCAGAGCAGGATCTTGGTTCTCTCTCCTTTCATTTACATAATGAACAAAGGTCTAAGAGTCCTTGGCATAACAAAGCCCTTCAGAACCCTGGACTATTTATGTTTCCACACAGGTACATGGTTGCCTCATCACCATGGACCACAGTAACAGCCTCTTTTGTATGACAAGCTTTCCATGGGGAGAAGCTACACACACATCCCACAGCATGGATACCACCAAAGTCCAACTTCGTGTTTTACTGGGTTTACTTACAGAAATATAGGTAAAGGGTTACTTACAGGAGCAGAAATGACACAAAGATAGCTGCATCACTACGACCCACCCCAGCATGGTGACAGCTCACAAAAACTGGGACCCTGGAGCACACTGGGCAGCCTTCAGGCAGCTCAACCTCCCAGGTGCCTGCCTCTGTTGGTGTAAACCTCTTCTATAAGCTCAGCTGGTTTCTGAAGCTTCTGAATCCAGGCACCTGGTCTGATCTCAGAGTCTTCTTTACAGATTGACTTGTTTACTTTGGGAGGGAGGAGCCAGTTTCAGGGACTTCCTGGTGCTATTTTGGGTTGTTTACCTTCTGGTTTAAGGAGCTTCCCTTTGAGATAGAATGTTTCAATCTTGGAAGAAACTGTGGCAGAACACTCTCAAAACCAGTTAATCTTATGAGAAAGATAAAAAAATGGTTGGATTTTGTCCAACAAAGGTCCCTGCAATCCTCAAAAAGCTATTTATACTTTAGCATGCTTAATTAAATTTACTATTCAAACATACTTGCTGACTTAAAGTAATATTTTTAATATAAAAATTTCAGAATCAGCTGTACTTTAGTCTTTCAACATCAATGTAGATAGATAAATTCATTTTCTCTTATCTCTGACTTTAAAAATATTTGAAGTTCTCTCTGGAATGTCAGTCCTTGATAGAACCTTATTTTCAGGTATTTGCTCTCTTTTATATATAAGATAAATAAAAAGGAAGTATAATTTAATGTGTGCATACAGGGATTCGGTTAATCAAGAATGTATGATTTTTCTTTGATTGGTTATAAACAGAACCTTTGGAAGTAAAAAAAAATTGAAGTTCTCTATTAGGTAGGTAATGTGTTTTTATTGTGTGTGTGTGTGTGTGTGTGTGTGTGTGTGTGTGAGAGAGAGAGAGAGAGAGAGAGAGAGAGAGAGAGAGAGAGAGAGATGCACATGTAGAGTTAAGAGTAGAGAACAACATTTTGGGGAGTTAGTTCCCTTTTTCTACCCTGTTTTCTGAGGCAAGGTCTCTCTTGTTTTTTGTAGTTTGTTGTTTTACTTTTGTTGTTTGTTTGTTTTGATATGGAATATTAGGATGTAGCCTTAGCTAGCCTGGAACTCACTGTGTAGTTGACTCAGCCTCAAATTTAGAGATCCATTTGCCTCAGCTTTCTGAGTGCTGGCATTAAAGGCACAGTTGACTCCCTTGTCTGCTCTGCACATTCTAGACTAGCCGTTCAACAAGCTTTTGATCTGCATCTCCCATCCTGCCATAGGAGAGCTGGATTACAGATCAGTCTTTATATGTGGATGTGGGAGATTGTATTGTGGGTTTGAGAGACTGAACTCAAGCTTAAGGGCAAGTACTTCACTTACTGAACCATCTCTTGTGGCTCAGATTGGTTTGAAACTCATGATCTTCCTGCCTCTCCCTATTGTGGGATATTTGTACACTGTGTGAAAGTGTATTGTTGTGATTGGTGTACTAAAAAAACTGTATGGCCAATAGCTAGGCAGGAGGTACAGGCAGGACTTCCAGGCAAAGAGAGGAAGTAGGAGGAGGAATCTAGGCATGCAAGAGAGATGAGAGGAGACAGTGAGGAAGCAGGATGGGTGGTATGTGGCAGAATGTAGATGAATAGAAATGGGTTAATTTAAGTTATAAGAGCTAGTTAAAAACAAGCCTAAGCTAAGGTCAAACTTTCATAATTAATAAATCTCCATGTCATTATTTGGGAGCTGGTGGCCCAAAGAAAAAACTGACTACATTTTCCCTTTGACTGCTAGAATTACATGTGCCACTATGTGTAGGTATGTGTAGATATGTTCCATTGCATTCAGTATACGCTCTTGATTTTCATATCTCGGTGACTTGTGACTGGCTTTATCATTTGGAAATAGCCAGCTTTCCTTTGGACATTTTAGGTGCCTATTTAATTAGCAGCATATAGCTAGGCCCTTTAAAACTCAAATTAGGGAACTTAATTCATTGCATCTTTTTTTTACTGAGTATGTTTAAATATATTTCTGTTGATACATAATTTCCATTCAATTTTCTTTTGTTTCTTTTTCCTTTTTCATTTTTTTTAAGTGATAAATTTGAGTTTGTTCCCTTTGTTTCCCATCAGGGGTTAGATTTCTTTCCTTCCTTCTTTCTTTCTTTTTTGGGGGGTTAGATTTCTTAAGTTTCAGCAGGATATGTCAAAGGACCCTTTCAATCTAATTTTTTTTTAATATTTTTGCTTTCAGAAAGATGTATTTGGCTTGTAGAGTGCTTGCCTAGTATACATGAAGCCCTGGACTGGATCTGCAGCACTGTGTAAACTAGCTGTGGAGGCTCTCACCTGTAACCTGGCACGAGGAAAGGGGGGGGTCACCTGTAACCTAGCACGAGGAAAGGGGGGGGGGAGACAGGAGACTCAGAAGTTCAAGGTCATCTTTAGCTACCTAGTGAGTTTGAGGTCAGTCTGGACTACTTAAAACCCTGTCTCAAAGAAATAAGAGTCAATAAAATAAGATAAAATGCATTATTTCTTCAACTCCAGGAAGTTTTTTCTAAAACCTTTCTTGATGATCTCACCTTTAACATTCTGTGTGTTCCTTCTTGAGCTGCTAGGAGATACATGTTTATCTGGGTTAATTCTCCATTTCACTTTAGGGTTTTCTTACATTTCCCATTTGCTTTTCTCTTCTTTAAGTTTTGTGAGTTTCTTGTCTTTATTTTTTTCAGCTCACCAATTGAGCTTTCAGTAGTATAAGATCTATTCTTTTTAAAAAAACCATTTATTTATTTATTTATTTATTTATTTATTTATTTATTTATTTATTATGTATACAATATTCTGTCTGTGTGCATGTCTGCAGGCCAGAAGAGGGCACCAGACCTCATTACAGATGGTTGTGAGCCACCATGTGGTTGCTGGGAATTGAACTCAGGACCTTTGGAAGAGCAGGCAATGCTCTTAACCACTGAGCCATCTCTCCAAGATCTATTCTTCATTCATTCATTCAATAAATATCTAGTGAGCTCCTGGTAAGTGACAGGCCAGATATAATTTCAAGTATGGGTGTAATGTTCTATCCTGTCCCTTTAACAGACAAGCCCTGCCCACTCCCTTCCCTGTCCTCCCAGGCAAGTGGATCATCCTTCCACTTCCAGCCTGAGCCCCTTCCTTTCCGTCTCTCTCCCGAAGAGGTAACTTCTGCTTGCTCTTTCTCTCTCTCTTTTTCTCTCTCTGCCTCTCTCTCCTCATCTCACTTCTCCCCCCTTCTCTTTCCCCTTCCATTCCATAACCCACTAAATAAATATCCAACCTCTCTCCACATGGCATGCCTATCCGTCTCTGTCTCTTACCTGCCACAGCTCGTGGGACTGGCTGACCCATTGAGGTCTCTCCCCAACCGTGGGGCTCCCTGCCTGGTGTCACCGCCTGCCCCTTGTGGCCTGCTGCCTGCTGCCCTTCAGGGAACAGCGCTTTATTTTTTACCATTGCAATGGGTATTTGGTGGTGAACAAAGTTTTCTTTTTTCTTTTAAATATTTATTTATTATATATACAGTGTTCTGTCTGCATGTATGCCTGCAGGCCAGAAGAGGGTGCCAGATCTCATTATAGGTGTTGGTGAGTAACATGTGGTTGCTGGGAATTGAACTCAGGACCTCTGGAAGAGCAGGCAGTGTTCTTAACCGCTGAGCCATCTCTCCAGCCCAGAACAAAGTTTTCTTATTGGGGTTTTATTTTCTAAAAAAATCCCTTCCTCCTTCCCTCACCACCCCTTCCCTCCCTTCTTTCCTTCCTCCTCAGGGCCTCACTTGCTATGCAATTGCTCTGTCACTGAGCTACAGAACTTTCTTATGACCAACGTAATCTTGAACATGGGCAAAATATGCTTAGTGCACCTGGGTTCTTTGTTATTGTTGAGATAAAGTTTTTGTTTTGATTCTTTTTTTTCTACCAAGTCAGGTTGTCTGTTCCACGGTGCTCATGGAGCTGCTTTGGGGTTTGGTTCCCTTCCCCCCCCCCACAGACACACACAGACACACACAGACACACAGTATCTGATAATCCTGGCTACAAATGAAGAGCTAGGTTTGCAAATAAAGTCAGGCTGAAGAGTAGAGATCAGCGTTAGAGACATTTTATCTCTTGTGTGGGTGGTACCTGGTGCAGGACAATTCTGTATTCTGTCAATTATATTTTAAATAAATGCTGATTGGCCGGTAGCCAGGCAGGAAGTGTAGGCGGGAAAACCAGACAGGAAGTAGAGGTGGGGCCATGAGAACAGGAGTATTCTGGGAAGAAGGAAGCTCTTCCCACAGTCCTGCCCAGACCACTGAAGAAGCAGGATGTGACCTGCCTCACTAAAAAAGGTACCAAGCCATGTGGCTAACATATACTAGAATAATGGGCTGGTATACGTTATAAGAGCTAATACGAATTTAAATTAAAATTAAAAACCTGAGGATGGAAGGGGACACAGTCTTGGTTCATTAACTTGAGGCAACTGTTTGTTATTCAAACTGGTTGTTCTCATACAGATGCGAAGGAACAGACCGTTGCCACTAGAGTGGACCACGTGAGCTGGTCTCAGCCAATGGGCTAGCACTAGGGCAACCAAAGGAAGCAAAGGTTTGGGAGGATCTGAGTTCTTCGGGAAGCCTTTATGTGTATATGTGAGGGTTGTATGCATGTGTTCATGTGCATATGGAGGCCAGGGGTTGATGTACAATACCGTTCTCCACTTCAGTTTTTGAGGCAAGGTCTCCAGCTCATTGATTGGTGACGAGCAGACCCCAGGGATCCTCCTGTCTCCACATCTTCAGTGCTGGGATTACAGGTACAAACCACCATACTTGGCTCTTACATGGATTTGGGGCCTCTGAACTGAGGTCCTCATGTTTTTGTGACAAGCATTTTGCCAACTGAGCCACCTCTCTAGTACCAGGGAAGCCTTTCAATAGGAAAAGACAAGATGGATTTGAGTTCAAATCCTGATTTTTGCCCATTGTCAACTATGTACATTTGGTCTCTGAGCTTCAGTTTCTCCACCTGTGGGATGGGGGAGGGGGTGACAGCATCTATCAGGTCACCTGCAAGGATGACAGAGTTAATACCAGCAAGTACCACACCTGCTTGACATATATTGCTTTTGGATGTTTCCCGAGAGCACTTACATGGATTCATTTTGTTTAATCCTCATCATTAATCCTATTACTTAGCTCAGGAAACTGAGGCGGGGAGAGTTGAAGTAAGCTGCTTAACATTAGGACTGTTAGTGGCAGGAACTTGGACCCCAGGAGCCTGGCTCTGTTGTTTCTGTGCACTACCACCTTGCTGCCTGCTCCTCTCCCTGTTCAGGAGCCCTCTCCTGCTAAGTGTGCCCCTCTGGCCCTTTCCCATGCAGTCAGTTTTTGCAGGGCATTGCCAGATTAATCTTCAGAGTTGAAATGAAATTGAATCAGCAGAGGGGATAAGTGGCCCCAGGCATGGGCAAGCTGGAGCCAGCAGGTCTAGTGCTATTTAGAGTCAGTGTTTGGGCATTGTTTTGCTTTCTTTTACAATATGTTTGCTTTAGTGAAGGTAACATTTCCATAACACTAAGGCATACAGATCCTAAGTGTGGGTGAGCTCAATGGATTCTTACACATGTGTGCACCTGTGCGATTGTCCCTATAATGAAGTTTACATTTTTCTTTTTTTATGATTTATTTTTATTTTATATGCATTTGTATTTTGCCTTCCTGTATATCTGTGTGAGGGCGTCAGGTCCTCCTTTGTGAGCTGCCATGTGCATGTTGAGAATTGAACCCAGGTCCTCTGGGAAGAGCCGACAATGCAGTGCTCTTAACTGCTGAGCCACCTCTCCAACCCCAGTCATTCTCCCTTCCCAGTTAAAACAATTTTTTTTCATTGCACATCCTTGCTTTTAAAATTAAGTCAGGGAGTTGGCATGGTGGCCTGTGCCTGTAACCCCAGCATTGGGAGGCTGTGGCGGAGGGAAGCTCAAGGCCAAGACTCTTGACTCAACAAACCCAAAGCAAACACCAACCCAGGAAGCCCCAGAGTGGACCCTGCCAGATCAGAGGGGTGCTCGCCTGGGTAGCAACTGCCTGCTTTCTCAGGTGCAGTCTGAACATGCTCCCCAGGTGGGCTGTGCCTCAGCTGTGACTACAGGCCTGTAGTGTGAGACTTGTCTTAGGCCTTTTGAAAGCAACTCAGGGCACAGGCCTTGGATGGTTCAAACCGGTTGAAACCAGAGAGCAGAGCTTGTTCTGTGGGTAACATTTTGATGTCAGAAGGGCAAGAATACGCTGGTCAAGTCACGTTAATGCTGCAGTTTTCTGAAGTGGAGAGCTGCATTGTTTACAGCTGACAGACCACCAGTTCTATCGCCTCACCTCTAATTACCTTTTCTCACACCTCAGACCACTTTGTTTACTCCATCCCATAGACATCCCCAGACTGTGGAGGGAAGGGATTCAGGTCCTGGGCTTGTATCTCCTTAAGGGTGGCTGCCTTGTAAATTTAAATTTAAAAATGTCCCTCTTTCCTGACAAGTCCAGGATGGGATGTTCCCAGGTAGTAACCTAAGGATACCTGGTCTGAGATATCCATAGTCATGAGATAAAACTTCCTCCCAAGGTTCCCTTGGGCCTGCTCCCACTCAATACCCAGGCAAAGATAACTTTTCTATTAACCTTGTAGGTGAATTTAGGTTTTTTTTTATTTTTAAGATGTATTCATTTTATTTTATGTGTATTTTGACTGTGCATATATGTGTGTACTATTTTGTGCTCGATGCCCTCAGAGGCCAGAAGAGGGAATAAGTCCCCTGGAATTGCCATTACAGATGGCTGTGAACCGTCATGTGGGTGCTGGGAATTAAACCCAGGTCCTTGGCAAGACAAGTTCTCTCAATCGCTGAGCTATCCCTCCAGCCCTGGATTTAGTTTGTTTTCAGACTTTATGTAAGTGGAACAGAGTTTATGCTGCTCCCTGTTTGGTTTCTTTCACTCATCCTGGCTTGTTTTGTTTTCTTATTTACAAGGCTCAACAGGCCAGCAATGTGTTAACAGATGACCAAACCCTGGAACAGAGGGCTGAGACCCCCTGGTGTTGACCCCAAAGGCACTGGACTCAAGTGCCTCTTGGCTGTCAGTGACAGGTGGAGACTGAGAGAAAAACCAGACTGGGCAGGGCTGTCATCTGCTTGACACCCCCAGAAGTTCTGAGGACTCCCAGGCCCCAGGGAAAGCAGTCTTGTGGAACATTACAAGTGTGCGGTGCACCCTTTGTCTTGCTGTGGTTCCCATGAGTCAGACTGTAAGCTGGGATGACCACTGGGCTCGAGCCGAGCAAGGGTGGCTCTTTCCTCAGCCCTTTGCAGTTGTGGAGGAGGGAACAGGCCTAGGTTGCCTTACACGCTGGGTGCAGGAAGTCCATGCCTCCCTGCACACTTGGGGATCCCTTTTCTGGGGTGTATCTGTTTCTGGTCCCCGCATTGTAGTTGACTGCTGTATCTTCCTTCTTAGGATTTTCTTTTTGTTTTTAAGAAGATCCAAGAACTCTTACAATTCCTAGTTCAGGCTTTTCCAAGATAGGTCTCGGAGCACAGATACACTTGAAACCCTTCTGCCTAAGCACATGAAGGGGCTAAGGCTTCTTCCCAGTAAGAAAAAGAAGAGGAAATCACATTTTCCTTCTATCAGTAAGTGTTCCATAGAATAAAAACAGGAACACTGGTTATTGCCCCTGTCCCACACACTGGAGCCCACTGCTCACTCTATGATATCACCCTAGGGAGACTACAAGGAATCAAAGAATCGTTTCTCTAGCCAGGTCAGCTCAGACCTGCTACCAACCTTATGGTAAATGAAGCTAGTTATTTGCCACGCTTAGAATCCTAACTCTGTGTTTCCCATTTTCCATTCTCCTGTACTGGAGGCCTCCCCTGCTTCTGTAGACCAGCAAACGCTGACCCAGACAGGGGCCCAGGAAGAGAGGCCTAATGGCCTGTGCCAGGTGCAGCTCCTGTGGAGTTTGACGTTTGCTCACCATCTCTGTGATGCTATTTAGTGAGTTTCCTTGTTTCCTATGCTGCCTCTAGGCTGGCTTTTGAAAGATCTAGAAGTTTCACCTGATTGGGGATGGGGTGGGGCTTGGCAAGAGTCCTTCACAGGTGACGTGTTGGGCTTTCACATGAAAGCAAATGACGTTTGCATACTTCTCTTGCGTGATGTTTGCCACAACTAATTAGCATCGCACATTCCTTCTTTCCTGATGACCACCTTCAGTCTGATCATAGAATTACAGTGTCGTCCCCCCCCCCTCACCTTTTCTCACACACCTTCTTCTTGTATTGTTGTAACAGGAGAAAATGGTTCCTGGGTTAATAAGTTCGCTTTCCAGATAATCTCACTGGAAAACAGTAAAAGACTATAGAAGTAGAGTTTGTCTAAGTTCTTACTCCAGGTGGATGTTGTGTTTATTTAGCTGCCGCCCCTGCCCCTCCCCCACACACTTTTTTTCTGGAAAAGCCCATTTCCCAGGATGGCCTCCCCAGCTCTCACTCTTTGAAGCCTCCCCTGTTCTTATCAAGAGTGCCCAAATCTTGTCCATGTAGTGTAGATGGTCTGTGGGGAAAATTTGGAGGTGCAGCAGACCATAGTAGGCAAACTTGAGGATTGAAATCAGTGAGGGGGATGATGACGTGAAAAGATGGAATTATTAACTAAGGTTGTTTAAACTCAATGGTGGAGATGGCACACACCTTTAACCCTAGTGCGGCAGAGACGGGCAGGGGCAGGGTCCGGTGGACCTCCGAATTCAAGGTCAGCCTGGTCTACAGAGTGAGTTCCACAACAATCAAGGGTACACAGAGAAACCCTGTCTCAAGCAAACAAAGCCCCCAAACAACAAACAAGCAAATAAAAACACAAACTAAGATTGTTCAGACTTCTGGATCCAAATCCCCCTTGCGAAAAAAATAGTCTCCACATTTCAAATTGCTTTTACAAGATAACCAGACAGCACCAGCCTGTAAAGACCTCTTCATATTGAGGGATATTATGAGTTTAATCCAATTTTAGGTGATCAGCTGTGGACACAACCAGATCAACAAATGCATCAGGGATATTCAAATCTCTCTCTCTCTCTGATTTTCGAGACAGAGTTTCTCTGTGTATCCCTAATGTCCTGGAACTCGCTCTGTAGACCAGGCTGGCCTTGAACTCGGAAACCTGCCCGTCTCAACTACACCTCCTTGGTGTCGAACCTGAATAAAACCTGAGCACTTGAAGAGAAAGTCCATCGGTATTTCTCTGGAGTTTTTGAGTAACCGAGTGAGAGAGTATTTGCCTAACTTGCCCAAAGCTGTGGGTTCAGTTACCAGCTCTGCAAAAAGAAGCAAGCAGGCTGGGGAGATGGTTCAGTGGTTAAAGTACTTTCTACACAAGTAAGAAGACTGTAGTTTAGGATCCACATAAATGCTTCCTCCAGTAATTCCAGCCTTAGAAGGTGAAGACCATATCCCCAGAGCAAGCTGCTAAGTGAGACTGGTCATACTGGTGATCTCTAGGTTTGGTTGAGAGGCCCTACCTCAAAGAATAAGATGGACGAGTGATTGAGAAAGATTCTTAATATCAACCGTGGGCCTCCACATGTAAATACATGTACTGTTGCATGTACACTGCACATGCACATTGAAAGAACACACACACAGAGTATCCACATGGATGCATACCACTACACATGGGAAAAAAAGAAAGCTTCCTATCCTAATATAATCTAAGGTATCGAATTATCAAAATTAACCTTGTGATGTTTATATTAATAAAATCAGCTTTGAGTGAAATACAGATTTCAAAATACATAGGAACTTAAGTAGAGATGGCAGCTTAGCAACGTTTATCTATGTTGGCAATAAATATTAGAATAAAAATATTTTCAAGAATTATTCTCCAAGTACATCATAGAGTTGATTTTGAGTGTTGGTGAGAATGGGAAAACTCTGTCCAGTTGCGTTCAGCTGGACAGATGTTCTCTTTAAGTAGGCAAACTACAATTTCTGAATCTCCTTTGTAATGAAGCAGCCTGAGTTTTAAACAGGATGCTCAAGAGTCACTGAGAAATGAAGACTTAATTAGAAAGAACATGGTGTGGGCTTTGCATGCAACTCCATGGTGGAGCACTTGGGTGCACATATATGTGCCTGTGCATGTATGAGTATGTGTGTGTATCTATGTTTGTGTGTGTATCTCTGTGTGTGTGGTGTATGTGTGTGGTGTGTGTGTGTGTATCTGTGTGTGTGTGGCGTGTATGTATCTCTGTGTGTATCTGTGTGTGTATATCTGTGTATGTGTGTATCTGTGTGTGTGTGTATCTGTGTGTGTGTATCTCTGTGTGTGTACCTTTGTGTGTGTATCTGTATGTGTGCCTTATCTGTGTGTGTGTGTGTATCTCTGTGTGTGTACCTTTGTGTGTGTATCTGTATGTGTGCCTTATATGTGTGTGTGTGTGTATCTGTGTGTGTGTGTGTGTGTTGTATGAATTTTGGACTCTAAAAGCAGCCATAGAGTCAAAAACGTCTAGCTCAGCTGATGATCTGCCCATTCTTGCTCTGGTTTCTAGAGTTTTGCCTTCCTGAACTGAGCTGTCTGGAAGCAAAGCTTCATTGTACTGCGGTCAGTAGATTACACCTCTGTCCCTGCAGATAGCAAGCCGATGACAGCACTGGTTCCAGGAAACCCTTGGCAACAAACCCTCTTTGTGTTGGGCGAGGAAGCACTGGCTCATAAACGGATTGACATCAGTGAGGCCCCCACCCACCCCATTGCTCCCTTACAAAGATCCATTGTTCCTGACTTTCACTCTGAACAGTTACTGGCTCTTGCTGGCTTTATTCACGGTGAAGATGGTGACCAGAAACCTCAGATAGCAAGCGATCTGCTCTATTGTCAAACTGTGGGTTAACCCATCTGCTCTGGAGTCTCATTAGGAAAGTCTGATCAGTCTGACTATGGTACCGAGACTCCCAACTTCTCTACTCCCTTGGAGGGTTCCCCCTCATCGTTTTGGAAATCTCTGTAGGAGGAAATCATCTCCTGAGTCCTACAGGCAAAGTTCCCCTTGTGTCTTCAGTAGAAAGACCTCCTCTTCAGGGATCCTGCCGAGAAGGGATTTCAATTTAGTCAATATTAGATATTAAAATTAGACAAAGTAAGCCAGGAGTCAAACTCCTTATGAAAAGCTACCTGATCAGAGTTCTGAATGAAAGACATGTCTGTGGTCATAATGCAGTTTAAAGCCTTTACAAATGCATAGAGTGATGTACTCACGCAGATTGATTACGCTCGTCTTGGAAAGCCATTGAAGAGAAGGCGGCAGGTTAGGTTCAGCCTGGGAGAACAGAGAAACATGAAGAGTAACTTCAGAGCCCACTGGGGCAGCTTGCTCTCTGCCGGTGGTAAGCTCACTGTTACTGTAGCTCTGAGGCCAAGCATGGACGATATCCCAGCATCACCGATGTTTTCTAATGCCACTAAGTGCAGGTAGGTATGCAGGGGCGCCATGGGAGTCAGGTGGTCCTTGTGGACCCATTTCGGCAGATGGCACTTGATCAGTGCGTTTGCACCGTCTCTAGCCCAGCGGAAAGTATGTCCTCAATGCCGAAGAGTTTTTGTCTTTGAGGATAATTTTCATGAGGACAGGGCTTTGATTTTTCTGGGTGTTTTCTTTTTTAACCTTGTAGGAATGATGTGAGGTACAGAATTGAAGAGAGAGCAGACAGACCTTGGCGTAAGGGATTTGACAAGGACTTGGACCAGCTGAATAAATACCGTATATTTATCTGGCTCTCTGGGTCTTACCCAAGCCTTTTTACAGCTACCAGGTGTGTTACAGACATGGTTTTCTGTGAAGCAGTCAAACTATAAACAAGGAATCCTGACAGATAATAACATCTTAAAAAAAAAAAAGGAAAGAAAGGCAAAGTGGAAGAAAAACAGAGCCATCATTTTCCAACAGAAATGCCTGTTATTTTCAGACTCATGGGGCCATGGATGCAGGATCTTCTTTGGTACTGTTGACTGTCACACAGTATCTATCCCCTGTGCTTTCCACACTCCCAGTGGTGAGTTCTGTTTAGAACTGTCCCATAGCTGCTATGCCCACCACACCCCAGGACCTGAGGGATTATTTAGGTTAAACCCTTTATATCATAAATGACAAAACGAGGGTCTGACAAAATGAAGGGATTTACTAGTCTCTGACAGAGCCGAGATAAAAATTTGCATTTCTTTGAAAGTTATTTTTCTCTTTGAAACAGTCTCAAATTTTATCTAAAATGTCCTCATTTTATTGCTATATATGTCCTCAAATAGTTGTCATAATCAGTTACTTCTCAAGAAAACTCTAGAAGCTTTTAGCTAGTTATTTTCCGTATGACACATTTCAGAATATTAAGTAAGACATTCTCATGGAGTTACCAAGGTAGGACATACATGACAAGCCAAAAAGAGGTATCAGGAAAAGAACACTTTTGAAAAGAAGGTATAAAAATAAAGAAAAAAACATGACTCAAATCTTTCTTGCCTACTTCCCTCCTTGCTCCCCTCCCCCTTCTCCCTTTCCTCCTTCTCCTCCTCAACAGGGTCTCCTATTACCCAGACTGGCCTTGCTATGGAGCCAAGGATCCTCCTTCCTCTACCCCAAGTGCTCTACTTATGAATCTACACCCACCATGCCTGGCTTCCCTGCATACTTCAAGGTGAGAAGATGCTGGACCTCTGAAGAGATGTCTCTTCCCCTTCCAGGTTTTATACAGATCGGAAAAGGAGGGGCTCAGTGGTCAAGAGCACGAACTGCTCTTCCACAGGACCCGGGGTTCAATTCCCAGCACCCACATGGCCACTCACAACTGTCTGTAACTCCAGCTCCAGGAGACCTGACACCCTCACACAGATGCACAGGCAAAACACTGATGCACATAAAAATAAAAATAAATTAAAAAAGAAGCAAATTGGAAAAGAAAATGAAAGATAGCAGGTAGGGCAAAATAAATATTATCTTTGTTACTGAGCGAGACCAAGGTGGAGGTCAGGCTTCGTGTGCCAACCAAGAGGACTGTTGGGGCCATACTTTAGGTTTAGGCTAGCCAACCTCTTTGCAGAGTGAAGCATCACAACTAAGGTTAGTAACCGAGACAGGCCAGGAGGAGGAAGCAAAGGGCTGGGCCGTGTTTTCTGTAAGTGGTTGGTGTTTACTGAGTGGTGTCGGTTAAGTGTGTGGTAGTTCGTGGACAGGATTCTTCACACCCCTTTCCACAACCAAACTGAGTAGAGATTTGGAGGGATGACATGTGAGGGGCCTTTCTCTAAAGACAGGCTAAAAGCTCAGTGCCACTCCAATTGGCCTCCGTGTGGAGGGGACAACAAGGCAATGCCAGAGACTACTGTGTGCTTTCGGTCTGGAAGTTTCCCTACAAAGACAATTCTCACTCAGGTAAGCGCAAAAGCCAGGTTGCTGGACTGGCTGGGACCAGGGTTGGGTGGAATGGGACCCAGGAGAAGCTCAGCTGCTGTCCAATAGGGCCACCTAGAGGGGTTGTGAGGCTCCAACATGGGAAGGCTAGAGTTTTGCTGCAGAGCTAAGGGAGTTTGGATGATGGGGGGGTGATGGAGCGTAGTGTCAGATGACAAGGCCCCAGAAACAGTCATGATGGTCATCCCACACAAGGAAGGGACAACTTTAATTCGTCACAGTGTCGCCCAGAAAGAGAGAAGCCACTGCATGAGATGGTCGGTTAATTCAGATCCTCCTACCGGCACCCATAGATGACCACCATCCATGGAGTGGGGCACAAAGCCAGAGGCAAAGAAGAGCAGGCGAGTCCCATTGCCTGGCTTTCTGGCAGCAGAAGGCCTCATCTGAGCAAATGGAGGGGCTCAATGGCTACAGAACGCGGCTGTAGGATTTTTTTCTTACTTAAGATGGTTAAGTCATAGGATGTTGGAAGAGTTCTCTCTGGAGTCAGAAGAGTGCTGCTCCCCTGCTGAGCACTGTGAAAAGAGGCGCTGGGGTGGCCTGGTTTGAAAGGCTGGCTTTCTCTGTGAGCTGAAAGGCCGTTCACTTCACTTTGTTGACTTCTATGTCTCTAAGTAATAAAACTAAGCCTTCAGTAGCTCTGAATCTAGGAAGTGTGATGCCCGAACTAGCATTTGGGACGGTAAATATGCTGACATTCTGACAGGCCAGGGGCTGCTACCCTCTCCTCGGTTGGCACAGTGTGTTTGCAGCAGTGCCGGAGCTGGCCCTTGGTTTAGTTGTTAACTCAAGGAGGCAAATGCTAAGTGCAGAGTATGCGTAGTTAGTGATGGTTCCACCAAAGAGCTCTTCCTCTCTCCCAGCAGGCAGCACTGCTGTTGGTAAATAAACAGTGAAATACGTTAAAAGCCTTGATCCAGCTCTGCCCAAGGCTGGCAGGAGGCTTTCTTGAGCTCTTGCCAGCATCCCTGGTACCCTTGGTCATTTGGTTGGAATAGTGTCTTTCCATGGAACATTAATGATCCCAAGGCTGCTTTAAGACGTTTCTCTGTTCTACGGGAGGTGATTGAAAACTGCCAATCATGAAGCCGGCAGTCCCTGCTCATGAGCCTAAAGACTGTTCTGATTACGATAATTACATTTTTATGAATATCCTACCTAGAGAGTAACAATTTTACCATGTCAGGCTACACCACACAAAGATGCATCAATTTCATCTGCAATGAAAAATAGAGCCTAATAGCTCAGTTATATTTATGACAGTCAGCATCAAGATGCAACACAACCGCTTCAACGGAAAGAATCCTGATCATTATTAACCCCAAGATGATTAAGGGTGGAGGCTTGTCAGCTTTTCTCATGATTTTTGCTGTTTTGATTTGATTTTTAAAAATCCATAATTAACATCTATTAACATTTGGATTCCACTAGAAGCGCCATGATACGTGGGTAAAGGGAAAACAACAACAGAGAAAGATGAGCAACTAAGCCTAACGGCCAGAGAGCCCGCGGATGGGGTGAGTGTGAGGTATAATTATGCTCTGAGCACAGCAACACCAGACCGACTGGTTTTCTCCTTTAATCGGCTAAGCTGGTGGAAATTGTGGACAACAGTCGTTAAATGTGAATAAAGCCGTTTAGTTATTACGTTTGGTGAGCATTTAGGTTACTAGATGGGACCAGTGAAGGCGCTTCATACTGGCTAGTCCATCATTGCTGGTGGCGGTCATACTGGCTAGTCCATCATTGCTGGTGGTGGGCAGGGGTGTTATGCTTCTGATAACCTTCATGTCAAAAGACTTATACCACCCAACCCCTGGTGATCATTACCCTTCAGTACCAGACCATTTCCTTGTAGTCACCTTGTTTTTGTTTTTTGTTTTTAACACGGTCTTATTAGTAGCCCACACTCCTGATTCACCTGTCTCTACCTCCTAAATGGCTAAAATCACAAGGGTGCACATCATGCTAGGTCTGCCATTAGACATTTTGATCATTCTTGCATGTAAACAGTGCATGTGGGTGAGTGTGGGCACACACATGTCACAATGTATGTATGTATGTGTGTAGAAGCTTTCAGGACCCTGGTTCTGGGTATCCCCCTAGTTGCCAGGCTCTCTAGTTAAGTTCCTTTTATCCTCTGTGGTGGCTTGAATGAGACTAGTCCCCATAGGCTCGTATATTTAAATACTTAGTCCCCAGTTGGTTTAGATGTTGGTGAAGGCCTAGGAAGTGTGGCCTTGACGGAGAAGGTGTGTTGCTGGGGGAAGGCTCCAAGGTTTCAAAAGCCCATGCCATTCCCAGTTAGGCTCTCTTTGTGCCTCACGATTGTTGTCTTAACATATAAGCTCTTGAACCCGGGCAGTGGTGGCACCCGCCTTTAATCCCAGCACTCAGAAGGCAGAGGCAGGCGGATCTCTGAGTTCAAGGCCAGCCTGGTCTACAAGAGCTAGTTCCAGGACAGGCTCCAAAGCTACACAGAGAAACCAACCAACCAAACAAAACAACAAAATTTTAACATATAAGCTCTCAGCTACTGCTTCAAAAACATACTTGCCTGACTGCTGCCATGCTTCCTGTTACAATGGCATCACCCTCTGAAACTGTGAGCAAGCCCTTATTAAATGCTCTCTTTTATAACTTGCCTTCGTCATGGTGTCTCTTCACAGCAATAGAAAAGGAACCAAGACGCCCTCTCAACCATCTTACAAGCCCGATATTACTTTTAAGGTGGTTGTTTTAGAGACAATATCACCCACCCCAATGAGTCAGCACGCGGGGGCTGCGTGCAGTGTGGGCAGTGAATATGAGAAAGAGTGAAGCTATCATGGTGGTTTGCTTTTCATGTTATTTCAGATATTTTCTAGATGGGAATGTTGTTTTAAAGATGCAAGGCAAGGGCAAAACCGAAAGGACAGTGACTCTGAAACCTGAATGTGTGATGCCCTTGAAGCTTGCCCCTTGAGTTCTAAGGACTTTTGTTTTGGTGAGTCCCAGGTGACTCCTGGCATCTGCATTTGACAAGCTCTTCAGTGCTCCTGGGGCAGGGAGGGCTTCTTATCTAGCACTGCGAAAGCTGCAGAGCTAGGCCAGGGCGATGAGGCCAACCATGTGAGCGCCAACCAGCACGGCTCAAGCTAGCTTCACAGGACTCCCTCATCCTCAGGATGCATTGTTTCAGAGCAGTGGCGGACCCTACCTAGTTCTGGAGTTACAGGCTTGCTCCATAGACTCCCTGAAGCATCGGTATGTGTAATATAGACCCTCACTTCTTCAGCTGCTCTGACCCTTAATATTCTGATTATTGAAACAGTGCTCAGTCAGTAATATTTGCCAAATAAGTTAGGACAATTATGATAAAAATGCCACAAAACAGTATGACTGAAACCGTCAGAGGGGTGCAATGCCCCCTCCTCCCTTGTAGTATTGGGGACTGAACTTAGGGTTTAGTATATATAGCTAAGCAAGCCCTCTACTCCTGAGCCACATCTCAGGCCTTTCATGAATTTTTTTTTTTAAATTTAAGACAGGGTGCTGCTAAGTTACCCAGGCAGGCCTTGCTTCAGCCGCCCACACAGCAGGGCTCACAGGCCTGCTTGCCTGCTTATCCCAACACCTGGCCTGGTCCCCTTTAACTGAGCACAAGTCCTGTGAGATTTGCCAGAATACAACTGTAAACCCAGCACTTTGAGAGGAGGGTCATGACTTCCAGGTCCATGTGAGCTCCCTAGCTAGTCCCAGTCTCAACTATGCCAGCCAACCAACAGAACACCAGAGACCCTGACTGACTTGCCACTTCTCCGTGCTGCTAGCTCTGTGCAAAATGGGGATGAGTTTCTTCCCTCTGCCTGGGTTCAGTGAGGTAATGTATGGGGAAAGCCTTTGAAACCGATGGCACTGTCTCAATCTTGTCAGACACGAGCCTGTCTTTTTGCTGTAACCTTACTTTCCCTCTGAATATGTGTGGGGCTGTATGATTGAAGCACACAGAGTCTGTTCTAAACTTTTATGGAAAGTGATTCCTATTATTTGGTATTTGACTGAGCCACATCGTTTTCCAACTCTAAGGAGAACAGAAGATAAATTCGGCGCCACAAAAGTGTACTGGATAGTCAAAACGATGGGAGGTACACAAGAGAAGTTAACTCTTCACATTGCACTTTGACTCCACCATGGAGAGTTCCAGAAATCTGAGACCGTTGAATGAAACAATAGCTACATTTTAATGAAACAATAGCTACATGTTAGCAGCGTCTCTGAGGCCACTTTGAAATGGTATGGGTTTCTGCCAGCTGGAAGCTGGAAGGCACAGGTGTACATGCTCCTCTTAAAACCTCAAGGCACGCGTTATAGCCACTGGTGAGAGTGAAGAACAGAAGAGGGGCCGGAAGTTAGATCACATCTGAGTAACAGCCGCCAAGCAAGCACATTAGCCCTGCCTGCATTCCCAGCACCCAGTCTGGAGGGGGAGGAAGTAGGAGGAGAAAGAGGATGAGGATGGGGAGGAGGGCGATGATGATGGAGGAGGAGACGGTGCTGGGGGAGGTAGCAGTCTGTCCCAGGTGGTCAACACTGGCATAGGGATAGAGTCAGTTCATCCCTGGTCCACTGAGTAAAATAAGAACAATATAAAAGCTTCTTGTTAAGCTGTGCTGTCACCTGCACCTCCTATCTTTATGCAATAGCAGTATTTTTGCGTTTGAATCCTGGATCCACAAGAAGCAGCTGTCTTGAGGCAAATTTGGGCCATGATTTCTCTCTCCTTAAAAAAAGAAAAAAGAAAAACAAGTATTTTTGTTGATCCTGATTGTGTGTGTGGAGGTGTGGGTGTGGGGAGTGGGTGGGTGGGTGGTCAGTTGGGCCTCTGAGTGCCATTGCTGAGGTCAGGGTTGGAGGCTGGGTGTCTTCCTTTATCGCTTTCTATGTTATAGCTTTGAGACAGGTTCTCTCGTTGAACCAGAAGCTCACGAGTTCAGCTAGCTGGCTGGCCAGCAAGCTCTGAGGATCCACCTATCTCTGGGGTTACAGGCACGCACAGCTATTTATATGGATGCTGGAGATTTGAACTCAGGTCCTCATGCTCGTACAAGTGCTTTGAATCACTGAGATGTGTTTCCTGGCCTGGATTTTTCTATGTATAAAGATTCAAAGAATAGCAATAATACATGCAATAACAATGTGCAAAGACCCTGGTTCAAGTTTATAGTACATAGTAGATGATAAGTAGTGGCAATTACATGAAAAATAAACACAACATGTAAGTATTATTACTTAAGTAAATAAACCAGGCAGAATTTTGATGGTATAATATCATTGCCTTTACGACAGTGCTCAGTGTTCCCTGCCTCCTGGCCTCATTTGGAGACTTCTCAGGCCTTTGTTCCAAGAGTAAACCATTAAGGAACAAGCATAAGAGAAAATAGCCCTTTCATGAACACAGTCAACCAAACAGCAGCTGTGTTGATGGTGAAGAATGTTTCACACCAGCGGTCGAGTGGGGTTGTGACCACTGGCTGAACTCATCAGCCAGTTGGATGTTCACTTGATACTAAGACCAATACTTACAAGACTGTAATACTCGCCTTCTTACTCCCAAAGTCTAAGGAATCATTCTTTACTAGTGTGCGAGGATGTGAACGAGCGAGGAAACACATAGAAAAGCTTCTTGAAGCTCTTGCGTCTTCCCATATGGCCTGCTGCTGCTTGGTTCTGGGTCTGTCAGAAGCTGACACCACCATCTTCATGCATGACTTCTAACTTACTTAGGAGAGACTGTAAACAGGAAGTGGTTGAGGAGCTCCTGGCTGAAGCACACTGACATCTATGATGTGTATTCCAGGTGTTTAGCAGGCTCTAGGCTGAAGGTTTAGGTCAGTGTTTCTTAACTTGTGGGTCAAGACCCCTTTAGAGGTCAAATGACCCTTTCTCAGGGGTCACATATCAAATATCTTACATATCAGATCTCTACATTATGATTCATAACAGTAGCAAAATTACAGTTATGAAGTAGCAACGAAAATAACTTTATGGTTGGGGGTTGTCATCACAACATGAGGAACTGTATTAAAAGGTCACAGCATTAGGAAGGCTGAGAACCACTGCTTTAAGCTGAGAACATCCAGGCTTATTTCCCAGACACCTCAAAGGGCAAATGCAGTACCCTAGAGAAGTCACGTTGTGGGGCTTTTGATCCCAAATCGGTGTGGGCAGCTCAGAAAGCAAATTACCTGTGTGTTTCTGGGGGTATGATGGGGGCAAACAGCTGCTGTCTCCCTTCTGTCAGCCTCCTCATCACTCATGGGAAACTGGTAACTTAGGAAAGTCGTTACGACATTCTCTTTGGCGAGTTCTGCTCCAGAAGCTAATGGGAACAGTAACTCAGTGACTGACTTGGGTCTCAGCAGGCTCAAAGCATAAAATACCTTATAAAACTTAGATAGCAAAGTCCTGGCCAGGCTTGGTGATGCACACCTTTAATCCCAACACTCAGGAGGCAGGAGCAGGTGGATCTCTGTGAGTGTGATGCGGGGTTGGTGGACATAGTGAGGTTCTCCAAACAAACAGCAACGAGAACCCAAACCTTAAAAACCTCCTTAATTAGTGGACTCCTCCTGCCGTAGGTGTATGTGGGGTCCTCAAAGCTTGAGCTTAGTTAAGCTGTGAGAAAAACGCACCTGTGCACTAATGGAAGCAATAGTTTAAGACAAAGAGCTCTGTGTTGTGATGCTGAGGGGTGGGGCAATTCTAAACACTCACCAACAAAAGAACCACAGCCATGTGTTAAATATAAGTCCCTAGTTAGACATGGAGTAGCAGGTGTTCCAACTGGGGCAGAGCAAGGCTGTGAGGATGCTGGGAAAGGGTTACTGTACGGAATGGGTGACATTATAAATCCAGAAAGCCTACTGTTAGTTGGACTATTTAGGGAACCCGGAATCCTTGAATTTACTTTTCAAATGAATCAAAACAACCCCTGCCCATTGGCCATCAAAAATCTTACTAAATACTTTCTTTTTTTCCTCCCAGTTTTCCCCGTAGGTTAAAAATTAAAGAGCAAATTGATGTAATTTACCCATTGAAATGACAGGAACAAAGGAACCAAATACATGACTTAATGGGGCGGGTCGATGGGCATTGAAGTGTTTACTATTGTAGAAAGCCCCCTGATGGCTGAGTGAAGTCACACCATCCATGGTGGCCTCCTTCCTGGCACTCTGAGGTCACTCCACTGACAATAGGCGTGGTGGGCGGCTCTTTTGTTGAACTAGCACACACCAAGTGTTCACTAAAGTCTTACTGAATAGATAAACAAATAAGCAACTTTAGTTTAACAAGCGAGGCCAGATCTGAGATGAATTTTTAATTCTAACCTTCCTGGAATTAAATTTCACTGGATTTCTTGGTGTGGCGAATTCTTTGCCCGCTATAGGCGACGTTTGCTGCAGTACCAGCAAATGATCTAGAATTGACTGTTATTGCGCAACAAGTGCCTGTTGTTTTGACTGATGTTTGTGTCTGCATTGTTGTCAACAGTGTACAGTGGAGGAACACAGAGTTTAAATGACCCACCTGTGGGCTCACAGGGGAAAGGGTTGCGTCAGGATCCAGTTGCGCATGTGCCTGTGTGCGTGTGCACGTACGCGCGTGCATGTAAACATGCTGATGCTGTGGCCTCTTCATTGGCTTTCCTTGGCAACAAATGTGAGACTATGGACCAGTGTAAGGGCAGGGAGGACTTTCATCACCCCACGGTGCGTCTGTGTGTCCACAGCATGCCATTTGATGGACATTAAATTGCCCATCTGAGAGGTGACCGAATGACTTCTGAGAGGGAACACCACAAGGCCCAGTTTGCTGAGGCAGCCTCAGTGGCTACCTGCTGTGCCATGGAAGCCTATCGTCACTTTCCACTCAGAAGTATCCCACTGGAGGAGACATTGAGTTCTACGGCTGCCCTAATCTAGAAGGTTCTTTCTGGCTCTGCCTTTCTGTGACTTCAGATTGAACCCATCTGACTGGTAACACGATAGTGATGGTTAATATTGTCTGCAGAACCCGGACCACCTAGGAGACAAGCCTCAGGGAATGACTGTCAAGTTTCTAGAGTCTTTTAATTAAGGTGTGTGTGTGAGGTCCACCCTAGCTGTGGGCAGCGCTATTCCAGGGTTTGGGGTTCCCAGCCTGAACAGAAAGGAGAGAGCCAGCTGGGAACCAGTACTGATTCTCTCCCGTTCCAGATTGCAGAGGCACCATGACCAGCCAGTAGTCACGCTTTCCCTGACATGATGACCCATATCTTCAAACTGTGAGTCCAGAGCTTGTGCTCCTGGTGGAGTTATTTCTCTGCTAGTGTTTATTTCCTCTACAGTCATATCAGTAAATCTCCTCTAGCTGACTGCATTCAAATAACTTCGGGATCGCCGCATAAGTGCTTGCTGCCTACTCCACACTGCCGGTGGAGACTTCGTTGCTCTGGTAAGTCCGTGCCGAGTGCTTCACCTCGTCTAACACACGTTAATAGACTGTTCTTCACTTTGTACCTACAGCACAGAGTTAGAGCAACGACTTCAAACAGAGAGATGAGGCCAGGTCTTCCGATGTGCTCAACTGCTGGGCTGTGCTGAGAAGTCTGCACGCAAGGCACACATGCGTGGCAGATGATTCAGGAAGCTCTCGGGTTCCTAGGCTCCCGTGGCTTCCTGGATCTGTTTGTGTCCATGTTAGTCTGTGTCTCCCTCTTCCATGGCTTCCAGTATCCATGTTACAGGCTGACGACAATGCAGTCTCAGGAAAGACAAACACGACGGGATCTTGAGGTGTGGTGAGTAATGAGTGTTTACTTACTGAAGAGGATCTTTCTTGAGTTTGTCTCTGCCACAGTATAAAGCAGGAGGCATTCACCTTTTTGTTTATATTTACACAGGTTAAGAAAGCCACAAATTGACACCGTATCATTCTGCGTTTTATTTATTGTCTGGCTAACTTACAAAGATGCAGGTGTCTAGGGTAGAGTCTACCCTACCATTCAACTCTCCTGCTGACACAGAGACCTAAGGGTGTCTGTTTACACAGTGCGCTGGTATGAAAAAATTCCTTTATAGTCCCTGCCCATTAACAGGGAAAATTAATTTCATACCCAATATTTGAGGATACTTTAATAACCACCCTGTTTCTGCTATTACAATAACAAAATTGCTATTACAAGTTAAAATATAAAGGCCTAATAGTTTTTACAAATATGCAAATAACCCACTACTTAGACATAAAAAGTCGATTCCTTTCAGATCACAGAGTAAGGCACCATGGGGTTAAACATTTTCTCAGCTTTCAGTAAATAAAATGCATAGTGAAGGAGACACTGAACACTGAATTTTAATACTGCAATATATTTCCATTTAAAATGATTTATGAATGTTAAAATACTGTATCGCATCTTGAATACACATGACTTGAAATATTATAGAAAAAAAACATACACGTAAGCTTTGATTTTAGGGAAGAAAATAGTCATGTTTTATGATCTGCCACAGGTTAAGCTAAGCACAGAACTTCTCCAGAGTTTTAAAGAAGGATGGAGGTGTGTTACTGAAACATTCTTTGAAAAATACATTCTAAAACTTCTTTATTATGAATGGCAACTTTGAGCTGTGACCCTTCTTCTAATTTAGAAATGTACCCAAAAAACTGAGACATACTAGGACCTGCCCGATTTTCACTACCCCTTAAAAAATTCAGACTCACGTTTTTCTGCCATACATTTTTAGCAGAGTGGGTCACTTAGAGTCTATCAAAAGGATGTTTAGTGTAGCGAACATCGGCTCAAAGAATTTGAAATACATTATAAAAATGTTAGAAATAAAAAATGTCAAGCTATTTCTTCATTCTCATGGAAGACAGACAAATGGCAGAGGAGAGGGAGGAGACTGACTCTCTAAAGTACTAACAAGTTCAGGGCTTTGGCAAGGAAAGTTACAAAAATACAATATATTCAAATCAGTCACTTCATAATTTATTAGACATTTCATCTATCAGAACTCCTAAGTTCTGCTTCCATATAAATGAAACAATTATTCTATAAATAGGAATGTCTTTCCATTTTTCTTTGGATTGATTTTTTTTTCTTTTTTGTTAGCATCTCCCAGCAACATGTGAGCAATAATACACTGGACCGGAAATCCAAAGTTCAGGTAGATGCACACATGTGGCCATGTGCTTTCACAGACAATGGCAATATTAAACATAACTATATAAAACATCAAAATGGAAATCTTTTCCAACTCTATAGCTAGATTTAAAAGTCCCAGTAAAATCTTGTAAACACAATTATATATATATATAAAAGGCAAGTCTGGTCCTTTCTGTGGTCCTGTAGTGGAACTTAATTGCATAGATCCAGAACAAGGGATGCTCCCAAGACACTCAAAACCAGTTCTTTCCAGTTTCTACTGGTAAGGTCCTTAATCCACTTGACCCTTGTGGGTTTTGTAGAGTTCTACCCATCATCTCAAATCTGTCCCCTTCTCCCATAATTCTGGTTTTATACCTCCTCTGCCTTCCTGGCCTTTCCTGCTTAGACCTGAGGAAGGAGTTTTCTCTGAGGTGGAGGACTAAAGGCCACAAGGAGATCTGCAAGACAACGGACCAACTGACCAGTGAGCGCAGTAGCCAGCTGGTTCTGAGCTGGGAAGCGCCCACCAACTTTCAGTTTCTTTGCTTTATTCCATGCGATTGTAAACTGTACTAGATCAACTTCTGACAGAGATACTCTGAAGAAATACCTGTACATACATATTAAGGAAAAAGGCAAAATAAGGAACCAAAATCCAAGGTCTCAACTGTCTGCCAAACATGGTACTGAGTTCTGACTTTGTCTTGAGGCATCTCTTGAATTGCTAAATCTCACTTTGCCTTTTTAGACAGGAGGGTTCTGTACTTGCTCCTCTCTTCCAGATCCAGACAGTCTGACAGTATGGTGTATAGGCATATGTGGTTACTGGACACCCGAAACCTGGTGATGTCTTTGTCTTAAGTACAGAACAATCACTGGAGTGTGAAGACTTAGTACCAAAAATGTTAATATCTCATTAATAATTTCTATACTGATTACAGGTCGAAGTGATATTTCAGATGCACAGAGTTAAGTAAAATGGAATTCTTTTCACCTGTTTCTTTTTACCTTTATAAAACATGGCTGCTGGTCATTTTAAGATTGGGTATGGGTCTCACAGTATGTTTCTGTTGGACAGCTCTGCCCTGTAGCCTACCTCAGACTGCCAAAGATTGGATATCCTGCAACCACAGGGCTTTATTTACGTGAGGCTTGCTCAGCAACTTGCTAGGGCGGGCGGTCTGTGGTTCATGGAATCAGACTGAAGGCTGCATGAGCGAGAAAGGCATGGACAAAACCATCTCTCAGGGAATTTAACAACTACAGCCTGTAGCAAACAGGCAGTGAATGTCTGACTCTGTGGGGCTGACAGCTAGGATACAATTCATCTCTGCCTACTTGCAACAAAAGCTTATCGATCCCAGCAGCCAGGCCCGGCAGGTTGCAGCTGACGCAAGCAATAGCTAAAGAATATATACAACACAAACAGCTAGGTGCAACTTTCCTGATCCCCTCCCCCCACCAAACGCCCGTAACCCCACCTCAGCTACCCTTCTCCCCACCTTCCATCTCTGAGAGGGACAAAGGAAGGGGAGGGGTGTGCATTCAAACAGCAACAACACAAGCAGCTTCCGAGCTTGGGTAGAGAAGAGCAGGCAGAGATCACCTCGGGATGGGAGGAAGGGGTGGGGCACCCCTTTCTCTTCGGTTGGATCCACCTTGATGAACAAAACAAAAACAGATGAAATATAATTTTGGTTAGAAGCTTGTGTTTACTGTGGAGACTCCAAGGTAGTTGCAAATGGGTGCTGGCGACTGAATACCTCCTCGCAGTTAAGTGAAAATAAATGTGTTTATTTTCATTATATAGTGTGTATGGATTAAAGATTTAGAAAATACAGATGCACAAAACATTCACACCTGCTTGTTCCCCAGGTAAACATTATGTGTGCTTTTTCCATTTTGACACAGTTGCCTTTTTTTTTCTCAGAAACAGAATCCCAAGTTAGGATTCTAGAATGTTTTCCAAAGCTAATACTCATGAAAATATGATTATTGCTGGCACACTGAACTGTATTGTATAGACTGTCCTATAGGTCAGCCTCTTTTTTGTGTGTGTGGGGTTAGGCTAATGGATTCAGGATAGTTGTAGCTCACTGTGTCCTCTTACATTTCCATAAAGATTAGTGGTGTTGAGCAACTTTTTCAAATGGCTTATCAGCCACACACATATCTTTAAAAATATCTACTGAAGTGCTGAATCTATTTTTAATTTTTAAAGACTATTTTACACTTATTTATTGTATATATCGGGGGTACGAGTGTTCCGCAACATGTTCAGAGGACAACTTATGGGAGTTGGGTTCTCTCCTCCCACCACACGGGTCCCAGGGATTGACGTCAGACTTGGAGCAGCAAGGGCCTTTGCCCAGTAAGCAGTCTCGCCAGCCCACTTTGGTTTAATTCCTTATAAATTCTGCATATGAATCTCTTGTGAGATATGATTTTCCTTTATGCTGGATTACTGTGTCCTTTTTTTTTTTTTTTTTTTTTGGTTTTTCGAGACAGGGTTTCTGTGTAGCTTTGGAGCGTAGACCAGGCTGCTGGCCTCAAACTCACAGAGCTCCACCTGCCTCTGCCTCCAGAGTGCTGGGATTAAAGGCATGCACCACTACCGCCCAGCCTACTGTGTCCATTTTAAAGTCATGAAAGCCCACTTGTGAGTCAGCATTGCACGGAGACCAGGTTTAAAATCCACTCACATGCAAAAATGTTCATTCACCTGCCATGCTTCTAACAGAACACATGCACAGACCTGTCTATGCACAGGTCTAACGATGCACAGACCTGCTTTGGGCAGGTCTATGAGAGGCACATGTCATTTGTGCATGTCTGCTTGGACACTGTACTCAGGGACTTTAGGATAGAGCAAGGAAAACATGGCAGGCCATTCTTGTCTCTTCCTTTCACTATTCCAACTAGATTTTTTTTAGGTATATTTATTTATTACATATATAGCGTTCTGCCCGCACATATGCCTGCACGCCAGAAAAGGGCACCAGATCTCATTAGAGATGGCTGTGAGCCACCACGTGGGTGCTGGGAATTGAACTCAGGACCTCTGGAAGAGCAGTTAGTGCTCTTAACCTCTGAGCCATCTCTCCAGCCTCCTAAACCTTCTCTTGAGAAATCATCTGCACAAAGACTTATCTGGATGTAAGTCAGCCATCAGTCATGCCACCTGTCACATGACACACCACAAGTGGCCAGTGAGATAAGAGGTGGCCTTGTACGATGCTGCAACAAGGGACCATTCAAAGTGTGCCCAGACTTTGTCTGAGAGGCTGAGGCAGCTGGAGGAGCAGGATAAAACATGTTATCTGCTAGAACTTTTTCATTAGATAGTTTGCTATTAAAATTTGTTGTAAATGGAGCCGGGCATGGTGGCTCTAATCCCAGCACTTGGGAGGCAAGGGCAGGCGGATCTCTGTGAGTTGGAGGCCAGCCTGGTCTACAGAGTGAGTTCCAGAACAGCCAGAGCTGTTACACAAAGAAATCCTGTCTCAAAAAACAAACAAAAATTTTGTTTTAAGTACATTCTATTAATATTGAAAGCAAATCTGTAAAATTGGGGGTGGCAGTAAAAAAATTACCAACTTAAAAACTATTTTAGATCCCTACTATCTTTCAGGGTCTATGTCACTCAAGAAATCTGTAATCGGGAGAAGGTCATTGTTCTGCTCAAGTAACACACTGGAGTCATACAGAAAGGATGATGTTCAGCTATAACACTGAAATCTAGAGGGCATGGGATAGTTCTGTTATTGGTTTAAATTCTACTAAGTGATATTTAAATTCTAATAAGAATGCTTATGAGAAATGGGGGAAGTACAGAATTTAAACAAACAACTCCTTCAGTGAAGTCACCATAGTTCTCTTAATTATGCCCTATTGACAAACACGAACCCACACCCCTACACACTCATTCACAAAACAGCCAAAGGCATCTGTTCCACGTAAAGGCGAATTTTCATCCAAAACTTCAACCACCAACATGATAGCTTCCTTATACTTATAACTCTGGGCATGCATTGCCTACAAATACAGTATTCCAACTAAATGAAATTTCTAGGATTAGAGGTTTTTTTTCCCCAAGCAACAATATTTTGTTTATTTCTGGCATTTGTTCTTGGAAAATTCCCAATATTTCCTAACTCTTTGAAGTCAGAGGCACAAACCAAATACTTGATTTATTTCATTTATCCACACTAAAAACTGCTGGCAGGGCCCTGCACTGTAACCCAAGGCACAATTCTGTGGCCCTGGCTCCTCCTTTGACCAGGCACTGCCATTTTTTGGTAAGCTCCTCCTGAAATCAGCGGCTTTGCTTCCAATTAGCCTTGCTTTCCACTGATATTAAGCTGCTCAAAGGCTGGGAACTCACTGACCAACATCTACGGGAGAGCTGTGTGCTGAGAGAGGCAGAGCGGGCTCCGAAAGTCTAGGAGGGACTCTGTCTGCTAGGGGTGGGGTGTTCACCACTGACTTAGGCCTCTGTGAACTTCAACCTCATCAGGGCTACTTCTGCATAGTTCATGTTAATTTTTGTTTCGTCCTGTGCAGGTACTGCTGTGAAATTTCAATGTGTCTATTTCATCTTTTTGCTTTCAAAAAAAAAAAAAAAAAAGATGATGCATTATGGCAGGCAGTGCAGACATTAGCAAGCCATGGGAAACAATCCAAATGTGCAATACTGGCAAATTCCTGTATGCAGACTCAACGGACTCCCGTGGAATAAAATCCATGCGATAACATAGGGGCGTGTTTACTCAGCAGTGTTATGTGAAAACCGACCACCAAAAATGCTCTGCAGTCATTACAATTGTGTAAAAGGTCAGAATTAGATGGATAACAACAGGAAGAGAATCTGAGAAAAAGAAAATATCTATTCTGTGAGATTATGGATAGAGTCAACATTTTCATATGCTATCCCACGAAACTATGGTCATAATACATTTAAAAGATCAAGGCAGTATTTTAATTTATATGACATTTCTAGAAGAAATAGAAGATGGAGTGCCCTTTGCTGTCCTCGGAAGGTCAAAATGGGGGAGATTACCCAAAGAAGCAAAAGAACTTAACACTGATGCATCAGAACATTCCTGTATAACTCAGGCAGAAGCCAGGCTCCCCCAGCATGAGCCTGCATAAGGCCCTAGCAGAGATACTTACTCCGGCTTTCATTTCTGGCCAGTTTGCTGGGGTACGTCTTGGTCATTGGTACATATGGCTCTGGAGGTGGCAAATCAGAAATCGGATGGAAGTAGAATCTGCTTTCCCACTCATCTGGGGGAGAAACAATCTCAGCGTAAGAAACCTGCTAGGAAGACTCGGGGAAGAAAGACAAGGAGACAGACTGCTCAGAAACCAGTTCCAGTTTCATGGCTGGAGCTCACTGAGAAGCAGACAGTGTGACCAGTGTGCCCCGCTCCCTTGCTGATCCTGGCCTGCAAAGCAAAGCAGAAGGATTTGAACCGGAGAGATCGCGAATGCCGCAGGTCTCTCTCAGGAGCTGGGGCTAAGATACAAGGCATTTTTCTTCCCACCACTGGGTCCAGAAATAACTGGTACATTTAAAAACTTTTCTCATTTTTATTTTATGTGTATGGGTGTTTTGGCTGCATGTACGTCTGTGCATCGTGTATACGCCTAGTGCCTGGGAGGGCGAGAGGGCATTGGGTCACCTAGAACTGGAGTTTCACATGGTCGAGTCACCTGTGGTTCTGGAAATCAAACCCAGGTCCTCTGGAAGAACAACTGAGCCTAACTGGTAACACAGCCGAGGGAAGCAACTTAATAACCGTGGGCCACTGTTCTTTCCTCGCAGCCAACTGCTTAGAAAAGTAGTTCATAAGATGGTAATTTACAAACAGGAAAGAAACATCTCCACATCTCCGGTGAATGACATTGGAATCTCTGATAAGTGGGCCACACTGAAACTCACACAAAGAACGAACTAAAAAAAAAAAAAAAAAAAAAAAAAAAAAAAAAAAAAAAAAAAAAAAAAAAAAAAAAAAAAAAAAAAAAAAAAAAAAAGCCGTTGTTTGCAAAGTGGGGGAGAAAGGCTATCTCAATAGGTCATAGTGAGCCTCACTATGCTAGCTAGTGAGAACTAGATATCATCTGGGTGCAGTGTGGCTACCAATGTCAAAACAAGTAATATCACTTCAAATAAGCAAACACCACACACCTTCACAAGATGAGTCTTGGAAGCCATTGCGAACTGATGTTGACGGTGGGGGTGGGGGCGGTGCCCCAGCACCAGGCCTGTCAGGAGGAAGAGGAGGCCTGGGCCCGCTTCTGGGACTGTCCACTCCACTCCTGGACGGCAACTGAGGGGTGGCAGGCAGGGCCCGAGGGGCGCTTCCGTTTCTGTTTATTGGCGGTGGCGGTGGGAGAGGGCCTGGAGCAGAAGACATTTACTGAAGCACTGCCTTATATCCACATTGTACAGCTTCAAGTTACCACTGACGCCGAAGAAAACCGGTGAAATGGAAAACAGGTAATAATCTGTTTATATTGACAACTGTGCCATTTAAAAAGCATTTATCTTTTTAAAGAGGCGTTGAACTAATCATTGTGACACCATAAAAAGAATTTTTTTAAAAAAGATTAAGATTGTTATAAAGTTAGTTTAGGTCTTTAGAAGAACTAAGTTTTTAAAATAAAAATAAATTATTCGTGCGTATGCGTGTACACACCTACGGAGATCAGAGGGCATCCAAAGCTTTGTTTTTGACTTAAGTGTTGCTTGGGACATGAGGCCCCCCTAGTCTTGCCATACCTGATCTGCCTGGTGGATCCCTCACTGGAGGAGGGGGCCTCTCGCTGGGTGGGGGAGGGAGAGGCCCAGAGCGTCCTGGTGAAGGCAAGGGAGGCGCAGAGGATGAAAGGGACAGGTTCCGCTGTGGCAGCCTCGGGATCTCATCGTTGGAAGACGGAGGCAGGGGAGGAGGGCCGGGCCGGCTGGGCGGTGGCGGAGGAGGTGGTGCCTGTGACCCGGACCCAGGCCGTGGGGTGGAAGGCACTGGAGGTTTGCTGTTCTGTGAGGGAGGAGGTGGGACTGCTTCTCTGTGGATGGAGGGCCTGTTGCCCACGGGAGGAGGGGGTGGAGGGGGCTTGTCATCCAAGGCTCGGCCTGGGGTGGGGGGCAGAGGGGGCCTGGAGAATGGAGAGGAAGAGCTCGAGGGGTTCTGGCGCACAGAGCCGGCTCCAAAAGCACCTCGGTTTCCAGGAAAGGGGGGCCTGGGTGCTCCCGGCCCTGTCGGGGATCCTCGGTTGTGCAGATTTGACTGAATGGGTCTTGGCGTATTTGGTACCGGAGGGGGAAGGCTATCGGGTTTGGAGCCCAAGTCAGGCCTCATGGGAGGCATTCGGTTCCTGGGCGGCTCTGGGGGACCACTCCTGTGGCCTGGTGAGGGTGTGGGGAACCGCCCCGGGCCACCTGGGGGCGGAAAGGGCTTGGCAGATGTGGCTCTTCCTCCTGGTGGCAAAATTGGTGGTCGGCTTCCCCCAGAATCTAAAGGACAAGAAAACAGATACCAGGTCAAAAAGTGAGGAGTCCTAAATAAGCCAGAGGGCAAGGGGGCGTGTGGCCCTTTCCCACAGAGCTACTGATGATCAGTAACCTACTAGCTTTATAAACTTAAACTATTTGATGATTGTGCGGGTCTCCTGGAGGCAGAGACATATAGCTCTGTTTATCTTCCAGGTACAGGTTTTACAGGCAGACTCACCAAAAGATGCGTTAAAGCATTCGCAGCGAGAGTTCCGAGGTCTTTATGAGAGCACGGGAACAAGAAGGCATGGATAACAGATTTGTGCTCATGGTTGTCATGGACCCCCACTGCCTTCTTTATCGCCCTTGTGCTTGTACTTCTCAGATTTGAAAAAAAAATTCAGTCAGCCATCTTAGGTGAGTGAATGTAGTTACTCCCAAGTAAGTCTCTGTGTGTGAGGATTTACCTAGTCCCTTTGAGAAAAATGCTCAAGGTGTGTGTGGGGGGGGGGGCAGGGTGGGATTTAGTGAAGAATTATGACTACATTAAAAAAAGAACTAGGAAGGAAAAATTGATGCCAGGAAGAACTTCATTTGTAAAGAAGTAGGCACCACCCCTGCCGCCCCCATCCCCGCCCCACGTGATATTTGGCCAGGAAAGAGAAGAAACTCAAGGTTTTTTGTTTTGTTTTGTTTTTTTAAAGATTCACTTATTTTTATACTGTGGTTATGGGTGTCTTGCCTATATGCTTTATCTGTGTATCACGTTTACAGTGCCCTTGGAGGCCAGAAGGGGGTGTTAGGTCCTCTGGAGCTGGAGTTGTCCTGCCATGCAGGTGCTGGGACACAAACCCAGGTCCTCTGGAAGAGCAGCCAGCTGGTGCTCTTAACCCCTGAGCTGTCTCTCCAGCCCTGTCCCCCCACCAAGGTAATTCTTGAAAAAACGGTTACCAAAAAAAAAAAAAAAAAAAAAAGGCCTGGAGGGATGGCTCAGCCGTTAAAGGCTAGGCTCACAACCAAAAATATAAGAAAAAACAGTTACCAAGGAAACATCTTTCACTTCAAGTGTGAATTAATTAATTAATGAACGAATATCTATTGTACACCCATTTTTTTGTAGATGTTAGAAACAGCGGGATAAGAAAAACAAAAAGTTCTCTCCTGTATTTTATATTTTTATGGGGACACAAATGATAAGCTAGAAAAAAGGGATTTTCTAACAGTTATTAGCACCAACAAGAATCTGACAAATTAAGAGTTCCCAGAGAGGCCAGGCCTGAAGGGGCTGGACACAGTGCCGGGCTCCTCTTGGGCCGTGTGAGCTGAGATCTAACAGGAAGTGGTCAGCTTTGGGAAGCCATGGCAGAGCACACTTGAGGTAGGGGCTAGTAGGGACAAGGCTCGGACATGGACAGAAGCTTCATGCTCCAAACAGAAACCTGGGTGCCACAGCAGAGGAGGACTGAACCCACAGGAAATGGAGCCCAACTGGCCAGCTCTGAAGAGCCTTGTGGCCAGGAGCTAGATTTTTATCCCTACACAAGAAGCACTTGGATAGCTTTATTCAGCGGAGTAACATGGACCTGAGGTGATTTCTAATTTTGATTTTAGCATTGTAAAAATGTGTTTCTCTTGACTAGGTGGCATAATCCTGTCACCAGCTTAAACTATGTCTGCCAGATTCACGTGGACGCTGTAGCCGCATCGGTCTGAAAACAGCAGCAGGTTTCCCGGCGCTGACTTCAACGCCTTCTTCATCGTACTTTCTTCCTTTGGTTTAATTTCTTTACCTTTGTTAAAGAACCAAGTGCATGCATCTGGCAGCTGCCTAACACCCTTTTGTGTGTTTTAGGGAAATGATCCTACATCTGAACACAAGGCTGGCAAGACAGGACCCATAGCCAGCCACCCCCGAGGACCAGCGACTTCGGCTTCAGAAGAATGTGAGAAGTTCACACTGTTGGGTGAGATTACCTTCAAACCGGGCGTATAAGGCCCATTTGAAACCGAAGTGAGTTCTGTGATGGGCCTGGGTTATAGCTTGGCTTCCTAAAGCTACGTTATCACATGCATGCCAATACTGCAATATCTGAGGCTCAGAATGCAACGTTTCGGATTTCAGATAAGGGATGCCCTATCTGTCCTCAGAGCACTGCCTTGTAATACCCCATGTCTGCCACGAAAACACCTGCAGCTACTTAGTGGGGCCTGTGGTTATATTTTCTAGGACATTCTCCTTGGTGTATTTGAAGATGTGTTTGTTGTTCCAGACAGCCAGATAGGCTGCACTCCCAGGTTCCTGGTCCCATCCCCCACTTTCCCTTTGCCATTCTCCTGGCTCCAGCTCACCCTTTAGAAAAGCACAGAGGATGGGGTGTCCTGAGGATACTGTCCAAATATCTCCTAACTCTACAGGACTGCCTGGTCCTGACTGATAAAGGGGAGACGCCGGGGCAGAGTCCCTCATAAAACAGGGTGACATCTTAAACAATATAATTTTTTTAAAGGGGAGAGCCTCAGGCAGGTCTTCCAAGCCTCCAAACTGCCACACTGCCCCTGGTTCTGAGCATCAGAGAAAGAATTCTAGATACCATTATCCCTGTTGGCGGTGGACCTCAGCTTCGGCATTCCAGCCTGGAATAGTCCTCCCAGTCCGGGGGGTCCACCCCCTCCAAAATTTCCACTGCCACCACCGCCGCCTCCTCCACCACCACTGCCACCTCCACCGCCTCCACCATAGCCACCACCGCCGCTGGCACTGCCTCCTTTTGGTTCTGCAGAAGGGAGAAAATACACATGAGAAAACGTGGGGTATTTAGCGGTCCTAGCTTCGGGAAAGCCCTAACACAGCAATGAAGCAGCAGGCTGATGCCAGGCATCCGAGGGATGGCTTCTTCACTCAGTTAAGGGATCTTTAGGGGTTGCCTTATCCCCAGAACAGAAGGGTTTTGGGTCCAGAGGTAGAAGAAACAGTAAGACCTGGTGGTGAGTCTCCATCATCCCCTCATTTGACTGGCTGTCATATTAGTTAGTATCTATTTGCCTTACAGCCTAACATTTAGCAAGTAAAATAATCTTCAACGAGACTCTTAAGGCAAGAGGAAGGGAAGGCTAAACAAAAGGAAACACGTGGTGAGACACACTGTGCAATCTTGTGCTTGGGAGGCCAAGGCAAGAGAACCTTGAGTTCTAGGTCAGACTAGTTTATATAGTGAGGACCAGGCTAGCCTGGGCTACACAGACTGTCTTAAAACAAATAAACAAAAGAGGAATATAAAACAAAACAAAAACGCAAAACCAATAGGGTAATAAGGAATCAAACAGGAGAATACAAGAGAAATAACTAAACAAAGAGAAAACACAAAATAGCTAATATTCCCTTGAAATGCCCATTATTGCGATGTATTTTTGTCAGCATTTTTTTTTCATCTTTATGTTTTTCTTAAAAATTATCAACTCTGGGCCAGTGAGATGGCTCTGTGGGAAATGGCATGTGGCGCCCAAGCCTGACGGTCTGAGTTCAATCCTTGGGACCCACATGGTAAAAGGAGAGAATGGCCTGAGTTTGACCCACCCATGTCAAGACAGAAGGAGATGATAGAGTTGTCCTCTCTGACTTCCACAAGAGCGCTGCGTCACCTGCCTGCCTGCACACACACTCCACGGTCACACACATGCATACAACTTCACAGCCACACACACATGTACACACTACACAGTCACACAGCCACACATGCACACAACCTCACACTCACACACACACACACAAACAACCTCATCAAAAATACATTTATAAAAGTGAAAAATAGCCAGGTAATAGTGGCATATGCCTTTAATCCCAGCATTTGAGAGGCAGAGGCAGGCAGATCTTAGTGAGTTCGAGGCCAGTCTGGTCTACAAAGCAAGTTCCAAAACAGCCAGAACTGTTACACAGAGAAACCCTATCTCGAAAAACTAAAAAATAAAACATAATAAAAAAAAAAAGAGAACAGTGAAAAAAAGGAAAGGACTGCATGGTATTTTAGAACATGAATGCATTATCTGTTTAACTGCCTACTTAACCGATGACCTTTCAGGTTGTTTTTTTTTTTATTTAATGTAGAGCCCAAATGTAAGATTCAACAATTTAAATTCTTTGCGAACTAATAAGATTTTGTTTTATTTTGCATTTATTTGCAAAAATGGTGAAAGATTTTTTGATATAGGAAACAAGCAAACAGGAGGAAGAAGAGGAGGAGAAGAGGTGACCTGTCCACCCTGTCCAGCTTCCGGGTTATTTCCTACACCATACAGTCATAACTAGAGCAGTGCCAATTAGATTAGTCTAAAGAAACGTGAATTGCCGCACTCACTCAGGCCGCAAGCTCCCTCGCTCATTCAATGCATGGCACTCTGTAGTTCCTTTGAACTGATGACAGACGGTTAATTAATGAATTAAATAAAAAATTCTGGCACATTCATTTTATATCTGAGAGACATATGCTTTTTAAAAATTCAACTTTTTAGTAACTCATGTATGTATATGTGTGTTTAAAGTTAACCACCATCGAATGCCCTATTTCCCCCACCTGTACCTTGCCCGGCAGAAGCATCACACAGCTGAGATCTACACAATCCTTGGCAGTAACCCACACGTAGGCAGTATTTACATTTTACATTTGGAAACAAAGCAAAATTTGCTATTTATTTATGTCTTTTAGATTGGTGGGGTTGCAACTGTGTGAGTGTGTGTGTGTGTGTGTGTGTGTGTGTGTGTGTGTGTGTGAGTGTGTGTGTTGAGGCAGAGTCTCACCGTGTAGCTGTTCTGAAGCTTGCTAATGTAAACTGCTGGATCTCACAAACATCCACCCGCCTCTCCCTTTTGAGTGGTGGGATTAAGGTATGCACCGTCACGCTGGGCTAAAGGTTTGTAGTTTGTATGCTATAGATGGGTTACACAGGCTTCTTAGTAGAGTTCCTCCAAAGATGTACAATGCATGTGCACATGTGTGCACATATGCTTTAAAATTTTGAAAAGGGCATTTTCCTATTATTGCCTATTATTTCATACTTAGTTATTTTGGGCACCAAGAAATTTCATTTGATTTAGCTACTCTGCTGTATATTTTAATTAAAAATTACAAAAAATGGATGACCTTCATTTTCTAGTAGGCAGTCTTCAAATAATGAAGGTTTTTCTACTAAGAGCTGTGTCCCTTCTTTCTGTTTTACGTAAATAATTACTTTGATGGCTGAACCTCCTAAACAATGTGGATTATCAATGTTGCTATGGTAACCATGCTCTGATTTTAATGAGACCACCCCTGGTCTGAAGCTAAATATTAACTATTAGGTTTCCAGAGGTTTTTTTGTTTATTGTTGTTGTTCATTTGTTTGTTTGTTTTAAATATTTACTGTCTAGAAGGATCCTTCTAGATTGAGCTTAAAGACTTAGAATATAGAATCTTCTCCAATACCTATTTAGCATTTACGGAGTTGATTATATAGTTTTTATTATTTGATATGAAGAACAGATTTTAAATCTAGTACCGAAAAATGGGATTATCTTTGGTCTTGATGAATTATTCTTACTAGTCTTTTTTGCTTAGTGTTTTCTTATTCATGGTAAGTGGTGCGGGTCAGTTTTTTATTTCTGGAACTCCTGTGTCAACCTTTTGGTTGGCTGTCCTGTGCCTGATAGAACGTTCACACCATCTCTGACCTCTCCCCAGGAGAAGCCTCCAGTCCCTACCCAGTTGGAGGGCTAAGAATGTCATCCAGGGTTAGCAGGTAACTCAGCGGTAGAGCGCTTACCTAACATGCTCTTGGCTATGACTTCCATCCCCACAACAAAATGAAAACAGGGAAAAGGAAATGGAAAATTCACAAGAATGTCTAGGAATGTTGCCACAGATCCTCTGGGAAACAGGATCACTGCGGGAAACCATCAGCCTGCAGACTTCTTGTGCGTACAGTCTCTGCTACATGTTGCTATCAGGATGACAACAGTCTCAGGACACCTACTAGAGAGCGCTCTGTGGCTTCCCGCCTGGGAACGACTCCCATGGCGTTTGAATTAGCCATTTCTTACTAATAAAAAACATTTGATTCCACAGTTTTTTTCAGAGAGAAAATAATCTTAGACAGTTTAAATCTATTCCATTGTTTATGCAGGCTTCCTGAGTAACGTTCACGCTTTCTTAGGAAACTCGTTTCTTCAGGATTGTGGAATGAGCAGAGCAGCACGGAGCGCCCCTGCAATCCCGTCACTCACAGAGGAGCTATCTGGAGACAGCTCAGCATGTGACTTCATTATCCTAGCCTTACTTTTAGAAAATGTTTCAAGTCTCTTTATTGACTTTCTGTGATTTCATTTTATTCATTCATGTGTTTTTTCTAAATTAGTCATTAGCTCTCCATCTTTCCTCTGCTGAAGACATAATCTAATACTGAACTGGCAAGGACTACTTTACCTAGCAGGCTAAGCCCAATTACAACCACAATTTCTAGAGTGTTTGTTTTGGAATGAAGTTTAAAATTTTACTAATTTTAACTACCAATACCATCACATTGTCCTTGTCATTCAAATATTATTCATCGCTGAATAATACATCTTACAACACCACACATACACACAGGATGCATTTATATGGTACTGTAAACTGAAAATGTGCTGTACTATAAGACACATCCATCAGTCTTTGTCTACCTGGAGCTCCGCCCATCATTCATATCGGGAAGTCGATTTGGGTACCATTTATACATATATTGTCCAAGGCTCACATGTGAGAAACCTAGTCCTTAGTGTGTTCATGAGAGGCAGTGTGACTTTTAGGAAATAGGGGTTGATGGGAAATAACTAAGCCATTGTGTGTGGGGGGGCGCTCAGAAGGAACTAATGTAGTTTCATAGGACTCTAGCTGGTTCTGAAAGGATTTATTATAAAACAGCAAGCAGGCTGTTCCCCTCCCTGGTTTTCTGTCTTGCTACATGGTCTGCCTTATGCCTGTATTCTGCCATCGCTATAATAACACCATCCCCACGAGGTCCTCATCAGAGCCATGCCAAGGCCAATACCATACTCTTAAACCTCTAAAGTCTAAGTTCAATCGGTTTCTTTTCCTTATAAAGTACTTGGTATCAGGCATTTGTTACAGTAACAGAGAGTGGACTGATACGCGAAAGTGAAACTGAGGATCGCTGACTGGCTCCAGGCCATTTAGTATAAACAGCAGGACAGGGCTGAATTAAAAGCTCTCATGCATAAGCACTTTGAGGTAGTGCCCAGAGAGGTTTGGCATGCAAATGAATACAAAGCCATGGATGAATTTTGTTATTTGCAAAGAGCCTAGATAGCATTACAGGTATCCAGTTACATTCAGGGACAACGAAGGCCTACATCAGGGTATAGCTTCCGTCTGTCAGATGTACACCCCTCAGAACCACTGACCTGGAGTGGGAAAGCGAACCTTACTCCTGTACCATGGAAGACACAGACCTTGATAACCAGGAGGAGTTTCTGTTAGGGGTCAGGAATAGGCCCAGACTGTCCAGTTTCCTTCAGAGGTGGTGAGAAACTCACACCTACTCTTCAAGGCTCCAGACTCTGAGAGGAGAGAGCTGATGTCATCTGTCCTAGATGGCTGCTGGGCCAGGGCTTCCCAGATAGAACTGTGCTGGGCCGCCAGAAAGAAACACTGTGGGGCGTGCATCTAGAGACCGAGTGTTAGTCGAGTGCTGGAAGCTCACAGCGCCTTTACAAGCTCTGTGCGGTCTCACACAGCCCTGCTCAAAGTCTTCACCTTCCTCATTGCCATTTCCCTCCCTCTCTCTTCCAACTCTAACTCCCCTCCCACCCACTTCCTCCTCTACCAGTTATCATTCCCCTGTGATGCCCTACCCACCACTAACCCTCCCAAAAACCTACACGCTTGGTGACGGTCAGTTAGTCCTCGAGTCTAAATGAGATCTGAGGCTATGACAAATCCTGGCGATATTTTAAGGACAGCGTTGAGACCTGAACCCATTCAGGACTGGTTTTCACTCTATCATAAACACCAATGAGGAGGCTTACATCATGAGTACTTGCTTGCTTATATAGACCCTGTTTGACTGCAGAAGGCTTCTTGGGCTCAGATGCACAGATAAGCAAAGCTGTGATCTCACTTCCTCTCTCCACCCTCCCGGGAACCACGTCTTTCTCTAGAATTGTACTCTGCAGACAACAGAGAACTGTACAAGCATTATCTCATTTGAAGCTCACAAGAGACTCATGTGGCAACTAGGTATCATCTCTACTTTACAAATGAAGACATTAAGGTTGGAAGTTGTGACCTGATGGCTGTGCAGGGCCCTGAATCCTGATTTGAAGGCCAGGTCATCTGTGATGCCAGGAGCAATGGGTTAATCTCCAGAAAGCGCTATGAATAATTCAGAGAATCGCTGCTGTGTGTTTCTTGGACAAAGAATTATTATGCCGGCCTCCTGGAGCATTAGAGGGGGCTCAAACCAAAGCTGTGGCTACAATGACTAACACAGACTTGTCTTTTGCTAGCTTTGCAGCTGTTGTTAATGTGAGGGGGCTGGGGGAGGGGAAAGGAAGGCTTGGTGAGAAGTGTTAAGTTGACCATTAGGCTGTAAACCATTTAGCACTGTGGGAAAGAGTTTTTACTTACTGTCCAATATGGGTGCACTTCTGTCATTGGTGACTGTCTTCTTGAGTTTCTTCCCTTTGCTGATGTCAGAGAGAAGAGCATTCCTCCCAGCCTGCTCTGTCTTATTCAAGGTGGGTTTCTCGGTATTGGCCTGAAAGGTAAACCACAGAGATGCATCTGTCAGGATCCCCTAATGGCCACCAATCCATCTCCTCCTTTCTCCTGGATCTTGTTTTGAGTTCTGTGTTTGTATCCCTGGCTGGCCTCTAATCAGTCTCCTGCCTCAGTCTCTGGAGTTCAGATGACAAGTGAGCCACACCTGGCTTCGAACTTTAATCCTTTAGGTCCAACACTCATGATTTAAAAAATCTTCTCATGCAAACTGTGCTATTTATTTAATTTTTTCATTAAATTCATTCACTATATTATTTTATGTACTGTTTTTTAATGAACACTTTCTTTTAAATTAAATCACTGGCTTTTAAATCAGCCCCTGGCTTTGATGTGCCAATCATAAATTTTTAGAACACATATTAAAGTAAATATATCAGCATTAAAATTCTAAAGCTTAACCCATGTGCCAATTAATAATGATAGGCAACTCACATTTTGGGAGAAATACGGATAAACTAATCCTGCCATATTAGCCAGCTAAGAGTGTTTTCTAAGTAATCCACACAAGGGCTGCTTAAAATTTCATGGACTGACATCCTTATAAAAAGAAAAATAAATTATGATAAAAACAAATTAGTTAAAAAGATACACAAATCCTACCTTAGAATAAACTGAACTCCCATCAAATATAAATATTTCTAAATGCTTAACACAATTTCTGTCCTTATGCCCTAAGCGACTCTCTCAGGAAACTGGGGGACCAATTGTTAGTGGGCTGGAGTCTCAGAAGAATTATATAAATGTGTCCCATGGGAACCTTGGGCAAGGGACTTTTTCTCCCCAAACCTCAATTTCCCTCCCCAAACAAAAAAATAAAGGGATCAGTCATCAGTTTGTCGCTCCCAAGCAGCAAAAGCTCACATGGAGGAGGGGGCTTTGGGATGAAGTGTATCCTGGAGTCTTCCTGAAAGAGGACGCACTGAATGCCTCAACAGGCTCATCAAAGGGCCAAGAGTCCAGTGACGACATTCCTTTGGGGAGTAATCATCTGGACACAAGGATGGGTTTAAGTGGGTGTGAGAGTGTGGGAAAGGTGGTGGCGGTGGTGGGCATAGCACCTGCTGAGAACAGGGTGTGAAGAAAGGGGAGAAGGCGGAGAAGAAAGGGGTGAGCCTGGAAGACATAGGGCACGTTGCAGAGAGCCCTCACTTTCGGGATCAGCCCACCCAGGAGTGACTAGCTAGGCACTGAGCTCATTTCAATGGAGGAACACTGCACACTGCTTCAGAGCTGTCCTGAAAAGCCTTATTCTAAACGATCACATTCGCCTTGACGGACCTGGTAGAGGAAATCTAATAATCCACACTCCAGGCTCCCAGCCTGCATCCCAGGAGACCTTGATCAAACACACCCTTTGTGTTGTCTGGGCTTCTAGAGGTCTCAACTAGATTCTGACCTCAGAACAGATGGGGCCCTGGCAAAGCCTTCTGTAGCAGGCCTATGCCAGAATGCCAGTGCACTTACGACACAACTCCATGCGAGGGTTTGACTTTGTTTGGTCATCTTTATGCACGGAGCGAAGGGAGAAATCCACTGTTAGCACCCCCCATAAATGGCCCTAGCTCTTGTAGCAAGACCTTTTCTAAGAAGTGTTTTTTGTTTGTTTGTTTGTTTTTCCCCTAAGAAAAAGTGAACAGAGAAAAAGACTTACGAGAGCAAATGTTGGAGGTGGTGGCGGTGCTGGTGGGGGAGGGACAGGCATCTTGGACAGTTAAAATTTCAGCAGTCTTGTGGATAAATCTGTGAAAACAAAACACATCGGTGTATTAGGTCATCCGATAATGTCTGTCTGAACCTCCCTACTCTTCTACGGCAGTGACACAGGCCACCTTTTAGTAGGGGATGGGACGAACTACCCTTCCCTCCTTGTTCAGGTAGGACTGTTTACGAAGGGCTCTGGTGGGAGGGGATGTTTGAAAGGGGATGCAGGGCGACCGAAAGTCATACCCAGTACTAATGCTGCTCAATTCTGTCCTGCATGCACTGCAGGCCACAGCGGTACAGAGAGGCAGCTGTGAGCCTCTGCCTGCAGGAGCAGGAAGATTTTTCTGGAATCTACTGGAAATGAATCCCAGTCTGGTCAAACACATTTCAAGTAGTACCTCCTCTTCCTCACTCATTTGCATAAAACATATTCTGCTCTCCCACCTTTCAGCTCCCCTTGACTCAGGTCCAACATTTTAGTAAGATCCCTAGACGGCTGCCGGGTGAGGGTGGCACACCTTTAATCCCAGCACTTGGGAGGCAGAGGCAGGGGGATCTCTGTGAGTGTGGTCAGCGTGATCTACAGAGCAAGTTCCAGGACAGGCAGGGCTAAACAGAGAAACTCTGTCTTGAAATATAAGAACCAAAAAAATCCCTAGATGGGTCAAAAGCATTAAAATTTAAGAATATTTATTACAGAGTTTGAGCTTTAAGCCAGTAAGCAGCCTGGGGCACTAGCCACCTGAGTTCTAGACAACACATGCCCAAATTCTAAACACAGGAACTGTTTGCCTTTATTCTCAATAACCTCTTCCAACAGCAGAAAACAATTTCTTAGAGCTTCAATATTATTAATTTAGCTCTCAACCACTAAAAAGTTGATGTGGAAAATTTACGCCTTAAAACAAGCCCTCCATTGAAATACTGCAGGACAGCGTGCTTCCTGTGAAGTGTTGCGAGATTCCTCACACCTGCTTCGAAACAGGAGCAAAGACATCTGGGATTCATTCCCTTCAAAGGGAGCTAACTATGGAATGGAACTTAGCCCAGCGTGGTGGGGCACCCCTGTAATCCAAGTACTTAAGGCGGCAGAAGCAGGAGAACCGTGGCTGGTCTGAAGCCTACACAGTGAGTCTGGTCTACACAGCAAGCCCCGCCCCTCGCTACACTAAGAGCCTGGGGGGCGGGGCGGCGAGTGTATTTTCCGAGTTATTTACTCGGCTACTAACCTTCAACAACACTGCAAGCTAGCTCAGCTGCACTCATAACCAAGAATTCCAAGAACTAGAAAAACTGAGTCTCTCCCCGAAAAATCTCTCCAAGTTTGTTCATTAGAATCACGTCCCTCTAGGCTCTGCTCTCCCATTGGGCTACTCCGCTCTGCTCCCTGCTCTCCCACTGGGCTACACCGCCCAGCTCCCTGCCGTTTTAAACAGTTATTTTTTTTATTTTTTGGTGTACCTAGGCTGGAATCCTTTGAAGATGTCCCAGACAAGGGACATCTCTGCCACTCCAGATGAACTATCCCCGCGCTCACCCAGCGCTGAAAGGCTGCCACGTACCCTTGCCCTTGAGCTGAGTAGCTTCTAAACACTGTCTGGACCCTTCCAGGCCGAGCCTTAGGGGAAGGGTTTTTTAAAATCCCAGGAATCCCAGACGCCAGTCTTGGTACATAACTCACCACGTGGATCAAGGAACACCAATTTTGAGCCTCCCCACACTGGGCTCACTGCCAGGCCCACACCTTGTCTGTCTTTTTACTAGACTAAGGACTCCACCAGGTCCCTCCAGTCATACAAAGTAAGGTTCTCACTAAATACAGGCAGGGAAGGAGCAGGGATTTCGTAAGCATTGGTTTGGAATGGCTCACAGTACACCTACTGTTCTATGAGGCTTTGGGCTTCCAGACACAGAGGGGCTTGCTAGCTGTTAACTGCTGGGACTTGTTTTTATGGCTGCCTGGGACTTCCTGGGGCAATTTAAAGCCCCAAGGCCTTGAAAACTAGGGCTCTCCAGAAAAGCCTACATCAGTCAGAGTGGGCCTTCCTGAAGGATCCTGGAACCAGGGCGCAGACCCTAACAGACCAGACATTCCTGCCTGGCTCCTCACACCCACGGGGTCCACAGATGGAAAGCTTGGGAACTTGGGTGACCAAAACAAAGGGAATATTTTAAAAGTACAATGCTAGGGCTCAATACTGCATTAGATGTCACACCCTGATTCTAGAGCACCTGGGTATCTCACAGCAGAGACCCAAATGCAGTGCTCGTTATGAAGAATCGCTAGCCCACTCCCTTTTCTAGAGAGGCTCAACCACCATTTGCCCCAGGAAGTTGGCACCTTCTTCAATAGGCTAGGAAGACAGAGTTATCCTTGAACATGAGATGACCGATGTTGGGGACTGAGAGAATTTAATAGTCATTTAAATAAGCTGCTTCTCCGTCAAAAACTAATTCAGAATTCAATCCGCAGTTGACTCTATGAGATCCATACCACTAAATAATCCGAAGGGAGGATTTTCAATAAACCCACCAGGCACACCTCAGAAGGGGCTTTCTAAGCCTGGGAGTGGGGGCGGGGTTCCATTCGAGAAGACCGGAAGTGGCTTTATCCAGTTATGTTTTAGTTTTTTCTTTGTTTTTGCTTTTGTTTAAACTGCTGTGGGCTGTTCGAAAACTCAGAGCACCTTGCTCTGTAAACATTGCCAGGAGCGGCCCTTAAACACTATGCTACACAAAACGGAACGGAGAAAAGTGGCCTTTCTCCACCAAAGGGCTCAACTAGTTGGGTGCTTTGTGTGCCCTGTGTATGGGAGGATAGGGGAGGGTATCACAGAAACCACGCAACAGACCCGAAGGGCCAATTGCTCTCTTGCCCTCGGTATTTTTATATTCTTTCCATAATTTCCATTCAAGTCCAACATCAGTTTATATATAGCACCGTAATTTATTTTCATGATTGCTTGCGTGCTCCTGGCTCCCTTCCAACTTCGTTTTGTTATTTTCTCCCCCTGAACGTGGAAAATAGCAGGCAACACAGACATACACCAAGAGTTGTTTGTCCTCAGAAAAAAAGCATTAACTTTCAGATTAAAAGGGAGCTGGGGTAAAGAACACCCAGAAATTGTTCTTATTTTGATGTACATCCTCCTAGCTTATAAATGTATGTATGTATGTATGCATGCATGCTTGGGCACCTATCCACACCTCTTTCAGGCTGGGGAAATGTGTTTCTCCCTCTCTTTCTCTCTCTCTCTCCCCCCTGCCACACATTTGAACAAGATATAAGAAGTTTTAGAATACATATAACTCAATAATGTTTAAATAAGTCAAAGTTCTTATATTCACATTGTTATTACAACCATAAAAATGAATAAATGCAAGGGCATTCATCCCAGAAGCTAAAGATCTACTCAATGGCACATAAACTTATTTAGTAATATGAAATTGCTGCTAAAGATAATAATTTTTTTTAAAAGCTCAGAGTTTTGATATTCCTACTGGAAAAATTCTTCTTGATTTTTATTCTTTAGAGACTCCGCAATGCAAACCAAGTTGGATGTCTTTAAGACTGAAAACCATTAAACTAATTAAGTTGAATTGGGCTTTGCTCTTCAACTTCCGGGAAAACTGATGCTCACAGCAAACCACAACCATCCTGTTTCTTTAACACAATCTTTTCACAGGTGCAGTTGCCTGTAGTTTCTATTTTATGACACCAGTTGCTAGGCAACATCTGCCCCCCCTCCACTAGGCATCCTCTATGGCCATTTTAGAGACTTGTACAGAAAGGCTTGTTGCTTTTACTGTTAGTTACTTCCGTTCTCCTGCTCAGGTCCCTGCTCAGGGTAAGGAGGAAGTTCAAACATGAGAGACAAGCAGAACACAGAAAGCAAACAACCAAACCCATAGTGTCCAGCCAGTGGTGGTTTGCCCCCAGTTGTGTCCAGTGTGGAATCCACACAGGCTGCGCCCAGAATCCTCCACGTCCCAAAATGCACTTGTTCTTTGCTCAGCTGCTCATTTGAAACAACAGCTTCAGTGACTTCCAGGGCTGGTTTCTTTCTCATGGTAGCAGGTTGTGCCTAGGGCACTCGGAAGGCTCGTGGCTAACCAGACACTTCAGTCAGAGTTCTAGATGACGAGGTGGTTAGGGCTGAGGCTGGAGGCTGGTAGAAGGGCACCTGCGGGCATGTGGCCTGGAAAGCACTCTCCAGCGCCACACGGAACACGGAGACTGACCTGGGGTACAGACTCCCAATGTCACTTCACTAGTGACCACAGGAGAAACAGGCTACCATGAAGAGTACATCTTAACCCACTATCTTACGTCATCAAAAATGAACAGAAACTATAGCATCCCAGGCCCTTCTAAAAGGAAGACTACGAAGGTTAGCTGGGTGACTCAGCTATCTCTGGCTTAGCTTAAAGGCCAGGAATCCTTTACTTCATGCGGATAAGTGAGACCAATTTCCTTTCTACTATCCCCCATCCTTTACTAGTCCTTTACTAGTCCCTTCTTTAAGGGGCTCAAATCTCAAAGCTGAAGTTTCCCTAAATCCTCAGACCCATATTTAGTATTCCCAAGAGGATTAATCTCTGCCTTCAACCTGCAGCGCACACACACGCACGTGCACATGCACATGTGCATGCACACACACACAGCACTCAGGTCAACATACCCAATGCATTTATTTCATCATCTCAAGAATAGCTTTGTAATCTGTGCTGAAATGTCATCAGATTTATTTCTAAAAAGGTTAAAATACTTAGAAAGGAAAATATTTTACTTGTGATTAATCATTTGAAGCAAATTTAATGTTTCTATGATAATTAAAACAAAACATGTTGTAACCACTAATTCTCAGGACTAGAGAAAGACCTGTGCTGGTGAAAAATGCTCTTGGAATTCAGAAAATCTCCTCTACACTCAGTAGTTAGGTGGCCCTGGGCAAATAACTTAGCTCACCTAAGTCCAGTTTCCACTGTGGGCGAAGAGAATGGTATCTACTTAACTAGGGTTAGTAATGACTTAAATGAGGCAGGGCTTAATTAGTAAGTATTAGCCATTTGTTAATGTGAGAAAATAGTAACTCAGAAATACTTAATAAGTATTAGCCATTTGTTAAAGTTAGAAAATAATACTTTAGAAATACTTAGTAAGTATTAGCCATTTGTTAAAATTAGAAAATAGTAATTTAGAAATACTTAATAAGTATTAGCCATTTGTTAAAGTTAGAAAATAATAATTTAGAAAAAAAGAAAAAATAAAGGACAACACACACACAAGTGATGAGTGAGTGTGAAACCTTGGCCCACTGTGCACACCCACAGGCACACCCACACCACCACTGGATCAGAAATGACATAAAGGGACACATGCATAAAGCCATCTTGGGGGCTCTCTAGGTGGCTCGGTGGTTAAGAGGTCTTTCTGCTCTTCCACGGGATCTGAGTTCAGTTCCCAGCACCCATGTCACAGCTGCTTGTAACCCCAATTCTGGGTGATCTTATACTCTCTTGCCTCAGCAGACACCTGCACACACATAAACTCACAAAGACACCCACGAGCACACACAGGAACACACACACACACACACACACACACAAATTAATAAAACAAACAAATAAAAACAAAGCATATTTTATATTTCCCAGAAAAATATCCTTATTGAGGCATTTCTTATTCTAGTTTTTGTTTCAGTTTTACTTTTTAAAACTTAAGGTCACAAAGTACAGACATATTTATGGCAGTCCAAAGTAAATGTACTTTCCAATTAGAGACACAGGCATAAAAAAACCTGATAAGAAAAAAACCAGAACCACCCCTTAAGGGATAAATGTATCTGAATTTAAAGAGAAACTTTACACTTCCAACAGAAGTTTAAAGAAACTTCTAACACAAATGATGACTGGATGAGCCTTTTCTAACACCTTGAGCCTGGGTCTGGGGGAGTTCCGGATTACAGGCCAGAGCTAGCATCTGACTTCCTCTGTGGCACCAGGGAACAGGCTTCTCCGCAGTTCTTCCAGGCGGTGTTCCCCTCCACAATTTAAATGGAGGCTCTGGAGAGCTGTGCACGAGCACCCACAGACAAACTTTGCAAAGAAGAACCAGAAAAGCTGCCTGTGGTTTCAGACAAATCACTTAATCTCTTTAGGCCTATAAAAAAGAGTCTTACTAGATCAGAATCAACAAAATGCCGTGAGGCTAAGGGAACACTGAGAGGCCCGAGACACGGTAAGACCCAGACTCAGATGAACTGAGGCCGCAAACCTTCCCTAGCTCCTCCTCTTCCCCCCTTCACCCCCAGCCCCCACTCTGCCAGTCTGCATGTAGCCCTCTCCTTTCTGAACTAGAATTCATTTGCCTTTGCCTCTCTGCACAACAACTACATATTAAACTAGTGAAAGCACTGTGCCCATTGACTAAAGTTGTATGCACCCTCCTTAGTTTTAAAAATGTCAGTCTTTATTTCAGCGAGGGAAACAGGAACATAAATTGGTTTTCCAAACACAGCCTGGAGAATTCGTCTTGACGGAAAACATTGCCTTACCCCTGCGCCATGGGTCTCTGTGTGCACAGCTTTGAAATTCAGAGTTACATTCTACAGTGGACATAATTTAATATTAACTGTATTAAAATTAATTATGACAAATGGTACTGAATCTGTTCTGGTGTGGATTGAATTGCTCTAGAAGACCAAGTAAACTCTTCCTAACCAGCTGCCTGAGCCTGGACCATCAAACATCTGCGGCAGCCCGACAGCCTCAGCAAGCACAGAGCTTGGTGCCTCGCTTTGAAACCGACAGGGACCACTTATGCTTTAGAACATCCTCTGGCCGGTTGAACTGAAGACTCAGCGGCTGCTCTATGGGCCGAACCGGACTGTACACGGCAGAGGTATGTTAGCTGACGCAAGCCCCCATTTCAGGGGAAAATGGGAAAGAACCTAACGTGGACCCAAATCTGTCCAATGGTCAGGAAAAAGTCTACAGAGAATCTCACCTCCATCTTGGCTCAGAACAAGTTACAAGGCACTTACAGTCACCACAGCAGGTGGCAGGGATAAATCACATGGTTTTCTACAGAACAATTAAACTTCTTTATCTCGACATACTATGGCCCATTAAACACCATTTAGTTCTTCCCTTTGCTGATAAGGAAAGAAATTTAGTTTGAACACAAGTTTTTTTTTTCTTACCGTTAAAAAGGAAGGCATGACCAGGGACTCAGGCAGATAGAGAGCAAGCAAGACATGAACCAGAACAGAAAACTGTTCCTCAAAATGGCATCATCTTCTAACACAAGCGAGGGGTTGTTGCTGGGCAGCCATTTTGGACAAGCTCTGGCCTGCTGTTCAGGGTGACACACTGAGTCAGAGGCAGGCAGCTTTCTGTGGTATTCACTTCCTGCCTGATTAATTTCTCGTTTGTTCCTTCCTCCTTTGCTATAGAAAAAGAAACTAGATTGCTTTTACTTAAGAGGCAAAGGAAAAAAACCCAAATTAAAAAGTTTCTTCTTCCTCCAGGATAGAATGTAACCACTTGATCGGTAAGTGGGTCTCTGTACCTCTCTCCCAGTTAACAGCTTTTCCCCCCTCGATGACACCACTACAGAAATAATTGCTCCTGGAACTTGAGATTCCTTCAAAAGAATTCGATTTGAAAGCACAACTCTCAATTCTGACTATTTCATTTAGCAATATTGAGAAGAGTCACTCAAGAAATAAAAGCCCTCAACTGGGAATTAGTCTAAGTGAGCCTTCCTCATTTGCAGAACGTTCAAGTGTGTGGGGAGAAAGCGGGCTGCAGGTGAGGTGCATCACAGCAAGCAAGCCTGGAAATGCCACTAGGGTCTAAGTCGGATAAAAGACAGGCAGGGCAAGCTGCTGACCTACAGCTTCCTGGACCCCAGTGTTCTGTCTCTCTTCTCTATACTCACAGGGCAACAATCAACTCTTCAGGAAGATATCTGACAAAAGGACTCAGAAAGTGAGAGCAGATGAGGGATTTAGATTTCTTCTGAGGTGGATGGCCAGGGTGGACGGCTTGCTATTTCACAGTCATTGGGTGGTGTACTGAGCAACATAAAATATTCACACATTTCTCTTGGCACATCTGAGCAGCTCGTATTTGTTTCGGCAGCACACACCACATGACTGAGAAAGCGGCTTCAGTCGAAAGAGTGAAAAACAGTGGCATGTTTCAGAAATGTCATTGTGAACCCTGTATGCGGGGTCCTGATTCAGGTGTGCCCAAAGACCGCAAGTGACCTGCCTGGTGGGTGTCTGATTAAAAAAAAAAAAATTACAGGGGCGGTTTCGGTGGAGTCTGGTGGGAAGAGAGGCCTGTAGGATGCAGTGGGACCAGGAATGCTAAATTTCCTCTGGTGCTTAGGCTTGCTCCACCTCAACACCAGAAACCCCCATACTGAGGAGTGTTGGGCAGGTGAGCTCTAAGTCTGAAAGGCAGTAAATTCAGATTCCCTGAGATTTGAGCTGAATCAAGCAGCCCACGATGTTAGGCCATGGGCACAATTCCTCGAAGTGGACATCGAGGGGTAAATGACTGAGATCCTTTACTTAGCCTGGAGCTGCCTGAAGGTATGCAGGACCTCTTTCTCACCTAAAGCAAGTGGTGTTCAAACAGGGATATTAGGCATGAGGCCAGAAAGAGGCAGAGGCTTGCAGCCAGCATCCACTTCTTCTGAAAACCCTTGGGGCGACAGAAAATGCTATCAACTCAACACTTAAATGCTTGAGTGAAATCTTTGAGGAAGTCTAACTATAGCTGGGTCTAAAACAAGAACATGGGCAGTGAGATGATTTGTCCACGTATTTACGGAGTTATTTTGAAAGTTCACTATATTCGGTACCCCAACACACACACACACACACACCACACACACACGGGGCAGGGGGGAGACAGAGTCTATTCGGCAGGCACACTGTCACGGCTATTCTACTCATTAGTGAAAGCTTAATCAGAAGGCTGCATGTCACTTCGAAGGCGGGAGCTCCTAAGAACTCCAGGGAAGAGGTACATAGCATTTGGGTCTATTTCTTCTTTAATGGGATCTGTAAATGCAGTCTACGCTGGCTATACTTGAGGTGTGTATTATGTAAGACAGGATGTGAACCAGATAATACTCCTCTGCTTCTCACCCATGTACAAACTCCAGACACCTTGCCTACACCACAAAGGTCCACAAGATCTGCCTCTCCTAGCTCGCTGTCGTCAGGCTGGTTCTGAATTTGCTGTAATCTTGCCTCTGCCCTCAACCCACACGGTGCTCACAGCCCGGCTCAAACCCTCCTGCTAATTTACCACTGTTCCTTAACTGTACCAGGTTCATTTACATCTTGGGGCTTTATACTTAAGAGTCCTCTCACATGGGCCTTCCTCTCCTGGGTCCTTCTCATTGTTTAGACGTCAGTAAAAATGCCCAGGTCCTATCTCTGTGCGTTCTAACACGCTTTCTCTCTCTCTGTCCCCAGAAGAGGGTTTCTCTGTGTAATAACTCTAGCTGACCTGGAACTCACTTTGTAAACCAGGCTGGCCTCGAACTTACGGAGATCCACTTGTGCCGCCACCACCACCCAGCTTGCTCCTTTTCTTTGCAGACTGTACGTCGTCACTTGATATTGTATTTGTCTGTCTAGCTTTCCTCACCACAACTCAAGCTCCAGTGAGAGCTTGGAGCCTGTCTGTCTTGTTTTCCGCTCTCTCCTCAGCATCTAACACAGTTTCCAGGGCCTGGTAGGTGCTCAATAAATAGTGGATTTGAGTATCTTGTTAATTCCACCATGACACCATGTTCTTTTCCAAGCGTGCCACAGATAGCTTCAGTTGTCAACTTGGCATAAGCCCAGAGTCACCTGGGAAGAGGGAAACGCCATTGAATACGGCCTCGAGGAGAACGGCCTGTGGCCACATCTTCCGGAATTTTCATAGCCACTAAGTGAGGTAGCAGAGCTCACTCAACAGCAGACAGTATCATCCCTGAGCAGGTAGGCCTAGGCTGTATAAGAAAGCTAGCTGAGCGAGCCAGTAAGCAGCGTTCCTCCATGATCTCTGCTCCAGTTCCTGCCTCCAGGTTCCTGTTTGAGCTCCTGCCCTGGCTTCCCTTAATGATGAGCTCGCTATAACCTGTAAGTTGAACTAAACCCTCTCCCCCCAAGTTATTTTTGGCCGGTGTTTTTAATCACGACAACAGAAAGCAAGCTAAAACAGAACTTAGCGGTTCCTCCTGAAACAATAAAAAACAAGTGCCTAAGATGAGCTCTCAGCTTTGTTGGGGAATACTGTAAAGGGGGCGTTTTCCACAGAACCTTCCATGTTAATCAACTCTCATTATTCATTTACGGAAACGAAAAGCCAACGCCAGATAGAAAACTAAGAAACAACAGTGAAAAGCAATCTTAGAAAAGCAGTAAAGAGTTATAACCACCAACCCTGTGTCACTCCAAATCAACATCTAAGAAGCCACTGCCACAGTGACATGCATAAAACATTCTGTTTTTAATAATTCGGGTCTGTCATGTTGCGTTTCCGCGACCAGCGTCCAGGTGTAGTGTGTGCACCCTGCCAGGGCAAGGATGTTTTGAATCCTGCATCCCCTCAATCCCAAAGTGCCTCCCTCCTTGCCAGAACGCCCCTCTTACAGGTCTTTTAGGGGGAAAGAAACACTGTCAGGCTATATGTGTGCATCTACTGAAGAGGAATCCACTTAGGAATGCAGCTTAGTCATGGGAGATTGGTCTGACTTGCAAAAGGACCCGGGGTTCAATACCTAATACTGCTCTCCCCAAAATGTTAAATATGAAAGTCTCCCGATTTAAAGGAACAGAAATAAGGGGTAATCCTTTGCCCAAATAGTTATCAGAGTTAGACGAAGGGCTGATCACTCAGAACTGATCTGAGGAAAAAAAAAAAATCTAAAGCCATATTCTGAGTATTCCATGCCCTGTAGATATAAACTGGCCTAATCCTACCCGGGGAAAAATTTGCAATTTTCGCTGTGTTGTGGAAACGTAGTCAAACCTCTTTATTTTTGAAACAAGGGCTTGCTAGATAGCCCTTTGCTTGCTGTGCCTTAGCAGTCTGGGGGTTACAGGCCCCCTACATCCCTTTTGTTTGGCTCTGTGGAGACTCCTCCCCCCTCTCAGATCCAGAGGCAGGTTCTCACCCCACTGCCTATATAGATAGCACCAGCATGGACAGCACAGTGGTGCCCAGCGGCCCAGACTCTGGCACACACTTAGCTGGACAGATTTCTTTTTGCTGATGGCCGGTGATGTAATCTGCCCAAGGAGACGGGAGGAGACTGGGCGGGGCCTGTGAGGGTGCAGGGGTTGGATGCTACTTGCATCTGTCTTTTGGACACCCTGGGTATGAAGCTAAACACAACAGGGAATGGGGGAGAAAAGCGAGTGTGATGCCCTTCGCTGAGGGGTGAGCTGTGTTTGCACACTGGCCTATTTAGCCAGGTTTGTTTACGTTTTACTTTGAGTAGCCAGGGCAGGCATTGTGAGCTGTGAGTTCTGAATGTGACCCTTATGTTTGCAATTAGATGGTCTAAGGTTGGGGAAAGGCTGGTACTGGCTCTCCCGGGATAGAAGGTGGTAATCTTCGGAGTGTATGCTAGCTATGATGTCCCCTATTAATCCATGATTGACTTGTTCAATCATGGTACACAACTAACAGAAAACACTTAGAATGTTGGGATATCCTATAGGATGAGACAGAAAAGAGAAGCTCTGGTAACTAGACAGAGGAAACCAGAGCTCTGTAAACAAAGTGCACCCCACCCCCACCCACCTCCCCCCCCACACCCCCACCCCCGCTTTGCTTGTTATCTGCAACCCAGTGGGTGAGAATCAAATCTGGAGCACTGCAAGATGGAAAACCCCAATGCTCCCTACTAATCTGACTCCCACAAAGCAGCGGCAGAGTCAAAACTGTGCAGGAGACAGGGCTGGAATGCACTAGAAGCTGATTCCTTGCTGTCTCTGCAAAGCCCGTCTGTTACTTCTCCAAGAAAGCGGACAGCTGCTTTCACCTTTCTGTTGGGATTCAAGAAGCTGATTATCCTACTAGGAGTCTGCACCTGGCAGCTTTAGAACCAGGTTAACTGTCTCTTGGGGGGTCTTTTTGAAATGGTGTCTGCAGTAAACTGTCTATTTGTTTTTTTTTTTTTTAATGTGCATTAGTGTTTTGCCTGCATGTATATCTGTATGAAGGCATCAGATTCCCTCAAACTGGAGTTACAGACAGTTGTGAGCTGCCATGTGGGTGCTAGGAATTGAACCCAGGTCCTCTGGAAGGACAGACAGTGCTCTGTTTAACTGCTGAGCCATCTCTCCAGGCCCTGCCTGTTACTCTCGAAGTGGTCAGCATCCCCCACTCCCTTTACTACTAGAGTAAGGAGTTCAGACTTGAGGAAAGATGGTTCCTGTCTGGCTAACTCTATCCTGACTTCAGGGGTAACCATCAGCTTGCTTCATTACCGCTCTGGAGGTCCCTGGTGCAGTGACAGGATCAGAGATGAACTACTTCTGAATCAAGGGGATTCAGTGAGGGGTCTTCTATGACACGGAGCTGGGACTGGCTGCACTGAAGCACATTATAAACATGGGTGGGGGCAGTGGGTTTAAGAAGGAAGCTAACTCAGAAAAACCTGGAAAGAATCCCGAGGCTTACAGGGCACAGAAATCAAAAGCAATGTGTGGGCTTCCGATAATAAAAGAAAAAAAAAACCCTAAGAAACACAAAGCAGTTGGATTTGAATAATGACTGGCTACTTAATGATTTGAAAACAGCTCTGATTTTAGATTAGACGCTATTGCAATTGTTGTATTTTACAAAGAACCCTTAGGTTTTAGAGATTCACACTGAAATATTTGTGAATGAAATGATTTGTCTGGATTAGTGTCAAAGTAATAAGGAAATGAGGTTAAATGGATCTGGGTTCAAATGAGACGGAAGTGGTCCTGAGATGATGGTTCGTAAAACGGAGAGAGGAAAGCACCACAGCTCTGTGACCGCCACTGTCTGTCTACTCCCCAGTATTTGAAATTTGAAACATTTCCATAAGGTGAAGTCAAGACAAACAAACAAACAAAAAGGGGAAAGGCCTGTGGCTCATTCCCTTCTTCACCCACTAGAGGCTGTGTGTGTGTGTGTGTGTGTGTGTGTGTGTGTGTGTGTGTCGAGGGGGGAAGGGGGTTGCTCGACTGATTAGCAACCTGCTCTGATGAGTTAAGGAAAAGTTAGTTCACTTGTCTCAAGCTGATCTCTTGGCTTTTAGATAAAACAGCACACTGAGGTCTTCTCCATAATAGTTGAGAATCTAAGTAGCTCTTCCTAGGAAGGGATTAAAGCCCCTAGGTCTGAGACTTCAGTAACAGGGGCAATAAAAGAATTTTAAATAAAAATCCTAATCAGCCAGCTAAGAAACAAGAGAACACACAAACAAACACCCCAAGAAGCAAGAAGAAACAGGCGAGAGGCTGAGGAGATGTTTACCTAACGCAGAAGGCGCAGGTGATGGGCAGGTGATGGGTAGGGCCCAGCATCTCACTGTCTTGTTCTTTGCCGACAACCCTCAACACACGCTCAATCTATGTTATTCCTGGGGGCAGTCTTAGCTCACCTAGACCCAACTCTGGGTTATAGCTATAAATCCCCAAGTAGAGTTTATTGTGTTAGGAGGCATTTTTTAAAATCAGGGCATTGACTGGGCATTCTTGGGCATGTGGCCAATGGCATCAAAAATCTTTGTCTTTTCCTTTCTGGAGTCGTAATCTTAATAATCTCAGTACTGAAGATGAATCCTCAGCCTCAGAGAGATGCTATGGTACACAGTTATAGTTTGGAAACTCCAAAGAAATCCATGGGCTCAAAAACCTTAGGGCCCTTTCATTTACAGCAAGTGAAATCTAAGTGCCTTCTATGTGTGAGGCTGCGAGGGCCCTCCCTTCCCTCCCCTCTATGTCTCACAGGTCCACCCTCCCTACTTCTCCTCTGAGGCTGTGGGGGTGGGGTGGGGTGGGGTGAGGAGTTACCCTCCCCTACCAGCCCTCTGCCGCCAGTCCTGCTTCTCCTGCCCCCTTCCCGGCTCTGTGTTCTCCCTCTTCTGAGCCTGCTGGGTTCTCTCTTAAGGACGTCCCTCCCTTGGCTGTCCACTTCACTCAGGGCAGGCATTATTTGGACATGATCCGCTTTCCCCTCTGCAGTGGTGGCTGCCACTGAGGGCAGAGGCTCTGTCTTGTCTAGGGCTGTCTCTTCGGCTACTTGGAACAATACCTGACACATCACAGAACTTGAAAAATACACAAAAAGAGACGGGAGAAACTCCTAGCTCCAGGTTAGACTATCGCTACCCTTATTTCTTTGTAGGAAAAAAAATGCTTTTTGTATATAGAAAGACCATGCATGTGCCCTTTGAAAGCCCTATCTTGCTTTCAGTAATTTCATTAAGCTGAAAATTTTCCAGTTGGGTCACCAACTTCCAGAACAAATGTCTCCAGGGGAAAACCCATACAAAACATAGAGAGTAGTTTCTTACACCCCAAGGGGGAAGCTGTTGGAAAGTCCCTGTCTACATCCTGCCATGATACTCTCTGCACACATACTGGGAGCTGCTACTGACATATGGCTAAACACACGTTCCTTTTGGTGGCCCGTTGATGGGTTGGAGGCCAAATAAGGCCTGTACCATTATTTCTAGAGTGGGGACAATGGCTGTCTGGGTTCTTCTCCAGCCTCCTCTGTAGCCCAGGGTTACTCCATGCCTTCTCTTGGAGGACAGAGCCATAAGGCTCTGTACTTGGGGCCTGACATCAGCTCTCTGAACTCTACAGGAGGAGCTCAGTGACCCAAGATGCCCCTTGGAGCCCTCTGACTTCACATGGGCCAGGTCTGGGGGGTGATGCTGCCTGAGAGAGGCCGGCTCAGCTGCTCTGTGAAGACAGGAAATGGGGACATCTGTGGGTCCAATAATGAGTGGCTTTCCTGGGATTCACCACATGAAACCATCCCATTCAGCACAGAACTGTCCCCTTCAAAAGTTCTGTTGGATACTAATGTAGATGAAAAAAAAAAACCCAAAAACTTCTTAGAATTATCTCATCCAGGCCCTTAACTCCAATTTATATGAAAATGCAAAGTAATTACAGATGTTTCTTTTTACAACATGGTCACCTCCTCATAAACTCACTGGAAGGTGAAAATTCTGTAGGCACATACTAAGTTACAGTTATGTAAAAGCAACAATGTATGGCTTCAGATAACAGGTACATACTGTGTGTCTCAAAAAGTAGCGGAAGGACGTGGGATTTTTCGCATAAAGAAATGCTAATGTTTGAGTAAAGGGTTTTTTGGGGGTGGGAGTGTCTTTTTTGGTTTTGTTTTTTGTTTATTTGTTTTTGTTTTTGTTTTTGAGACAGGGTGTCTCTGTGTAGCCTTGGCTGTCCTGGAACTCTGTAAATCAGGCTGGCCTCGAACTCAAAGACCTGCCTGCCTCTGCCTTCAGAATGTTGGGATCAAAGGCGTGTGCTACCACACCTGGCTTAGGAGGAGAGACATGTTTAACATGACAAATATTACATGGCACACAGAAACATCAACACATCGTTACTATGTTCATGTTTCATGTATCAGTTAGAAAATATACTTAATGAAAGAGCTGTAAGTGCACCTAATACATGTAACCCACTAAGCATCCTAGTAGCTCGCCCTTGTTTCCCCTCGCCATTCAGAGATGTCAGAGGCTCAGGGCCACTGTACAGCATCACACCCAGGGGACTAGCAGTCAATGCACATGCGATACTAATGCAGGATGCTTCTGCACCACCACAGAGTTGAAAACCCAGATGCTCAACTGCCAGAAGTCTGGAAACATCTGCCTTAACATGGTTGTCCTCATGGTATGACTTCCCAGAAATCAAAATAGTCCATCAGTGAAACACTTGCTTTACTCCAACTGCGAAAGAAATGGAAAAGAATAAAAGAGGAATCATTGTGTCAACCCCAATGACTAAAAATAAAAAGCAAATAAAGTCGGGATGTTATAAAGGAAGGTCTGAAAACACAGTCGCCTGATAGCGGCCATCACACACAGGTTGGCCAGAACCGCAGCAAGCACAGTGGTCACAGCGACCTTGTAGAAAAAGGACCTCCCACCGCCAAGAACATCTGCCCAGCAACTGTCAGCCCAGACTGAAGCCACTCTTGCTATCAAACACGGTGACCAGAATATTGTTTCAAAATGTCTGATGTTGATCTGCATTGTGCCTTCGAAGGCTCCCCTTTACCTCAAGCCCTTCGAACACATCCACAGTTTACTGTCACAATTGAAATCCCCCTGCAGCGTTCTGCTATTCCCAAATAAATAGCAGGATTTTTTTTTTAAAAGAATCTGTCCTTTTAAAAAAAAGATTGATTTGAGGCCAGCCTGGTCTACAAGAGCTAGTTCCAGGACAGGCACCAAAGTTACAGAAAACCCTATCTTGAAAAACTTAAAAAAACAAACAAAAGGGGGCTGGAGAGATGGCTCAGCGGTTAAGAGCATTGCCTGCTCTTTCAAAGGTCCTGAGTTCAATTCCCAGCAACCACATGGTGGCTCACAACCATCTGTAATGAGGTCTGGTTCCCTCTTCTGGCCTTCAGGCATACACACAGACAGAATATTGTATACATAATAAATAAATATTAAAAAAACAAACAAAAAAGATTGAGGAGATGGGCAGTGGTGGCACTTGCCTTTAAGCCCAGCACTCGGGAGGCAGAAGCAGGTGGATCTCTGTGAGTTCAAGGTCAGCCTGGTCTACAGAGTGAGTTCCAGGACAGCCAAGGTTGTTACACAGAGAAACCCTGTTTCCAAAACAAAACAAAAAACAGTTCACTGAAGATGGTGAGGGGCGGCTGGAAAGGGTGGGCACTGGGTGAAGCCGGCATGACAGCTGCTGCTTCTGGTGGAGAGCTCGGTTTGGTGCCTCTCCTCACACCTCTGTGGAAGTAAAGCGGCTGGCAACCACCGCAGCTGTTCACTGCAGAGGGGAGATTTCACACTCTGCCCCCGTGTGTCACAGGGTCCTTGTGTCTCTCTCCGCCTGCTTCTGAGCACATTTTGCTTTTCTCGGTGGCCTGCCAAACAGAGCTTGTTCTATCCAGATGACCCCAGATTCCCTCCAATAACCTCCCTTCCCCTCTGGCTGCTCTGAATTCTCCAAATGACTGACCAGGAAAACTTGAAAAAAATCCTCCCAGCTTGTTTGCCATGGGGTCAGTATCCAACAGGCTACCAAAGAGACACCAGAAAATACTTCTTGCTTCCACGCGTGTACGCAAAGGTCAGAAAAGACGCAACCAGGGTGATTGACTCCACCGTTTTTCGCAGGGTCCTCCACCCCACGACTGACCAAATGACTCCTCCTGCAACACAGAAGCTGTCCAACCCAAGTCTTGGACCATTTAATCTGTTTCGAGTCCATCCCTACAGGATGACCAGTTGTGTACAAAGGAGCTCCGTGACTACATTTAAATAGTGACTGCTTTGAGGACAACAAACTACCAAGCGGTATAAAAACCACATGGTTAGTATTTTGTGGGCCATCTCCAGGAAGAGAGATGAACAGCATATAGAAGAAAAGAACCCAATTTAAACGCTTTTTCTCATCTCCATCATCACTCAATAAAACAAGCAAACAGACAAACCAGAATAAAACGCAACAACAAATATAACTCAATCCGGGCCCTACTCTTGGCTGCTGAGTGTCACTTATATCCTGGTAAGGCACATAATGCTTGTCTGGGTGCTATGGCCAAAGCAAGTGTGACAGAAAATCCCAATGTCACTTCTCCCTCTGTCCACAACGTGACCCAGTGCCAGATCCATAGCTTCCTCTTTCCAGATAAGCCCATGCAACCTTAATGCCCTGGACATCCTGCTTTTCCCCCTGGTCCTGACTGTGCATTCGCTTCCTCTGCTTTCTCTAAGCACACGGTGTTGTTGGTTTGTAGACACAGAAGTGCTGCATGTCCTGTGACATGATGTTTTTATCTGCCCCCCCCCACATGTCTCTAACTATCCCACAAATTAGGGAGTGATACTGTGAGGGGGCCTACACACAGCCTACATTCAACAAATGTACAGCATTGACCACAGACCCCCTACTGCTTCCGATGCAAGGATGGTTAAACTGAATCACCTACAAGGAGCCAGCATTCACACCTGACCTGATGGGGGGATGTCCGAAATGAATTCAGAGTTCTGCGCGTCTCAGCTTAGCTTATGCAGAGTAATCCTACTTCCCCAGCTCGCTGCCTGAAGGGTGAACGCTGATAGAAGGGCACAGCACTCCCGCCTCTGTCAGTCCTTTCTATTTGAGTGTAGGTACGAGCTGTGTGAATTTTCACTTTGGCGGTCCTTATACTTGAGACAAACATACTTGCCGACATACTGCCGGACCAGTCCAAGAAGTCTGCTTCCTAATGCGAGGGAACTAAAGCTTCAGTTACTAGCCTTCCAAGGAAAGGTCAGAGGTAATGGGGAGGAGGAACAGTCCACGCCCCTTGTGCACTCCTGAGGCTGGGCCTCTGCCCTCTCTCCCAAGCTAACACTAAATGTTCCTTTGATCCCTTCAGGATCCTAAGAGGCTCCTGTCCTCCCAATACCTGCACTGGTGAAGAACCTCACCGAGGTGTCAGAAGGAAATCAAATTGTTGTTCTTTAGTTCATATTATTGTTTTAAAATCTTTTCAAAGAGTTATTTTATGAGTCCTTTATTTTAAATATTTGTGTGTGTGTGTGTGTGTTCATGAGGACAGTGTAGAAACAGAAGACGGCTTGGGAGGTCCTGGAACTGGAGTTGCAGGCAGTTACAAGCCTCACAATATGGGTGCTGGGAACCAAACTCAGGTCCTCTGAAACAGCAAGTGCTCTTAACCACCGAGCCACCTCTCCAGTCCCACAGCTTTTTTAAGTGGGGGTTGGCCAGCAAGCATTTGCCATCAAATTGATGACCCGAGTTTGATCCCTGGGAGCACATGGGAGAAGGAAAGAAGTATTTCTGCAAGCTGTCCTCTCACCTCTACACTCACACAAAAATAAATAGATAGATAGACAAATTAAAAAGATTTTTAAAGAGAAAGGAGCATCTCGGGTAGTGGTTCTCAACCCATGGGCTGCAACTCCTTTGGGAGGCAGTGTCATCTGACCCTTTCACAGGGGTTGCATACCAGATATCCTGCATATCAGATATTTACATTATGGTTCATAACAGTGGCAAACTTACAGTTATGAAGTAGCAATGAAAATACTTTTCTGGTTGGGGGTCAGCACAGCATGAGGAACTGTATTAGAGGGTCACAGCATTAGCAAGGTTGAGAACCACTGCTCCAGGGAAATAGCTCAGTCAGTGAAGTGCTTACCTTGCAATTATGAGGACCTGAGTTCAATCCCAGAATCCACATTAAAACTAAACAAAACAAGAACCAAAAAAAACATGGCCAACATGGTTCCACAGTGGCTGAGGAGCAACAGCCAAGGTCTTCTGATCTCCACACCCACGCCCAAATGCTCAGGAGTGTACACACCCTCACACACACACACACACACACACACACACACACACACACACACACACACACAAAACGAGAGAAGCTACCAATCCAATGATGATAATTTGAGATAAGGAAAATATCTCCATGGTTGGAGAGACGTCACACTCTCGGGGGTTAATGTTTGCTTCTCTCACTTTTTTATAGCTTTTTTTCTTATTAAAAAGCCATATAAAGATGCCTGGCAGTGGTGGCCCACACCTTTAATCCCAGCACTCAGGCAGAGGCAGAAGGGTCTGAGTTCAAGGCTAGCCTGGTCTACAGAGCAAGTTTCAGGACAGCTAGGGCTACACAGAGAAACCCTGTCTTGAAAAAACAAGAAAAACAAACAAAACAAAACAAAAAGGCATATATAGAAAAGTTTAGAAAATATAAACAATTTTCAAAGCAGTTCATTAGTGTTCATTTAAGAAATCTGTTAGTATCTTGAAATGTCCTTTCAACCTTTTCCTTCAGTCCCTGTGTGTATGCATGCATGCATGTATGTATGTATGTATGTATGTATGTATGCATGTACATATGTATTTTGTAAGGAGGGGGCAACCAGGACAAAGCTCGGGGTTCCCACATGCTAGTCAAGTGCTCCACCATCGTGCTCCACTCCTACCTCTGTGTATTTAAAATGCGATCAGATTTAAGTGTGTATCTTTCCTTCCTTGTTTCACAATATTATTTTCTTAATACAATTTTAAATATTGAACGTTTCCATTTGTGGTTGCTCTATTATCTATGTATTTTTTTACTTTTTAGATATTCAAATTATATCCAAGTTCATTATGAAATCTTCTGCAATGTGGCTAGAGAGATGAGTGAGGGACCCGAGTTGAGACCCCAGAAGCCATGAGAAGCTGGGTGTGTGGCGTGTGCATGAAATCCCAAGGCTCCTGGGGAGAGATGGGAGGTGAGCCCTGCAAGCTCACGGCCCAGCCAGTCTGGTGTATGCAATGACAAGAGACCCTGGCTCAAAGAAGGCAGGACAAAACTGACACCCAAGGCTGTCCTCTGACCTCCACGTGTGCCATAGCACATACATGTCCAAGTTCATACACATACACATGAATCATACACACACTCAAAACACTACCGTGATTAGTATATTTGTATCTAAATGTTTCTAGTCTAGCCCTGATTTCAGATTCTGTCCATAGGATACATTTATATAGTATAATGACTATAAAACAGTTTTTGTTTCATCTAAGTGCTCTGATTTTTAGTGAGCATACTCCCCCAGTGTCTAGTACACTTATTTTCAATATGTGTTATTTTTCTAATCTTTACCAATTAATTAGATGAAAACTTGTGCATATGGGCTACATTAATTTTACTTCTGATTATGAGTGAGATTGACAATGTCTGGCCATTTGTCATCTTCTCTTTCATTATTACATATTTTTCTATTAAACATTATCTGAATATTTTTTAATTACAGGATTAACCTTTTCTGTATTTCCTTCTATCCGAACCAAAGGATTACCCAACGCATCATGTTTTCTTTGTTCCCCTCAGTGTAAAGGGGGGATCGATTCCAGGGTCTCATATGTGCTAGACAAGCACTCCCACACTGAGCTACATCAGTCTTCAAAACAAAATGAAATATTTAGCCCCTGGGCTTGGTGGGCAGTGACCATGCCTAGGAGCTAATAAATCGGACCACCTAGATTTTGCAACTGTGGTTACATTTTTTATGACATCTGTGAGAATGGTCTCTGCCAGGCTGGAAAGAGGGTGCAGGATTTCTAGGCATAGGGCCCCGCAGCGCTGCCTGTCTCGGAGACAAAGGCAGGAATACCTGGGTTTACGCTTCACAGGCGCAGCCAGGAAACTCGTGTTATGACCTTGAGTCACCTCACTCTGTCTTTCACAAGACCCAGGTTCCCAGAAACTAGGGAGTAGTTTAGGCTGACCTAATCAGTCTGAGAGTCCTCTATTGGCAATGACTTCAGTCACCATTAGAAAACTACTTAGGAGAAAGGAAAATGGATTTTGATTTTTTGTTAGGATTGCAAAGGTGTTGACCAAAACCTCTTTCAAAGCTGCTCTAATGGTCTGTGTCGTGACTGTGACCAGGCTGGAACGACCTCCTGCAGCCTCCTCTCTACCTGATTCTGACCAAGCCACTACCTGAGATGAAGGTGGATGTTCTTACCTTCTCCCTATTGGGCTGAGATGAAGTTCAATACATCTAAATTAGATAAGCAGATGCTCTAGGACACATTAAACATTAGCGTTGGCCATCGGTACCTATCATATCATTAAGAGAACTGAGCTTCTCGAGGAGTGACGCTTGGTAAAGGAGGAAACATGGGCAGGCTGGAGAGAGAGCGACCCTGAGAGATGAGGCGGGTTAAAGGGCAATACAGAGAGAGACAATGCAATGGAGAATTGGATCTGCTTGATATTTGAAAAGATGTTAAGTACTGGTCATGCAGTCTATTTTATGCCTAGTTCTCAAATACCATCATCCCCACTTCAGAAATCTGGCATTGATCCATTCGGCCTGTGCCAGCCCCATCCTCATCCACTAGCCCAAGAGAGCCCAACAAGCGTCCTAAGACGCACAGCTTCCTAGAGGTGTACTAGACACTGGCAAACTGGTTCACACTCATTTTCTTGTGTGTCACCACCTGAAGAGAGTTGTTACCAACCAATAGGAAAGCTACACAGTTCAGGAGACGAAAGGAGAGTCGCTTGTGCCAGAATCCTCTATTACAACAAACAAACACAACCTTCCTTGGATCCACTAGAAAAGGACTAACGGCCGGCCGTTCGGGGTAGTCACAGCCCACCTGAGACTGGAACACACTTGCTTTCCAGGATGTTTTAGTCTAGCGCTGGAAGGTAAACAAAGGAACCGTAATTGTCCATGGATGCTTCCAGAAGTGGGCACAAAACAAACTGAGAGAAAAAAGGGCCCGGTCTCTCTGAACATGTGGGAAATAAAGCCACCAGCCTACTAATATGCCCAAGTTCAGTCACTACCAGGTGATGGCACCCTGACCGGAAAGACACCGGTGCCAAGAGCTGAATAAAGCTTCAGTAAAATGGGACACCTCACAGAAACACTTTATGCAGCCAACTCTCACTGACGGGGCATTCATGGAAAGTGGTGTGACGATCAGTGTGAAATCTTACTCTGTACACAGAACTTCCTATTCATCCACATTTATTCTTCCCAGAAGCCAAATACCTTGAGGAGGCTTTCTCTCTTCTCTGTCCTTGATACAGGATCCCTCCATTAGCCCACGATGACAACCCCCCACCCCGCACTGACACACTGCCTCCTGATATAAGGTCTTGCATAATTCACACTAATATGTCCTTGAACTCCTGGTAATTCTTTGGCCTCAGTTTCCCTCAGTGTTAGGGTCACATGTGTGTACCTCCACGGCCTCCTATCCATTTTCCAGTACTGACTGGGGATCAAACTCAGGTCTTGAGTGCTAGGTAAGCCCTCTGCCCCTGGGACACACCCCTCGCCTGGAGTCTCAGTTCTGAACCCGCTCTCCTGTCTGCTGTACTTCCCCCCAACAGCTAATGGTACAAAGGCTGGAGCAAAGCTTCCTCCCATTGCTTCCTCTATCCCACTATTTTGGAAATATAGAAGGCTATTTCTCAGAAATGCTGAGAGATAAGCAAAGACAAGGATATCTCAGAAGCAGCTGCAGCAACATCTCAGGCAGTGGAGACCAGCGAGACGCCCAACTCTGGATCTCCTCACAGCCGCTGGCTACCGGCACCGTGTGGTGTGTAAAAACAGCCTTCAAAAGACCTAACATCACAGCAATGTCATTAAAACATGCTCAAAGACAAAAAAAGGCAGTGTACAGTTTATTTCTTGAGAAGAAAATGATGCCTGGTATCACTTACTAGAACCAAATGTTTGTCAAAACAAAGACATTATAAAAAAAAAATCAAGTCCATCAATGAAAAGACAAGACCAAGTCAGAATTAATTTGTTAGTAAGGGCAACTCCTCTGCCTCCAAATAAATGGGCTATTTGATGGGAATCAATTCAATTACAGCACATAAGTCTGATACTACATCCAGCATCACAAACAATGTGCTGATGCTTTTCAAGTCCCGTTTTCCTTAGTAAAAGCATAAAAGAACTTAGAAGACCAGAATTTACTCTTCAGAAGGTCATAACCTTATGGGAAGGGTGGTTTTGTAAAACATGTCAGGAAAGCATTCCTCATGTTGGCATGCCAATCTTTCAGAGTATTAAGGTCTCTCACTGTTAAAAAAATATTTTAAAGCATAATGAAAAGAAAGCTAAGGATAATTTTACTCAAACTTATGGTTTCTTCCTCTCTCTCTCTCTTTCTGAGACAGGGTCTCACTCTGTACCCGAGGCTGCCCTCAAACTCACAGCCATCCTTCTGTGTTGGGATGGATTACACGTGTGACCTACCATGCTCACTTTCAATTTCTAAAGTGTATCAGAACCAGAGAACCAGGAATCAACGATTTTGTAGAAGTTCATTTAGAGAGCATTGCATGGGCTTCTCAAGCGATCAGGCAGAGATCATACAAGAACACAACCCTCTCTAAACTGCCGTGTGCCTCATTCTAAGGCCTCAGCAGCTTTTCCTGGTGACCTCAGGCTCACTCAGCCATCTTACTTCCAAAGATTAATGAACAAATTATGCTCATGAATTCATCTCAAACATGATACATACGGCAGAGCAGCCCTGCTCTCTCTGTTACCAGCGTGCAGAGCTGGCAGGGAAATCTCCCTTTACAAAACTTGTTCAAAGCAATGACTTGGGAGGAAGTGGTGTGCTGATACTACGAAAAAAAAAAGCCCTCCAACACAAAGATAGCTCAAAAGCATCTGTGTACGGCTTAAAGGAAATAAACAGCTCAGCTAGTTTCAACTCAAAATAAACCCCAGAGACCAGTTTACCTTGGCTTTGGCTACACACAGGCAGAGAGTGGAAGGTCCGGCTTAGGCAGTCATTTTGGTTTGTGTCAAAAGGAATAGACCGGCAAGGTTGTCCACCCTGAGGCTGGGATGCAATGAAAGACACATCTGCCCAATGCGGCTTCAGAAGCAGATCCACATGTGTCTGAGAGGGTTCCCCACCTTAAGAGACATGTGGGTTCCCTGCCACCTTGCTCCCAGGGAGGCAGGAGGGAAGGCAAGTTTGACGCCCCTTCCTCAGGCCACTACTAGACTGGAAGCTCATTCTGAGCTCAACACAGCCCCCTGTTGCACAGACCCCTCCATAGGGTCCTCTTGCTGGGTACTTAACCTGCTGAACTAAGAGAGGAGAAAGAATCCTAAAAATACATCATCAAAATGCCACCTTGAAAATAGTCAGTACTGGATTTTCAATTTCTGTTCATTAAAAATAATCCTTAGCTGGGCCTAGTGGTACATGCCTCTAATCACAGCCCTGGGGGGGGCAAAGCAGCCAGAGCTCTTTGGGGCAGCCTGCTTTATACAGACAGTTCCAGGCCAGTCGGGGCTATGTAGTGAGACTTCATCAATAAAAATAAGAAAGAATAAGAAGAGGAGGAGGAGGAAGATGAGAAGGAGGAAGAAGAAGAAGAAGAAGAAGAAGAAGAAGAAGAAGAAGAAGAAGAAGAAGAAGAAGAAGAAGAAGAAGAAGAAGAAGAAGAAGAAGAAGAAGTTGTTAAATTAAAATTTAAAATTGTGAGGTAAACACATCGATAATAGAGATCGAAGTTTTATCTGGTTTTGGGAAGCAGCTTTTTCTGGAAAAGCAGTTATTTTTCTAAGCAAAAAGGTGTCCCCACCAAAATTTGAAAAAGCATTTGATGTTTTTTTCAGGTAGCTGTTACTTGAGGTGAGCCTTGTCAACTGCTTTTTCAATTCTGCTTTTAACATGGTTTTATGTTGCTCTTTTAAAGCATTTATTCCAAATGGAGTTAAGGGCACCCAAATGATTTTTCAGTTTTGGTCATTCAAGAAAATTGACCTAACAGCTGATGGCCCATTAATTTCCCTTTGTCCCTCGGGAATGGGAGGAGAAAACAGGAAAGAGAGATTAAGTTTAATATTTTGTGCCATTGACTTTCAACAGGGTAGTAAGGTTTTTAGTTAAAAAAAAAAAACATTCAGGGCCCAGATCACATGTGGGGGCAATTACAACAGTTTAAACAGCAGTCTGCTCCTTCAGGGAAGGGCTACAACATTCCAACTGGACACAGGAAGCAGAGGGCGTTGGACCCTCAAACGCCTGCTCATGGTGGGCTCACGGAGGCTGTCCCAAGCCTGGCACCATCTGCATCTGTCCGCCTAGGTGGCAGACCACTCTGCCGTCCTCTGCAGCAGGTAAAATCCTGCATAGCCTTCTAAAAGGCTCTGGAAAGAACACTGAGCTAAGGGCTAGAGTGGACTTCGTTCAGTCTTTCCATACTATTCTCCGGCCAGGAAAAAATACCGAACCAGAGGCATCTGGAAAAGACAGATGGCTCAGAGGAACAAAGACCTCTCCAGACTGAAAGCGCCAGCCCGCCTACGTGTCCACCTGCCTGTCCCCAGCTGCAGGCGCTGGAGCCACTGGCACCGAAGGACCAGTAACTTAGGTCAGACCTGGCTTGCAAACTCGTGTGGTCTAACTTCATGACGAATACGTTTCTGATGACTTTGAAGACTCGAATAGTGGAAGTCTGAGGTTCTTCTGCAATGTCAGAAAACAAAGATGTGCGGTCTGTGGCATATTCCCCGTGTGGAGTTACTGCCCCTTAACAGGCTTCCACACCGCTCTCGCTGGGTTCCAGAAAAGCATAAGAAGGCCCACGGGCATCTCTGTGTGGTGCACACACCATGTTTCCTTGGCAGCTCTCTTAACAGGCAGAAGAGGCGGGCAGCAAGGTGAGCTGAGGCAGAGGTGGAAAGGGCATGGCCTACAAAGGCCAAGTTCAGCAAATGCCTTTGAGGTTTTCTTTTCCACAGTTCTGAGTCACGTAGCTTCCTCTGTGGATTTCAACAATAACTAATGAGTCTCAGAAAATGAATCAGTATTCATGGGGAGAATGCTAAAGTTCATCTTGTTCCTTATCCATGGTTTTCTGTCCTTTAAAAACATTCTCACAGTTTCCAAGACTATTCAGAATTGAAGTTCTACATTCGTAAACGCTTCTTTGATGCCTTCTTTATTCCCCTTGTGAGAGCAACTGCCTCTGGGTCTACTTCAGCCCTAGCCAACTGGACAAGAGCAGCCCCTGGACCAAGGTGGCCACTCTCAGGCTAGGCTCACACTGGGAGGCAGTCTGGCCTGGAAGGAGAAAGAAGGAACCCCTAGGCACCTCTAGTCCCTCAGGAATCAACTGGGAATCATGGAGTCAGGACAGAGGGGAGACCAGAGGGAAGACAGCAGGGAGTCAGTACGTGGGAGAGGACAGCATCTGTCTTGCAGGGGTGTAGGCACCTGGAGGACTTTTAGGTACCCAACTTCACCTGAGTCCTCAACAGTCCTGCTGACTACGAAGAGCAGAGCGACAGTTCCTGCCAGTTCCTGCGTTCCTGCCGCGTGTTAAGGACTGTGCTAGGAGTTTTCGAGGCATCAAACCCTTATCTCACAACATGACGGTGGGGGTGATGGAGTCGGAGCGCGGACTAGGCAAAGAACATAGCAAGAAGCTGAACTTACAGGATGGCTCAAGAGTCCCTGCTTCCACCCAGTAAGCACTTCCCTTAACGCCTGTCCTGGATGTCCCGTCTCCTTCACTGCCCATTCTTACAAGAAAACCCCTCAATAAAAAAGTCTGCCCCAGAGACTGTTTGCTTTCCTCTGTTTCTAGGTTCTCCCTATTCTGTATTTTATTTATATATACATATTTACTAATTCAGGAACCATGTCGTGCTTCCTATGCGCTAGGAGCGGTGAGGACCTTCGGAAATGATGAAACGCCTTAGCCCTGTTCTGGCTGTCACAAAGCTTTGCACTGAGTCCAGAACACCTGGCCAACACAGCTGTACCAGGGGATTACACACATCCAGTGTGCATACTCTCAGGAAACACTCCCAGGGTCTGAGAGCGCTGCATGCTGCAGCCCAGCCTTGCAAATGTTTGCTTTGCATGACCGTGTATTATAGCTTGGGCTCACTGAATCGATCATCTCTAAAAGGGACTTCTTAAAATTCACATAAAAGGCTGGGCCTTTAGCTTGGTGGCAGAGCACTCACCTAGCAGAGGTGAGGCTCTAGGTTCAAACCCTGGCATTGCGAGTCTCAGAAAGAGAAAACAAAAAGCCCTGCCAAACGGTAGCAGATCTGGTGCAAAAGGCTTTGTTGGAGGTCTTTCTTGCTAGGATGCGGTGTCAGTGTGAGGTTAAGGGCTGGCGGACTGGATTAGTTCTGAAAACAGACACACCTGAAGATGGTTCTGCAGGGTCCCACAGGCATTTAAGAGACATGCTGGGTCCTGGCGAGGTGTCCTGAGGTGAGACACACAGCCATTTCTTTGTTCCACTAGCCTATTATGGCATCTAATCCTGGGTTCCCATCGCCCTAAGCAGTGACTGCTGGGGGGGGTCTGTAGCTCTTGCAAGCCAGTGTTTCCAGACTGCAGGCATCACATCCTCCCATCTTTCCGCCTCCACAGAGCACTTAGGATAATGTCTTTGACACACCTCTCATACTTCTTGTTTTCTTTCCCAAATTATATCTGCTCTGTCAAATGATGAACATAATAAATTTTTAAAAAATACATTCCTTACAGTGGTGGTGGGAAGCAATGAACATATATATATATATATATATACATATGTATATTTTTTTCTTTTTCTTTTTTTTGAGAGACAGGGAAGCCCAGTCTAACCTTGAACTTACTATCTAGCCCGGGTTGGCCTTGAATTCCTGATCTTCTTTCTCACTTCTACCTTCCAAATACTGCGATTACAGCTATTAGGTACCACACACATTGATACCTTTTGAGAGTATTTTCCTCTAGTTTCATACATCTCAAGGATTTTAACATTATCATTATCCTGTATGTAGTTCTAAAGTATCTCTTGCCACAAAAGCTTTCCAGTTTTTGTAATTTAAAAAAAATTATTTATTTTTATCTTATGTGTATGAATGTGTTTGCCTGCAGGTGTGTACCTGCACCACATACATGCAGTACCCATGGAGACCTGAAGAGGCCGTTAGAAGCCCTAGAAGTGGAGTTACAGGCAGTTGTAAGGCAGATGCTGGGAACCAACTTGGGTCCTCTGCAAGAGCAGCCAGTGCTCTTAGCGGGTGAGCCGTCCCTCCAGCCCCACCTCTGTTATATTTCATACCACCTAGATGTCCTTTGAAAATGGGATTTTTGCCAGGCAGGTAGTGATGCACGCTTTTAATTCCAGCACTCGGGAGGCAGAGGTGGCTTGGTCTACAGAGTTCCAGGACAGGTCCTAAAGCAACACAGAGAAGTTCTGTCTTGAACACACACACACAAGGAAAATGTGATTTTTAAATGACGGCATAGTTTTTTTATTTAACATTCTCCTTTTGTCATTCGCTTAGTTCTTTTTACTTTATAATTTATGCTGATGCCAATGCGCTCCTATAGTCTGGCATTCAAACCTATGAGTCTGTGGGGGCCATTCCTATTCAAACCACCATAAGATCCATGATTTTTTTAAAAAAAAAATTTTTGGTTTGTTTTTTTTTTTTGAGACAGGGTCTTACATAGCTAAGGATGAACTCATGATTCTGCCGTTTCCACTGCCTAGGTTACAGGAGATTACATGTATCTATGGGCCACCACACTCCGCCTTGCATTTCATACGGCATTATGTTTCTTTCCCTGAGGCATATTTTAATTAATTATTTTTTAAATAAAGAATTGCTTTCTACAGTTCTTAAAAATCATCTTTAAACCATCAATAGGGAGATGAAGATACACAGCCCAGGGGAGAGAAGGGGAGGCCTCTCGGGCAGACTCCCCCTTTAGGGCAGCAGCAGAGCGCTGAGGGCCGCACATCCCGATTCACACTCTCCCACGTGGAGCCGTGGACACTGCTACCTACTGCTTGTTGTTCGGACCGGCATTTGCTCTGGTTGCCCAGCACTCGCTCCCACCAGCTGCTCGACACTCCAAAGCCCCGCCTGCAAGGGAATTACCATCTTCGTGTTCATCTTTCCGAGTTTTCAGAGCTGGTAAGTTTGGGAATTCAGCTTTTAACTATAAATCTCACGTGACATGAAGAAGGGTAGCACCTGCAAATGCCCTCCTAATATCGCTTCTTGTCAGCTGACTGCGTTTCAATTCGATGTCTCCGTAAGTCCTAAAGAACTGAGAGATTTCAACGACGGAGTTTCATGGCACCAAAACGGTTTAAGACCAATTAGTTATATCTTAATACATGTGTTTCCGTATGCATTAGATAACAAGATGTAGCAGACAGTCTATTATATTCTACACTTCGAGGTAGAAATGAGCATAAGCAATATATAGAAATGTCTGCGATTATAATATGCATCAATTGATCTGCTGCTGTGTAATACCCTGGAACTGAGCCCTTAAATCAAGACAATCACATTTTATCACAGCGGCCATGGGCCAGGAATCTCATGCAGCCTAACTGTGTGTTGAATCTCTATCATGGGCATTCGCCTCGGCTGCAGTCTCATCTGCAGGTTTGACTGAGGGAGGAACTGCTCCAAGCTTATACTCGCGTCAAGACTCAGCTGTCTCTGCCCACTTCAACTCCCCCTCCCCCCGCTGTTGACAATATGCCTCTCGGTTCGGTGGCATTTACTTCTCTCTATTACAGGGCGGTTCATGACATTGTGGTTGGCTTTCTTCGGAGTGAGTGAGAGCCCCAAGTTGGAAGCGGAAGTCTCTTTGTGACTTGGTCTCAGAAGGCCACCCCATCCCTCTGCTGTACTTCCTTCACCAAAGTGAGTCACGAAATCCATTCTACACAGGCAGGGCAGCTACACTAGCCAGCACTTGCTAGATCACAGACTGAGTCTGAACGAGGGGTTTTATATAAGGGTGTGGATTCCAAGGGCTTTGGATCACTGGACACTGTCTTATAAGCAGCCTGCTACCAGATGACATAAAACACCTACAGTTTTCTGTAGGAGGTGGTGTCACAAGGGCCCCTAATTCTACCACAGTTTGCTGGCTATGTTCATAGTCAAAGGAAATGCAGAATTTCTCCCAACAGCTAGTAAAGACAGAAAAGTACTACTTTCTTTTCTCATTCTTTGTATTTTTATTCTATGTCTATGAGTGCTGTGCTTCATGTATGTCTGTATACCACATGCATGCCTGGTGCACATGGAAGACGGAGGCATTGGAGTCCCTTAAACTGGAGTTATAGACAGTTGTGAGCCACCATATGGGGGTTGGGAATCAAACCCAGGACCTCTGCAAGTAGGAAGTACCCTTAACCAAGGTGCCATCTCTCAAGTCTCAGAAGCACTATTTCTCTATCCAGCTTAGAGAGTTCAGGTTGAAAGTCCCTGCGTATGAAGTAGTTGCTTTATCTTACGCCATCTAAAAGCCAGTGGGGTGCTTGGTGATGGGCGCAAAGATTGCTCACACATCCTCAGGCCCCACCATCTGGGTTTATTAATAAGTGCTGGTGAGAGATCGTTTTAAAAAGTGTGGTTTGTTGTCTACTCAGAAACATATCCAACTTTGAAAACGACCCTTGAAGCTGAAAAAGGCGAATGTCTGGCCCCAGCGAGCACTGCTGGATTCCCAGCTTGCAGGGAAACCTTCCCTACTCAGGCAGGTGGTCACCCATGAGTTCTATGAACAACCAAACCCTGACGTGAATCTTTCTAATGAAAAACAGAAAACAAGTAGAGGTGGAGAGAAATGTTTTCCTGCAGAATTTGAATCTTTCAGAAACTGGAGCCATTGGAAAGAGGACTCTAAATTATGCCTGGGGGCTGTGGAACCTTCACCTCTGCTACCTTCATAGTCCTGACAGCTGTAGCCACTCTCCTAGCGAGTGTGGTCTAGCCTGGTCTGCTATTGAAGAGGCAATGCACAGAACCGGTCAACTAGGGATACAGCTGCCGATTTCAATTTTGCCATCCTGGACCCTAGTGGAAATTTCTCATCGCTTGCTCACAGCAATGTTTTGTTTTCGTTTTCTCGGGCTGGGACAGAGGCTGCATACAGCACATTTCATAACTGGACTGTGTCTAGTGTTGGCACTTGGTCCCAGAGTGGAGCCTGGCACTGATTTTTCAGCTGTGGATTTGTAGAAGTCTCCAGGACTCTGTGGTTCGCTCGGCAGCAGAAGGGGAGGACAATTCAAGAACTGGTTTTGAAAAAGCAACCTGGTTGTTTAATAACGAGAGTTTCTGCATCAGGACAAACAAGAACAAAGGCCAACGATGATGACCAAGGCTGCTCCTCCTAATGTCCCCTTGGGAGGCTGCAAGGAGGGGAGGGTGTCCAGCTCTCCTCCCAGAGTCCTGCTTCAAGGCCAGAGCCTCTGGGGTCCAGGACTTCTTCCAAGGATTGCAGGCCTCTCACTCAGCTCTCTCTGGGACATTCTGCCTGACAGCACCCCCATTTCCAGGCATATTCAGGGGGCACAGACTGCTGGCGAACATCAGCTAAAGGCTTTTGTGGAAGAGAGGACGGGTGTTCTGTGGGTCTGCCGGAGCAGCGTGTTTTTTTAGCCCAAGGGTAACATTGCGCCCAAGATGCCCATCGCTGTTTGGCAAAGGACAAGGAAAACAAGTTACTCATGGATCGTCCCACCTAAGAGCAGCTACTGGAAATGTGTGGGTTTCACATTATTGTTATGACGACCCTTCTGCAATACAACTGGGTGCACATGTAAACTTACAAAATCCGTTGATTTTGGGGGGGGAGGGTTGTGAGACAGGGTGTCTCTGAAACTTTGGAGTTTGGAGCCCATCCTGGAACTAGTTCTTATAAACCAGGCTGGCCTCGAACTCACAGAGATCCGCCTGCCTCTGCCTCCTGAGTGCTGGGATTAAAGGTGTGCGCCAGCACCACCCAGCACAAAATGCTTTTTGAATACTGAAATGCACCATTTTTTTTTTAACTTTATGCTTCTGGGAAGTGGCTGGGAGGGAGCTCTGGACACAGACAGGGGAATGCTGGCAAGTCACTTCCTCCTGGAGGCAGTTTTCACCTCCCTAAACAAGACTCACCTGCCTCTTCTGTAGGCTGAAGGCATAAACAGGATTTACAGACAAACTTGACAAATGTCCTTCTGGTATTTTGAGAGTTACAGTAAGAATTTAGACTTGGTCTGTTCAGTGAAGAAACACCAGTATCATTGCAGAGTACTAACCGAGGGCTAATTTTAGATAGTTGGGTTTTGTCCATAAAAGCTGGTTTTGTTGGTTTGTTTGTTGAGACAAGGTCTGGCCATGTAGATAAACTAGCTTCAAACCCACATTCTTGCTGGCAACACCTCCCAAGTGCTAGGATTGTTGGTACGCACAACCTCACTGGGCTTCATGCGTGCCTCTTAAAATAACAAAGAAGAAAAAGCAGCTTGAGAGGTCAAAATGTACCTTAATAGTTTTGCATAGACTCAGAATTTATCCATGAGAACCCAGATCTTCCCAGATGATGTAATATACCTCCTTTTCCATAGAAAAATAACTTAAGATTACTTCCTTAAAATTTGTGGAATGGCACAATGTCTGTCACCTCCCGTCACCTTTAATATAACATTTATATAAATGTAAAAGTTGTAGCCATCTAACATTTTTTTTTCTACTGTTTCCACATCAGCAAAGGAAGACTGGACTTGATCAGTCATTGCTTTTGTCAGTTTTGTTTGAAAAAAAAAACTTTGAAATCGAAACTTTTGTTTCAATTGGCAATTATGTAGTAAAACACGAATCTTGAGACAAGAATCAGGCTTTCTCCCTACTTAGCCCCCAAAGCACTGCCTCTCTGAACCCAGTCACAGAAATCAAACGGTGCACAAGACACCACACCAGGCCTGCTCGCTCTCTTTTCCAAGTGCTCCATGGGTTACAGGTTAATTCAGGAGTGACCCTGTATATCTACTAAGACCACTGGGAAAGACCAGTTTCTTAGTTTCTCCACATGAACCTCAAGCGCAATAAAACCTGAACTCATGATGCTTCCCTTACTCTATAAATGTTCTGCCTTTGTCTCCTTTCAATGGTATTTTCCATTTTTCATGTGCTTTGGTCGAAATTCTAGTAATCCTTGACTCTTCTCTCTGCCATATTATTCAGCCCAACTGTTAATCTTACTGGGTTTTTGTTTTAGATTTTATTTTTAATTGTGTATATGTGTGTGGGTATGCGCATGTGAGCGCAATGTCTAAGAGGGCCAGAAGAGGGCTTTGGGTTCCCTACAGTTGGAGTTACGGGCAGCTGTGGGTCACATGACATGGGTGCTGGGAGCGAAACTCCTGTGCTCTTAACTGGCCTATTTCTCCAGCTGCTCTTATTGTTTCTGCCTTCAAAATATCCAGTGTGTACACCTCCTCACCTCTACTGCTGCCACGGCCATGTGGCACCTTCCTCTCTCACCAGTAGAGCACTTGGGATTCTTAACCGGGTCTCTTACTCTCGCATTCCTGCGGTCTCCTGATGGTAGAGTAAAGTCAGACACTTCCTTCCACTGCCCAAGTTCTCTAAAGTTATTTCCCACTTTGAACGAAAGACAGAGTCCCTACTGGTCTATAGGACCTCCAGCACTTTGCTTCCCACATCTTCTTTCTCCTTTCTTCTGCCTGAGTTGCCCTGGCTCCTGGTTATCACCTGAACACGCCAGGCCTGCTCCTGCCTCTCTGCCCTATCGTTTCTCCCATGAACCTGCATGGCAACTTCCTCTTACTCCTTCTAAGTCTGTGCCATCTTCTTATGACCATCCTCCTCATCAACCCACCTGAATCCACAAAACTACCACAGTGCCTCTTTCCTTCCTGGTCCTGTTTACTTCCTAGCCATTATGACTTTCTAGCCTTCTAACAGTGTACACTATGAAAACTGGGTATGGTGATGCCGGCTTGTAATCCCCATACAAGGAAAGCTGAGGCTGGAAGAGAGTGAGTTCGAGGCCAGCCTGAGCTACAGAGTGATCCTGTTTCAAAAACAATGAAAAATCATGTAGCATTTCTTAGGTATATTGCTTATGGTTCACAGCCTTCAATTAGAATACATGGAAGATGATTGGTCAATAAATGTTTCTGAATTAAGAGGAAATGCCAAAAAGGGAAGGAAGGGGGGAGGGGAAGGAAAGAAGAAGCATGCAGAAAACAAACATAACTGCAATAAAACCCAGGATCTAACCGGGCCTGTTAGTTCAACCGGCGGAACTGCACGTGTCCTGTCCTGTTTTTCTTATAATTCTTGGAGGGGAGATGGCCCAGAGATAAAGAGCTTGCTCCACAAGCTCCAGAACCTGAGTTCAAGGGTCCAGAACCCACTTTTAAAAGCCTGGCAGTTCGTGCCTGTGAGCTCAGTGCTCCGAAGGCTGAGACAGGATGATCCTTGGGGCTTGCCGGCCAGCCAGTCTACCCGAATCAGTGCTGGAGAACTGTGGGAAACTCAACACTGACTCTGAGCCACACGCTGCTTGTGGTATTTTATTTATTTTATGTGTATAGCTTTTTTGCTTGCTTGCTCACTTTGCCTGCATGTATGTTTGTACACCATGTGTGTGCCTGTTGCTCATGGACGTTAATAGAGGCTCCCCTGGGACTGGAGTTACAGACAGTTGTGAGCTGTGTAGGTGCTGGTATGGAACCTGGGTCCTCTGGAAGAGCAGCCAGTGCTCTTACCTACTGGGCCATCTCTCCAGCTGGCTTGTGGTGTTCTACAGAGGAAAAGCAGAGAAGGGACAATGACACTGAGGAGAGGCTTCTGTTTGCCCAGGAAAGACCCTGTTCTTTTTGTTTTTTTGTTTTTGTTTTTCAAGACAGGGTTTCTCTGTAGCTTTGGAGCCTGTCTTGGAACTAGCTCTTGTAGCCCAGGCTGGCCTCGAACTCACAGAGATCTGCCTGCCTCTGCCTCCCGTGCTGGGATTAAAGGTGTGCGCCACCACCGCTCGGCTTGAAAGACCCTGTTGTTGTGTGGCTGTGTTGCTAAAATACTCACCTTTGGGCTTTCCTCTACGGCTCCTGACTTAGGCAGGCCCGGGAGCTAAGGTTCTCTTTCCCCAGGAGGATCATAAAACATCAAATCTTCCCCTGTTTTTGAAGGGGCCACAAAGGAATTCCTTGACTACCCCTTCTGAGTGGTCAGAAGACCCTCCTCATTCCAGAGGAGTTCCCTGCCCAGCGCCCTGGAGGGAAGAATGTTGCTTAGAGAGGCCAGAAAAGCTGAACAGACAGGTTTCCCTGGTCAGTCTATAGCATTAGCTATGAAGGGAAGCTTCTACCAACCCAATAGGAATCTGGCTAGCGAGTTTCCAGGGAGCTGGAAGGCAGCCAGCAGAGATTTCTACCTAGGGCACACGAAGCTCTTGCTCCCACATTTCAGCCTGTGCAGATCCTTACCAGCGTCTTTGTGATAACATGTAAAATCAACATGGACACAGAACTGTCTCCTGCTATTCTGCAAGCTTCTCTAGCAAATTAATCAAACCTAAGAAAGGGTTATGGAAACACTAATTGGCAGCCAGTGAGTTAGAATCAGGGATAGTGATGCTTGTAACTCACATCTAAAGTAGAGAGGTGGGGAAGTGGAGCAGTCTTGGGAACTGAGCTGTCTGCTGTCTCTAGGTGAGCCGTGCGAGAACTAAGCTGAATTAGCAGAGATCGGCTGATGTCCGCTGCAGAAGTGCTGGCTCGTTTACGAGTTGGGAAATATTCTCATGCTTTCTAGGGTCGGAGAAGTGATCTGTTGCTGTGTGTCGAAGGAGAAGCTTGAGTCCAAATGGGAGTTGGTTTAGAGGTAGGTGAACAACTTCAAATTCAGCCCTCACTGAAGAGGTCCTAAAGCCTCCCTTTTGTCTGGAAGCCAGATGGTGTAGACTCAGAATGGCTGACCCTTCTCTAAATGCACAAGGAGCTGCTAGGCTTATAAAAATTGTGTGGTGCAGTCCACTGACCATGCCTGCTGACAAGACTATCCCCTCCTGAGACAAGGAAGTTCATCTGAAGGTGGACCCGCAGCCTGGGAATCAATGCTAAGGATGGCTGGCTCTCCTAAGGGCTGCTTCACCCAGGCCATTCTGAGCCCTGATACTCAACCATACTTTCCAATAGATTTCATCCATAGTTTTTGATCCACATCTGTATCTACAAGATTTGACCTATTTTCCTGTCTTATCCTGGGCCCATTACTAACTATGCCTCTTTTCTGCTTCCCAAGGACCAGGTTATTGCACACAGGCTTTGTATAGGTGAATGGATAAATTTCTGCCTACAGAATTTTGTATTGCTGTCTCCCAGGAGGATTTATAAAGAAGCGGCAGTAAGCAGAGGTTACTTTGGCAAACCTTTAACCTCCTAATCTACCCCCATCAGGCATGAAGCAAGACTCCAGATAATACATAGGTACTTGTAACCAGACCCCAAGTTCTTGGGGCCCCTCAACATTATTCCTTTGTGTAGTGATCAGTGCTGGGATCAGGGGCCTTGCCCTAGGCCTATGACTAATGAGCTGTTCTGACCTCCATCAAGTCACTGACCTTTCTGGGTCTTTGTCTCCATATTTTAAAATGAGGGGAGGGAATCTAAAAGGCTCTTCTTTTTTTTTTTTTTAAACAAACTAGCAAACAAACAAAAAACACCAAAACAACAACAACAACAAAACCCATTAAGATTCTAATTGCCACCTTAAGCTTTAAATGACAAGAGAATCTGCAAGCCCCTTTCCTAAACTTTCCCCAAAGTCCCTGGCACTAAGGAAGGGAAAACATTTTTTCAATAACCTGACATTTGTGTCTTTTAAGGCAAATTACCTGGGGCCTTTTCAAGTCTTTTACCGCTATTTCCTTATAAACCCTTACAAGAAGAATAAAATGAGTAAGCTATTCATCCTTCCCGATTCATTTTATACTAATTAATTTTCCTAAATTATTTCCGTTGAGTGCAACCTCTCCAACCTTTTCATTCTGGTAGCTATGCTCACCGGTGTTGCCGTGTTCCCTTTTTCACAAGGAAGTTTGTTACATGCTCTGGCCTGAACAGCCACACGAGGAAATAGACAATCTTTACATAAACATTCTGGCTTGAGCCTTCAGAAGGCGACAGGCATGCAGAGACAGAGGAGAAGAAAGAAATGGAGAGGAAGGGATGGAGAGAAGGTGAGGAGACAAGGTGATCTGTAGGAGAGGTTTTGGGAGAAATCCTGGTGGCAGTTCATCAAGTATGTTCACTTCAATGAGTTGTAGAATTTGTACACTTTTCCTGAGAAGTCCCTTCCTTTTAATAGCTCCCTCTGTGTAGCATTCTGCATAGAGTTGGTGAGGTACTAGCCAGTCCTTTCATTGGACTTCTACCCAGTTCTCTGACGTCGGAATCTTCCTACAGGCCTCTCATACCTTTAAGAGAGATCAAATCTTCCCATGGCTGGCCTGAAGAGCAAAGAAGACGCTTGTGGCCCACCACACAGAGAACAGCAGTGTCCACCGGCAACCTCTCCCACTGAGTACACACACACACACACACACACACACACACACACACACACACACGTGTGCAGCATCTTAGTCTAGACACAGTTCAGATAACTGTAGACTCCAAGATGCCATCTAATAATAATGCTCCAGTTCTTTTGAGATAGAGTCTCATCATGTAGACCAGGCTGGCCTCAAGCTCAGAAATCCACCTGCCTCTGCCTCCCACACACAGGGATTAAAGACATGCACTACCATGCTCAACTCATTTCAAGATTTTTAGCTGAGAAAATAAAATCCCTTAGGGATTTCCTATGCGCACACACACACACACACACACACACACACACCTTACTACAATGCTATAACGTCCTTTTTTTCCCTCTGATAATTTTTTATTACTTTATAAATAATACCATTCCAGCTTCGATCTGAGGCGTTCTCCCTAGAGTGCACCCACGGGAAGCCTAGCTCCCACTGTAGCAGTGTTCAGAGGGGGATTTCTGAGATGTGATTGGATATAAGGGCTCTGACTTCATCAATGGCTTGATTCCATGATAGACCCCTAAAAGGATGGCATTCTGGGAAGGTAGCGGAAAGTAAGGATGGGGCCTACTTAGAGGTAGCAGGTCACTAAGACTGTGACCTTCTGTGACCTTGAAAGGTAAACTTTGTTCCTGGCCCCTTCCTGTCTCTTTCTTTGCTTCCTGGCTATCAAGGGGCGAATATCTTTCCTCTGCCATTCTCTTACTCCATGGTGGTCCTGACGTGCCATGACTATTGGAGCCAAGCAACCACAGGTTGAAACTTTTGCACCTGTGAGCCAAACAAATGATTCCTCCGTTATATAACCCGCACTAGAAATGTTATCACGGTGTCTTGCTAACCCACTAACTAACCAACTAACGCAGGCTACTGTAAAATATATACTGAAATGCGGGGATGAACACAAGCATGGAGGAACCGACGTCACTGCAGATGGCATCCAAGCAGGCCCTCTGACAAGTGTCTAGTGAGTTGCTCACAAAGCAACAACTTTCATTAGCACGGAGCAGTCACAAAATTGGTAGGTAAGGGAGCACCGGTCCAAACTGTGAACACTGATCACAGTGCTTCTCTCATAGCACAAAGGATTCTGGGGAGAAGATAGTGTGTGTGCCACGGTCTGGGGGGGGAAGGAGGATGGTGAGCCCCACTCCCTTTCTTCTTTAGAGAATCCGCAATGCCTGCACAGCCCTCATGAAGCTCACCATTTTTCCCTCCAGCTTTCAGTGGAGAACTCATCTCTGCCCACTCTTCACCTTCAAGTTGGGGGTCAGGAAGATGTTTAAAGAGAACGCTTCGTGAACCTTTTCTGGCATCTCAAACACAGGGGAAGCAGAAAGTTGGAAAAGAGACCAAGAGATGCCTACGGAGAGATGAAGAAATGGAAACAGCTTTTGGAACGACGCACACACAAAAAAGACATCGGGCCCATCTGGAAAACATTAAACAAAATTAAAAGGCCCTTTCTACTATGAACAGCAGATTAGCATAATACAAACTCCCTGAATAGCAAAGCTCTCTGACAAACTTTACAAAGCAAAACAGAATCGAAGGAAGTGCTCCTTCAAGGGATGCCCAGCCATCGCTGAGCTACACGCCTCTTTCTGGTGCTTTGGGGTAGCACCATCTAACACGCCTCTTTCTGGTTCTTTGGGATAGCACCATCTAACAGGCGGCCCACCCACTGCAGCCCCCACTCCACTGTCTCGAGAAGGCATTTGTGCCAAAGGCTCCCATGGCACAGCAGTCCAATCTGCTCTGTCCCGCCCACTGACATCATGCCCTGCCTCTGTCAGCACTAGGGAATAGTTTCAGGGAAACAACGAGGCTCAGATCTCGGCTCAGAGAACCCTCCCTCAGCATCAGCTTCCTCTCCACCTTCTTGCTCAACATGATAGTAAAAAAATGAAAAGCATGCTGCAATCCGAGTACAAAACCGACAGTGAGTTTACCTTTCATCACTGCCCTGCTTATTCTGCATTACTGGAATGTAAACAGCACAAGCCCACTCACCCATAAGCCCTGGTTTCTCAGTACAGACACATGAGAATGCTCGAGCCAGACCCAAGGAAAAGAGGACGCAGGAAACTGATCCCGGTCCTCTCTCATTATTGCTATTTGTTTGTTGTATTTTAGACAAGGTCTCTTGCAGCTTGGACTGGCTTAAAGACCTGATGTAACTGAAGGTGACCTTAAAGTCCTGATTCTCCTGCTTCCACCTCCCAAATGCTGAGAGTACAGGCAGGCGCGTGGCCACACCCAGATTATATGGTGCTGCAATTAAAACTCAACCTAGGGCTTTGTGCACATACTTTACCTACTGAGACCTAGCCCCAGCCCCAGCCCCAGGCCCGGCCCTAGCCCCAGCGAAAGCAAAGCAACCTCCCTGCCTAACTCAGTTGTTCTAATGCTTTGCCATTCGAGTGAAGTGACCTCCTTCCTCTTGACTCAGACTTGAGACATTTTTCTTGCTGGTTACAGGTCTGGAAGCAGCCAGTCACTACGTCAGAATTTCTGTTGACTCTGCTGTTCCTGAAAGTGTCCCTTTGGCGGCCATGAGATGATCAGTTCCGGGCTGGTTAGATGCTCCTGAGAACGCCACACACAACCCTTCACCCTCATGCTGACATTGTGCTAGACTCACCCAATCTTCTCTACCATCTGAAGCACAAGAGAGCAGACAGACAGACGACTCTGGTCAGCACCAAGCCTCCCTGGCAGCCTCTCCAAACCCGCGCAGCAGCCTCTTAGGCCAGGTTGTGTTGCTTCTCGAACTGAGGACTTCCCCATCCACACTGCCCTACCCCCTCTTCTCTACCCACAGCTCATGTTAGTAAGGAAAGGAAAGAAGGAGGAGAGAGAGAGAAAGCGAGAGCAGGAAAAAAATGTATGGGCCAGAAGAGTTATTTTGTCATGAAATGCAAGCCCAAAGCTAAGGTTTTATGAGATGAAAGTCCATAAAACAGGACGCTTTTGCACATAGCCTTGAAACACATTTTTACCCATAGCATTTCTGTCTTCTCTAACACCCCACATTTGTGCAAACACAAGTTGATCGGTCCTGTTTCAGATTTGGGCTAATAAGTAAGAAAGAGAAGAGGCTTAGCTGCATTCCATGAAATAACTTATTTCACGAACATCTGAAGTTTGTTCTTTTTAAAGGCACAGAAGTTCTAAACAAGGAAGCCAGCGATTCCGAGAATTTCATTCTCACCACAGTGGCTCAATGTTTGTTCCTCTAACAACGTGTGGTTACCAGCTTTGCACAGACTCTCACATTCAAAGCCAGGGCAGTTTCTTTTCATCAGAGACACAGAGTCGGCTCAAGGGAAGAAGGGAGTCAATTGGGTGGGTATTTTAGAGCCATCGCGGAGGGTCTGTTAGAGAGAAAAAGGCACTAACCTGTGTTGCTTTAATCCGCGGGGAGGAAAAGAGACGACTGAGCGCTGTCGTCCTCAGCTATCTTCTGGTCAGCTTCCTGTGAGGCTGCATGTGACATTGTACTTCCTCACTGTACCTTCTTCTGCTCGCCTCGCTAACAGCTCAGAGGCATGTGATACGATCGGCCAGCTGCCGTTTCACACGGGGTAGCCCTGCACCTATAGAAAGGGCCGTTTCCTAGGAGTAGTTCCCTGGCTTCTTTTGGGTGTTCATTGTACAGAACGTACAGGTGGAGAGAGGAGCTAAGGCTGAGGGTGGACTCCATGATATCAGACAGGGAAGCAGGGAGAGAGTTCATGGCCCCAGGCTCTCTGGTCTACAGTTGGGGTTCCGTAGGACAGACCCGTAGGAAAGCCTGGAGTCTGGACATTCTCTCGCAGCTGGGTTCCGGATATTGATGTCCATCCTGGAGATGTCTAAGGAAGGGCTTTGGTAATGCTGTTCCCAAGGTATCTCCACACTGTCCTCTAGGGGAGGCACTACCACCAGCAGAACAGAATCAGGGCTTGGCTGTGGAGGCAGCAGCACCCAGAGGTGAGAGCCAAGCCCTGACGGCCTCCATGGACTAAGTAACTCTGATGCTAGCCTGGCAGGAAAGAAGAGGGGGTGACCTGGCTATGTCCCTCTCTGCCCTAGATGGGGGAGAAGGCTGACCGAGCCATTTCTAATTTTCCTGTCTGGCTATTCTCTTTCCTCGGATAATCTCAGGAGGGTCCGAACACACAGGAACTTGTGGATGTAGGAAGTGGTGTGTAGAGGTAAAACTATATCCCAGGGCAGTGGGAATAGCCTCCAATTTGTACAACTTGACACTTGAAAAACCAAAAACGGTTTCTTTTTGGCCACCCCAGCACAATTCTCTTTTCAAAATGCTATAAAAGAGATTTTTGTTTCTGGATTTCAGCAAGGTAACCATAGACCAGTGTCAAGTGTTGAAACTATTTCCCATGTAATTCCTCTGTGTGGTTTCCATTTGAGCCCCACAGTAAGGAGACCAGCCCTAAGTGAGGGCTGTGGACAATGGGCAGACTCCAGAATCTCATCACACGGTTGCGGCTCTGCCTTTGGAAACACGAGTAACCATCCTCCCATTTTGAGGGCTAATGGCTGGTTTGGGGATTGAACCGTATATCTGGATTAGCAGGCTGAGCCAAGATGGTGTCATTACAGACATTGCAGACATTTGATCGTGTCGTGCAGGCAAGGAAAACAGTGGTCAATTAACTCTTGTTGGGGCTAAAGAATATCATTTAACTATCCTCTTTCTCTCTCTCTCTTTTGGTTTCTTGAGACAGGGTTTCTCTGTAGCTTTGGAGCCTGTCCTGGAACTAGCTCTTGTAGACCAGGCTGGTCTTGAACTCACAGAGGTCTGCCTACCTCTGCCCTCCTGAGTACTGGGATTAAAGGCATGCCACCACCGCCTGGCCAACTATCTTCTCTTATTTTCCCAAAACTGAACAGATATTTTGATTAAAGTAGCTATATATACAGTGCCTACAGATTTTTTTAATGCAGAGTTTTTAACTACTAGTAGATACAGTCCAACTTTACCTCAAACTACAAAGTCAAACTGAGTCTGAACACAGAAGTGGGAGAATTAAATTCTTCCTGGGGTTTGCTTTCTGACTTTAGTGATTGCTTCTTCACTCCATGCCCGAGGAGCTGGTGGTGCTGCCACGGGGTTGGAGAAATCCAGCCTGGTAGATGAGGAGCACATGCCCCACGGTAGGCTGACAGGGTGGGGGTAAGGGCCCTTGTTTCTGCTTCCCCACTCAGGGTGGCAGGCAATGGCAGAGCCCACTGTCCCTTTCTCCATGTCCAGAACCTCTCCTTCTGTTTTGGGAGCATCATGCCTTTTCTGTATGGAGTGAAGATTAACCAAACCCCTCACCACTGCCATATTTCACAAAGGGTCACAGACAAAACGCCCAACCTTTTCATCCAGGGCAGAACCTGGACCCTATAACCATGGCTCATTGTTTCATCCCCATGAAAAAAGTGCTGAAGCATTGATGGTCCATAATCACCTCACCAGCACCCAGAGGGCCGAGAAGAGATGCTGCTACCCTGGCTGTTGTCGTCAGTCATTTGCCAGACCCTCACCTCTTACCCAGAGCTACGCACTTTACATAGAGATGTTCATTCTCACTGCAAGCCTGTGAGTTAGCTATGATCATCTCTGCCTCACCGGTAAGTAACCAAACTTAGAATCACTAAACTGTCCCGTGACCCCTGATGAGTTTGAAGCCAGCTTGGGAGCTCAGTTCTGTCTGACCATTAGGGGAATGTCAATCAAAACCACAATGTGATATCCTCTAACTCCAGTTAGAAAGACTATTATCTCACAAACAAACAAAAAAGCATCGAATGCTGGCTGAGGATGCAAAGAAAGGGAACTTTGATAAACTATTAGTGGTCATGTAAATTAGTGCAACCGTTATGCAAAACACCATGGAGCTTCCTCCAAAAACTAAAAATAAGACTCCAGGGAGAGTCAGCATTCCCATTACTGTAGAAAGGAATCAGTATGTTGAGGGGATACCTATCCTCCCCCATTCATCTCAGTTCAGCCCACAATAGTCAACCAGACTGTCCACCCATAGAAAGCAATGTGGAATGCTATGTATACACCACAGGAAAGAAGGAAGTCTAGGCATTTGCTGCAATGTACACACACAGAGAGAATATAATGTTAACTAAAATAATGCAGGCACCAGAGGGAGGGATGAGTACCACATGTTCCCACAGGTAAAAGAGTTGACCTTGAGGGTATAGAAACAGAACAGTGCTTACAAAGGCTGAGAAGGGTGATAGAAGAGGGTGTTTAGTGAGGGTTTCTATTGCTGGGAAGAGACACCATGACCACAGCAACTCTTATAAAGGAAAACATTTAATTGGGGCTGGCTGACAGTTTCAGAGATTTAGTCCCTTCCCATCATGGCAAGTGGCACGCAGGCAGACACAGTGCTGGAGAAGGAGCTAAGAGAGTTCTACCTTTGGATCCACAGGCAGCAGGGAAAGAATTGTGTACTGAGTATAGCTTGAGCTTAAAGCCAGCCCCAAGGGTGACACCCCTCCTCCAGCAAGGCCACACCTTGCAACAGCGTCACTCCTACAGCCAAGCATCCAAATACGTGTAACACCACATTCTACTTCCTGTCCACTATAGGCTTGTAGCCATAAGATAATGCAAAATGTATTTAGTCCAATTTCAAAAGTCCCCATAGTCTATCACAGTCTCAACAATGTTTAAAAGTTCAAAGTTTGAAGCCTCTTCTGAGATTCATACACTCTCTTAATTGTAATCCCCTAAAAATCAAAATAAAAAACAGATTACATATTTCCAACATATAATAACACAGAATATACATGACCATTCCAAAATGGGGGAAAAGGGGCATAGTGAGGAAATACTGGACCAAAGCAAGATCAAAATCCAGCTGAACAGACGCCAAACTCTGCATCTCCATGTCTGAAGTCAAAATGCCCTTCAGATCTTCAACTCCTTTCAGCTTTGTTGACTGCAGCACACTTCTCTCTCTTGGTTCCACTCCCTGTTAGCAGATACCCACAGTTCTGTATCCTCCAACATCTTGGGGTCTCCAAGGCAATCCAAGCTTCACCTTCACAGCTTCACGCAATGGCCTCTCTGAGCCTCCAGGCAGGGACACCCCTAACACATAACTGGCCTCAGCAGCTTTCCTTAGTCTAAGAGGCAAATTCTATAACCCTTTCTTGAATTCTTGACTCTAAAGTCAGAACCAAAAGGCTAAAGCTGCCAAGTTATGTTGCTTGCTGGGACTGGAATACAGTTCCTTGTTCAATTCCATCTTCACTAACTTTCTGATTTCAATGGGTTTCTTTATTGTCTAACCTTGGTTGTCCCAGAACTTGCTCTGTGGACCAGGCTGACCTTGAATTCAGAGATCTGCAGGCCCCATCTCCTGAGTGCTGGGATTAAAGGTGTATACCACCACATCTGGACCTAAGCTAGTCCTTAATTCCATTTTACAAATTGGAAGTTTAGCTGGGTGGGATCTTGCTCTGAGGTCTCTATTCGCTTCATTCCATTGAACATCAGGGTTTCCTTTAATCTGGTTAGCTCCTTGAACACAGGATTTAACTCTATTTTACTTCCTTTATCCCATGCCCCTTTTCTCCTCAAATTGTACATTTTGTATTTTTTTTTTTTGCTCAGCTTGCTCCTTTTCATTATAAACCTTAATTAGAGTTATCACTAATAACCACGTGACAGAGTCTATTACTAGGCTCTTTTGAGATTTCCTTTGCCAATGAAATGAATCCAAATCTCTTCACTTTAGCCTCAGGCAGACTCTTTGGACAAGGGCAAAAAGCAGCCACAGTCTTTACTAAAATATCACAAGAATGATCTCTAGGCAATATACTAAAATTCGCTCTGGAACCTCTTGAGCCAGGTGCCCACAGTTCAAACCACCCTCAGCACCACTGTCTTCCATGCTCCTACTATTATGGCCCATTAAGCAGTGCTTAAAGCATTCCACTGCTTTCCTAACTCAAAGTACTAAAGTCCAAATTCCTCCAAATGAAAATGTAGTCAGGCCTATTGCAGCAATACCCCAGTCCTTGGTACCAACTTCTATCAAAGAGGGAGAGGGAGAACGAAGATGACCAATAGATACAAGGATGCCTGTGGATGGAAGGAACACGTTTAAATGTCCTTTAGCATGACTAGATAACCATGGCAAACAATTAGTTGTATGTTTTTAAAGCAGAGAGCACTAGAGAGAATTTTGCTTGTTTCAAACATAAGGAAAGGAGGATGTGTGATAGGCACCCAGTTATTTCATCCCTATCATTTCACATTATATACAAATGTTTAACTACTAGACTATAGTCATAAATACATTGAATTTCCTGTGTCATAAAAAATATGTTTCAAGTTCACTCACACACAAATATCCACAAAGTTTCAATACTTTTCTGTTGCTACATGTGGTCAACTCATCTAATTTTCTTTCATTTTTGGTCAACTGAACAAAAGTTTTTAATCTAGTATTCATTTAATCATTTTCTACAAATAAGTTGTTTCTATTTGGTTAAGTCAGTAGTGATCCTAATGTCATTTAAAGATTCTCTTGTATATTTTTTGTTTATTGAACCAATTCTGAAAGGAGTTTGCTAAATTATTGTAGTGATAATTTGTTTATTTTAACAAATAAAGCTTGCCTGAAGATCAGAGTACACAGCTAAGCCACTAGAGGCAAGGGAGTAGTGGCCCATACCTTTAATGTCAAGACTCAGGAGAGAGGGGCAGAGGGATCTCTGTTAGTTGAAGGCCGCCCTGGGCTACACAAGATTGAATCTGTCTAAAAGAGAAACAGGGCTCACACAAAGGTGATCCCAGCATTTGGGATCCCACGCCTTTAGTCCCAGCACTAGGGAGGTGGGGAGAGGAGTGATATGGCTGAGTGGAGAGAGGAATCTAAGGCGGGAGGAGACAGGAGCTCAGTGCAGTGGGCGGTTTGGTGGAGACAGATGGAGTCTGGAGATGCAGTCTGAGGATAGGATCGCCCCTCCGTCTGAGCATTGGTGGAGGTAAAAGAACTTTCTAGTGTCCGGTCTTCAGTAGTAACCCTTATAACTGACTTCAGGTTTTATTTATTAAGACCAATTAGAATTCGTGCTACAAACTATGAAAGTTTATTTGTATTTTTTTGTATTTCATTTGCATTATTTTATTTGCACTAACAAATTTTGTTTTATCTAATTAAATAAGACATTCACATTAAGGTTCACTATGGATAAGTTTTCTCCTGGGATTTATACTCTCATTCTTCTGTGATTTTGCCCAAGTTTTTTATATTTCAATTTAATATTAGCATTTTTATTCCTGATTTTGTTTTGTTAGTTAGCAGCTATCAGCTACTGCTTGGTCTTCATCCTCTCTATGGAAGGGCAGTTGACACACAATCCTGAAGACAGCATATAGCCAGAGAGCTTTGGTTTTTCCAGTGCTAGGAGCTGAACGCAGGGCTCTACTACTGAGCTACGTCCCTATTACCTTTCTAATCTATCTGAGAACCAGCAGTTTTATTAGAAGAACCTAATCTACCCACATTTGTTTTTCTTACTCTGACACTTTAGTATATGTATTGTTAAATTTCCTTTTTAGTGTTTCTCCCATCTTAATTTTTGCTGCCTGGCCGTGCTTGTCATTATTATAATATCCTCTGACCTTGACTATGACTATGTGCTTTCAATTTTAATGCTTTAGAAATCCTCCCCATACTTCTGTCTAGATAGCAAATACACGTGACCTTTCTGGGTGAATGTCAGAGCATTGCCAGCTGAGTCCTGGTCCCGGTAAAGTCACTGTTTATGGAAATGAAATGATGGCAGAGCAAAGGGGTGACATTGCGCAGGCATCAGGAATGGTTTCCTTTGAGGGGACAGGGATGAAACAGTCTTGCTATGGAGCCCAGACCGGCCTCAAATTTGTAATCCTCCTACCTCAGCTTTCCGGGTGTTGGGGTCCCAGGAGAACCACGACAGCAGGCTCTAGAAATGAATCTAAAAGGGCGGACTGCAAAGCCCCCATTCGCCCCACCCCTTCCTGTATGGAGGTGGACTACACCTCCCACCAACAATGTGGGTAAGCAGGAGGCAGAGAGGCAGCCAGGACACAGCCAAGAACATCCTTGGGGGAAAATCTCTGCAAACTTTAGGCTCTGAGACCCGCAGGCACTAGGAAAATCTGCAGATCTGTCTGCAGGAGGGAGGCTGCCCAAGGTGTCTCTGACTACCTCACTATAGTACCAGCTAAGGCATCTGCCCTAGAAAAGGCAGGTTCACAGGAATGTTAGCACATGTCCTTAGGAGTCAAGGAATTCAACTGAGAAAATAACGCGAGATCTGCGAGAGGCTAGAAGTTGGAGCTGCCTGGCGGATAGCTAAGAAGGTACAGCAGTAAAGTCTCTTTTCCGAAGAGGGACGTTCTGTCATTTATTTAAGCATTAGTCTGGCTAGGAGTGGAGCGGAAGAAATTCTGGCCATAAAATGCATGTGTTTGACCGGGCAGTGGTGGCGCATGCCTTTAATCCCAGCACTCGGGAGGCAGAGGCAGGTGGATCTCTGTGAGTTCGAGACCAGCCTGGTCTACAAGAGCTAGTTCCAGGACAGGCCCCAAAGCTACAGAGAAACCTTGTCTCGAAAAAAAAAAAATGCATGTGTTGGTTGTGTAGGGGTTTCTTTTTTTTGCTTTTCGTTTGTTTTTGCATTTTACATTTACACTGTGTCTGAATGACGGCTAACGTTTAAATTCCATACTTAATTTTTCAGAGACTGGAGTGATGGTGAAGAGGGAGAGGGACAGAGGGCAAGAAACAACTTAAATGCCTTTCAGTGACTGTCCACTGGCCAGAAACTCTGGCTAGGACCACAAAGAAGTGGTAGCATGCCTGCTAAGGGTCTTTTTGTTTTCACACAATCAAATCCTTTCTAATCATCCCCACATTATAAATGGAGAGAGCAACCTTCCAAGAATTAAAGGGATTTCCCCAGACTGGTAAATAAGTGATGGAACTGGGATTGGGTACCAAAGTTTCTGATGACATCCAGTATCATTTCCAGTGCATATGTGAGCTGTCCCCTTGTTCTTCAATCTCCGGGAGAAAGGAGCCCAGAGTGCATGCACTCTGCCGAGGGCCGTGTAAGAAGAAGCTGACACTGTGTAGCACTTGGCAGGCAGAGCTTCACAGAGTAAGTCAGCTTGTCCAGACCATAGAGCAGCCGCTTCTCTCAGAAATGGTCAGGGGACTTTTGAAGTATTACATCACACAAAGGCTTCCCCCTTAGTACTCATGCGAAAAACACCACTCGCACCACCGTATCTGTGAGCCCTTGGGACAGATAAAGGGAAGTCAAGAGGTCAACAGAGTTCTCTCGATGGCACACTGTTCGTGTTTTTGCATGTAATGAAAGTTGGAATTATCAAGACTTGGACTATATGCCCCCCCAAACCAGAGCCCTACCTAGCATGGTCACTCTTTGACATACTACACAGCCCGATGCCATTAACCAAGTTGGCTTTTGTTCAACATAACGGAGTTGGATTACAAATAACCAAGCCATTCATTCATCTTTATTGTTAATCAAGACACAGAAAGGAAATGGCAAATTCCTTTGTTCGTAAAAAGACTGGCTAGGGACTTGGAGAAGCCCTGGCTGCACGAGTCTGCTCCAGATGGGGCTGTAGAGCAGCAAGGAAAGGAAACACACCCCCGCCGCTAACCCAGACACTATCTCCAACGGCAGCCACCAGCAAGTGAAATTCTAGTTTCCTCCAAGGGAGTCTCACTGGGGAAACAAACCACTCTTTTTTTTTTTTAATATTTATTTATTTCTTATGTATACAATATTCTGTCTACATATATGCCTGCACGCCAGAAGAGGGCACCAGATCTCATCACAGATGGTTGTGAGCCACCATGTGGTTGCTGGGAATTGAATTCAGGACCTTTGGAAGAGCAGGCAATGCTCTTAACCGTTGAGCCATCTCTCCAGCCCCAGAAACAAACCACTCTTAAGGGCAGGCTGCATGCCTAGCACTAGAGGGCCAACAGGAAATGAACTCAATGGCATCTTTGTTGGTTCGTTGTCTTACAATGCTTCTTTCTTCTTTTTGAAAAAGTTTACCTTCTTTTTAAATTTTTATTATATTAAAAATTACCTTACAAGTCCTTTGCATATATATTATGGCTTCCAGTTGAGTGTTTTTACGGGATTCCTGAGTGTGCAGACAAGTTGGTCTCTTTTTCTTGTACCGCTCTTGGGCTCTTTTCTTTCTGCTTGTTTGTTTTGTCCTATTCTGATGTGTTGATTTTTGTTCCTTTTATATTACACTACATTTTATTTTATCTATCTCTTAGAAGCCTGTTTGTTTGCTGATGATGGACAGAAAGAGGGTGGATCTGGATGGGAGGGTAGGCTGGGAGGAGCAGAGGGACAACTATAATCAGGATACATAAATGAGAAAAAAACTATTTTCAATACAAGAAAACAAAAAACCTGAATGGTAGAATAACATTTAGAAAGTCCCTATTATAAAGGTGAATTATGTAAATATGAGTGTTTTCAAGATGATAATTATGCAATGTAAAATATTTCAGGAATAAAAACCATCCTTAGTCACTAAAGAAGAAAGCCCTGTTGCCATCCAGGATGAGGTTAAGCTAAGAGCCCTCATAAACACAGAATTCCAGAAGTAGCCAAGAAGGTGTTAGGAACTACAATGCCTGAATTCGCATGCTGCTCGGTGTGTGTTGTGAGTGCGTGTACAAGATGGACATTATGTCAGCTGTCCTCTTCCACTGCCCTCGCTGTGACCAGCGCTCACAGATTCTGCTAGCCTGGTTGGCCAGCAAGCCTCAGAAATCCTCTTCCTAGCTCCGCTTGGATTCCACCTGTCTTCTAGGATTACAGAAACTCCACACTAAGCTTTTAATTTGGGTTCTGGGGATCAAACTCAGATCCTCAGGCTTTTGTGGCGGGCACTTCAGACCACTCTGTTCCTTTTAGGGAGACTGGTGAACAGACTAGCACAGGGACACAAACATTTCACACGTGCGCCAAGGATGCTGGGCAAGATCCAGAACAATAGGGTGCCCTTGCCGTGCGGATGGGCAGTTTTCAGAATTCCTTCTTGGGCTCCTCTGTCCCCCTCCTTTACAACAAGGAGAATGCAGAATAAGGTAGAACTGGTAAACAAGTTCCCATCATTTCACAACTGAAGGATTTTGAAATCAGAATGCCTGGATTCAAACAGACCCACTACTTACCAGGTGCAGTGAGTTAGTTCATTCTTTTGGGTCTCAGTTTTCTCTCTCTCTCTCTCTCTCTCTCTCTCTCTCTTTGGTTTTTCGAGACAGGGTTTCTCTGTAGCTTTGGAGCTTGTCATGGAACTAGCTCTTGTAGACCAGGCTGGCCTCGAACTTACAGAGATCCGCCTGCCTCTGCCTCCCGAATGCTGGGATTAAAGGCGTGCGCCACCATCGCCCGGCAGTTTTCTCATTTTAACATAGGAAATTTTTACAAGGATGAGATCTGATGCAACATTCAAAGGCCTTAACAAGTGCAATGCACAAATGGTGGATGCTAACACTCTTGAAAGGTAGGGACTTTCCTTCTTGGGAAGTTCTAAATTAGCAAGAGAGACAACCGGTCAAGCAAAGAACTTCATTTCTGGGGTGTTCTGCACTCAGAAAAGAAAGGGTACTTGGGAATTAGGGTAAATGAAGTTAAGTTAGATCATTCTAGAAAGTTACAGCCAGCCAGGAAGTAGGATCAGAGCTGCACAAGGCTGCTCTGAGCCTGCAGGTAGTCTCAAAGCAGTTTTGTTCCCAGATTTGGAGCTATTTGCATTTGACTAGAAACCAGGAAGAAAATGGTACATGAATTACAACATCTCCATGATAAACAAGAAAAGCTTCACTGCTAGAGAGTAGCCAGAGAGCTGGGAGAAATAAAGCCAGGCTTAGGACAAGCCCTGTGTGCTGCGGAGGACCGGGGATGAGCCATGTGTGCTGAGGAGGACCGGGGATGAGCCATGTGTGCTGAGGAGGACCGGGAATGAGTCATGTGTGCTGAGGAGGACCGGGGATGAGCCATGTGTGCTGGTAGGGATGAGCCATGTGTGCTGGGGAGGACCGGGGATGAGCCATGTGTGCTGAGGAGGACCAGGGATGAGCCGTGTGTGCTGGTGGGGATGAGCCATGTGTGCTGGGGAGGAACGGACATCGTCACTGAACTTTGGAGAAGTGTTTACATGTTATAAGCCTAGGACTCTTTTGGAAAAGCCTGGATTAAAGAGATATGTTCTTTAAGGCCTCCGGCACTGGAGTGACTACAGGCAGAACCTGGTCACGTGAAGCCTCAGATTTATTCAGGTTATAATTAGAGTGTGGATCATATCCAGTTGAGCAACATCAAACCCAACCTGGTGTGTTTATCATATTTTTTTTCCTGGACTCTGATTTTGATTTTGAAGTGGCTGCAGACAGCCTAAATTACATGTTCTGCAAAGGATGTAAGTGTACAAAACACAAACATCTGTCGAGAGTTTATTAATTAGTAACAACCATAATGAATGAGAAACACTATATTTTGTATATCAGCATTTTTTTTTTGCCTTCAATCAGCTTCTGGAAATAAAGTTGGTATTCTGGGTGATACCTAAAATTTACTAAATTACTATTGTATACCTCAACGACATACTTAGGTACTACATGCAACATAATACCCATCAATTAACTTCGAAGAACAAATTTACATACAGAAATAATCAGCCATCTTTGTTTAACAACATGATGTGTGTTTATTGAAATATGTCTCCTGAACATTTGTACAGGATGCATTTTCATATTGGGGTACCACGGAGCGTCAATCACAGTGGCAGGAGGTTGAAGAGGAGTTTGTGGCATGTTAGACTGAGCTTATCACATGTTTTATTTTTAATTTTTAAAAACATACTTATTATTGTGTGTGTATGCATGTTGTAGGAATTCATTCAGCAAATAGCTTTTGGGGTACTAGCCCTTAGGGTGTGGTCAGAGATGCTATGTATTGGACTGATGAGCGGTGTAGGGGGTGGGTGTGGAGAAGAAGCACGCTAGTGCTCTTGGGAGGTCAGAGGAGAAGCAAGCTTGTGCTGTTGCTCACATCTCCCTGGGGCAAGGCGGCGGGACCTGGCAGCTTCCACCTGGTCTGGTATTTATTTTATGCATGATGGAAAAAAAGCATTTGTGTCACAGGACATGTGTGTGGAGGTCAGGGGGCACTTCTGCAGAGTCCGTTCTCGCCTTCCTTCCACCTTTGTGTGGGTTCCAGGCATGGAACTGAAGTCACCGGGCTTCCACGGCTAAGCCATCTCTCTTTTTTGTACCAGTTCCTAATAAACTTGACTTCTCTGATTGCTGGGAAATTACTACTATAAACTATAATATTTATCAAGCTTGATTATATTTCGAGTAAATAGATTTTATAGGTGTGAAACTCTCCTAGCAAGAAGAAATATAGATGCAGGAGAAAAGACCTTATTTGCAAGTAGAGTGTGCTATAGCATATACAAGATACCCAAGCAACTCTTTTAAAAACCACCTAGCCTGATTAAAAGTACAAAGTAAATATTACAAAGCAGACATCACCACTTCCCTGGATTACCATGACGACAGACTGCCATTGGGCTATCAAAAAAAAAAAAAAAAGACAACCAACAGGAACCTGCGACCCTTCTGTGGCCTGAGACTAGAGGGTTCCACTTGGCATTTGTGCAGTTTGCACGGCAACATATTTGTTACTTTCATACAACTCTTCCTGCCAGGGAAAGAAAGAAAGCGTTGACAGAGAGGTGGTCATTTCATGCACCATCCTATACCACAGCCCCCTTCTGGGGGACTCTTGGTGTGTCAGCATCATGCCATCCTGGGTGTAATTCCAGTTTTCAAAGATATCTCGGAGACCACAAACAACAGCAATTGATAGCTCATCTGTGTACTGTGTATATGTATATGCAAACACATGTATAAGACTTTTCAACATCAAGACAGCAAAAGCTTTCAAGCTGAGGGAGACCCTGCCCTAGGTCCATCCAGTTCTTAAGACGGCAAGGGTTCAGCCAAGAAAAGGCTCCTGAGAAGCAAACTCACCAATAGAGAACCAGACTTCCTCTGTCATGCACTTAGGAGGCCTTTGCCATCCCAGGGCCATGTACCAAGCAATGAGGGACCACCCCCACAGCCTGCAGTCCTCCAAAATAATTCAGACCAACCAGCCTGAATGGCCTACCCTGTCCTGACTTGCCCTTTCTGCAGAAACCCTGATAAAGTATCTGGCCTAAATAGTTTTTCTCTGAGAGAGTAACTCTGCCTCCCAGTCACCCTGCTTCCCTTCACAGGCCGTGCTAGGCCGTAAGACACGCCTCCTTTTTTCTAGGACCCACGAGCATAGTCGGCTCTGTTGTCTCCGCTTGGGGCCAGAGCTGACTTAGCAGTCAAGATGTTAAACAGACTGAACATCAGCCATGGATACGGCGTTCAAGAGTAACTGAACAGCTGTGTTTCTACCGCCGCAGGGACTGTGAACCTTAACCTCACTGAACGGCACGGAACCAGAAGCCTGTCTCCGCGTGCCTCTTCCTGTCCCAGCTCAGTGATAAGCACCCTTCCTCTGGGCAGCCCCTCCCAATTCAGTTAGGTGGCTGAGATACTGGGGATACAGCGGGAGAGGATTCTACCTCCCACAGTGATCTCGGCCCTGGCTTGGGTCAGTTTCTTCCTTCTGGAGCCTCTCAAGTAGGGTCACAATCACAGGCCCAAATTCCATCATGGCACCAGTACAGACCACAGCCCATCCCCCATGCAGACATATTTCCTCCCAGGAGGGAGGGAGGTGGCTGAGATCTTTGAAATGAAAGATTCCTGTCTTCCAGTAATAAGAGGACAGAGGCTCCCTCATTCTCAGGATCCACAGACTTACCTCATCTGTCTGTCAATGGTCTACTTTATGTAGACACAACATGCTTCAAAGTAAAAATGCTGATTCAGAATCTACAGCAGCCTTCCTAGCCCTCATCTGTCTCCCGTCTCAGTGTAGGAAAGCATTTCCTAGACCTGCTCTCTCACGGCTGCCATGACTGCTCCTTCCAAGAATGACCGAGACACCTGAGCCATTCAGTTTTCTCTTTACTATTAAGGAGTGTATTTCCTGGTAATATTTTTAATAGAGGGGTTTTCCAAAAGAAAGCACTGAACCTGTACTCTCTCAGAACTGAGCTTGGAATACCTGTGGGCTCTCCCCAGAGGGATGGGCAGTGAGGAACGGTAAGTTGGTCATGCCAGGAGAACCTGGGTGATTGCCACAGCCTGGATGGGACCAACTGAGGCCTACAGAGACTACCCCACAGACTGACATCCTATGCGCTATGCCACACACAGGTTCACAACTGCTTGCCGGGCTAAAAAGGCAGTGAACAGAAGCAACAAAAAGATTTTAGGTCATTGGGAATTATGGGATGCAATCACATACTCTGTGATCGGCCACACTCTATCTTCCAAATTTCTGACTCAATTACCCATTCATAAACAATACCACTCATGTAGTTCCAAAAGGAAGGACGGACGCTGTCCCTTCAGCTCAGGTGGTTCTAAGGCATCTGCCCTGTGGGGTAAGACTACTTGACGATGCTCCTACTATCAAACTATCAGCCTTACCTATTAAATGTTTACAGATACTAACAATATTATCATTTTTTCATTATGTATACAACATTCTGCCTCTGTTTGCCTGCACTCCAGAAGAGGGCGCCAGATCTCATTACAGATGGTTGTGAGCCACTATGTGGTTGCTGGGAATTGAACTCAGGACCTCTGGAAGAGCAGCCAGTGCTCTTAACCACTGAGCCATCTTTCCAGGCCCCAATATTATCATTTTTAAATGTGCCTTTTTGTGCATTTGTCCAATTTATCATTACTAAGGAAACTGTCCCTGCTTTAGAAGCAATGACACTGAGCTACCGATAGTGATAAGATCAGAAGCACATCCTTCCAGGCAAGCCAGAGACTTTCAAGAGAACTTGGACTTGACATCTTGCATGTGAGGCCCAGCCCCAAGCTGTCTATTAACCCATTAGTTAGACATCGGTTAGCTTTGTGTTGTCATCCCAGATATCCAGGATGACAGACATCTTTTAGGGTTTATTGCGCCCCCCACAGTTTTGGAGGTTTCAGTTCACAGCCCCACTGCTTTGAGCCTGTGGCAATGCCACATCACAGCAGGAGACTGCAGTCTATGGGACTCACACCGAGGACAGGAATCCCCACGATTCCCAGTGGCCTAAGGGCCTCCCGCCAGGGCCCACATCTCAAATGTTCCATCGTTTCTCAATGCGACACTACTGAGGACCAAGCCTTTAATGCGTGGAACTTCGGCGACATTTGAGAACCAAAGCACGTGAATGAATGAGATTACGATCGCCCTGCTTACCTTTCGGGGGAAAACAAAAACTAGCAGTTGTATGGCACAACCAGGACCAGCGATTTTCACATGACGACCTCACAAAAACAATGTGTTATGTGGCAACTTCCAAGCTATAGCTAGAGTCAGGCAAGATTGCTGGCTGGCTGCTCCACGTAATAAACGTAATATCATGTAATAAATGACCCTAAAACTAGCAACATAAAACCACTACCATTTCACTGTCCTCGTGGGCCATGCACACCGTCAGGAATCCAGAAACCGTACAGTGGAGGCAGCCATACTGTTTCAGAACATCTGTGGTCTCCTCGGGGTTAGAAAACTGGGGCTGGAGACTCAATTTCCAAGATAGCCTCACATGGCCAGCATAGCCTAGGAAGGCTGGCATGGGCGCTACCAAGATTGTCAAGCAGAGTATATGCAAGGGGCCTTTTGGTTTCACCTATACCTCTTTTATTAATTTGTTTGTTTGTTTTTGATGCTTGGATCAAATCCAGGGTGGATTCCCCTCTCTCTCTCTCTCTCTCTCTCTCTCTCTCTCTCTCTCTCTCTCCAGGGTCAAAAAAAAACCTGACTTCGTAGCCCAGGCTGGCCTAGAATTTGTGGCAAGCCTCTTGCCTCAGCTTCCCTCATACCAGGTTACGACTGTACACCACCATGCCCAGGTGGGCTTCTTAGATGTTTGTTCAAGAAGTGTCTGGTGAACAAAGTACAGCCTTTTATGACACAGCCTCAGAAGTCACAAGGGTTACTTCTGGCATACAAATAGTAAAAAAGTCACAAACGTCTCCAGTGAGTGATATATTTACTGGCACATTTTAAAACACTTTGAACTTGAACTTTGGTTGATAAACATGACTATTTGTAGGAAAAACAGCCATGATTATCTATAATTATATTTCTAATTAGCCAGTTTCTGCATTGGAAGGGGTCACAACCCCAAAGGTTTACATTGGTGTTAGGTAAATATTAATTTGGAATAACAACAAAGAAAATAGCTAATAAAATGTTCATCTTTGAACCTTTAACTTAACTAAAATTTATCAGTTGGGCAACTTTTCTTTCTTTCTTTTTCCTTTTTTTTTTGTGGTTTTCTGAAACAGGGTTTCTCTGTGTAGCACTGGCTGTCCTGGAACTTTCTCTATAGACCAGGCTGGACTCAAACTCACAGAGATCCACCTGCCTCTGCCTCTGCTGGGACGACAGGTGTGTGCCACCACCGCCCAGCTCATCATTTCTTCTGATGCATCCATCAGAAGCTCCAAAGTGACATTAGAACATCTCAGAATCTAGCAAACGGGAAGTTAGTTAGCTTGTAGACTAATGACTCTGACTCAAGCAGCAAACTCAAGCTCCTCCCAGAGCTAAGCAGGAGAGGAGCACAGGAAGGCTGAGCAGGGTCACGGAAACGATGGACAGCATGCGTCCCTGTCTGGCATTTAGATTCAGTTTTCTTAAAAGTTATATTCCTAAAATTAGTCCTTGACCCACAGCTTATAACCTTTGATTTGGGTTAGGTAATGGGTCTTTCCTAGATTCATTAGGTTTTGCCCCAGCTGTTTGGTCTATTTGCATTCCTCTCTGGTTGCTGCTTCCCCTCCTGATTCTGGGGCTGAACCAGAGCCTTACAGTTGCTAAACAAGGGCTCCGCTTGTCCTCCTTGTCATCCCTCCCTGAGCCTCTAACATCATCGGCTAATTCTGTAGCCGATATTAAGCACCCACTGAGAATCTCCCCTTTTCCAGGCTCTGGAGGTGGCATTTGCACCCGAGACTGTACTCAGTCTTTTGGGGGAGGGTATTTCTAGGCCTCTTTAACAAATAAGGGAACTGAGGTTATGGCAGATCAAATTAACTGGTACAGGAGCCAAAACCAATACGCGGCAGAGTGCAGTTCGCCTGCAGATACGTTTGGCCTTGATGATAATGCATCTTGTTTAACAGGATGCTTCTGATAAATGTGACTCCTCTATGGCTGCATAGAAGGGGGCACGCCTCGATGGGAATTCTCCGGGTCAGAAATGGTCATGTCCCTGAAGCAGGGACTATGCAGGGGACAGACGCTTATCTTGGAATCATGTAAGGTTAAGGCTGTACAGAAACTGTCCTTCTGACCCCTGACACTGTCCCTGGCTACCTGGAAAGAGATCTTGAACCTTCTGAAAGATGGGCAGTGCTTGTACCACTGGTCATGTGACTGAAGCCTATTTGCCAGCAAGATGTTTCTCACACACTAACAGAGAAAGCACAAGGACACTGGGCTCCATGCTTGACCGCCTTTCCTGGCAGACCCCACGTGACCCCTCCTTAATAAATCTTTGGAAAAGCTCCCTTTAATAAAACCTTGCTCTATTTCCTTGAAGAGAAAATCCAGAGTTCTCATACATTACATGTATGACAGACAATTTTTAATCATTTAAATAATTTATTCTCTGTTGTTTAATGCTTTATGCCATTCCTCCATGCATAATTTATTATGCCATTTATGTTTATTAAAAATTGATCACGGGGACAGGCTTCCTCTCCATTCTCTGAGGCCACTGATATTTCTCTGTCAGACCACTTGGGAGCAGATAACACAGCATTCCACTCGATTTCTTCTTAATTCGTGTTAACTATTTGCACATCCTTCCTTCCAGAGATCCTCTTGGGTTATGAAAGGTTGAGGTCTTATCTTAGGTAACTGCCCACCTCTTCTTTTTACACAGCAGTGACCTCACCTAGAGGCCCATTCCCTACCACTGAGGCTTCAGGGAAAAAAAGCGGGAGGGGGGCGGTATTTTACTTTTCTAATGTTCAGAACCTGACATAAAAAGGAGCCATAAGAGAACAAGATTCTAGAGTCTTCCAAACACAGCCATAGCTTCTGGAATCACCTCTTTCTCTTTGCCTTTTCCAGGCTGCTCCTCTTCCTCTTCCTCTCTCTCTCTCTCTCTCTCTCTCTCTTGCTCTCTCTCTCTCTCAACTTGTTTTTCTTTATTACTTCTTTAGTTGCAAGTTAACGTTGGACTATTTTTTCTTCTTCTTCTCTATTTTCAATTTCTCCTAAACCATCCCATCTTGGAACTTCTCCAGCCTGCGACCTGAGCTTACCTCTGCTACCCACCAATCCTCGGACTTCCTCCCCAGTGCCTCAGCCTGCCACCCTGGACACTGTGGCTCAGACCGGACTGTCCCACGTGTCTCTAAGGGAAGGCCGCAGAGAAGCAGAAAGGACATGGATGAGAGAGGCGCGAACGCTGAGCAGAGGTCAGGCAGCACCAAAGGCACTCAGGATCTATCAGTCTGACAAAAGTTTTCGTGACATCTGATTTCATATGTCCAAGACGGCTCCCGTTAGTACAACCTTGCCTCTCCCAGGGTCCAGTCTGTCTCACTTCCAATGTTTCCTATCGCAGTGGATGAGTCCATCACTGACTCTTCAAGCCAAAAGCATGGAGGTCAGCCTTGCCTCTTCACTCTCATTTCACAGCCAGTCCTACCAGATGTGTGGAGGCCATCTCCTCTTACCTTTTGAACAGACCCCCTGAACTTTAAGCCATGGTAACACCCCTTTTGCCAGGCCTTCTGTAACAATTTCTGGGTGTCTTTGGGCCCACAGCCCTCCATTCTCAGTCTGCCTCAGTCAAAAGATGTGTATCTACCTACCTTTTCCCTTTGTGACTGAGATCAACTCCAGTAGTTTTGTTTGTTGGTTGTTTTGGTTTGGTTCTGTTTTGTATTTTTAATAACATGTATTCTTTCACAATTTTATACATGCATATAATACAGTCTGATTACTCTTTTATCCCTGCTATTTCCTCTCTTCCCCATATTCATGACTTTTGTGTCCCACTGAGCTTGACACAAATTATTTGTGTGACCATGGGTTTGAAATAATACACTGGAGCCTGGTGGGTATCCAATAGGTATGCAGATGGATATTATGCCTGCCTCTCTCCAAGACTCTGTCAGTTGTCAACAGTCCACAGTACGTAGTAGGGCTCTACTCCTTCCTTGATCAGTAGCTGACTTTGGGCTAACTAGATCTGTGTAGACCCAGTCCCAGTAACCACAGTAGCTGTGAGTTCATGATTGACACCTGTGGTGACATCTTGTTTGTACAAACGAAGCCTGAAGATCAGAGGGCAGAGCAAGCCACTAGCTAATCATGGAGGTCTGGAGGTTTGTACAGACAGACAGGACGTGATATCTTTTCTTTTTTTTGCTTTTTCGTGATAAGGTTTCTCAGTAGCTATGGAGCCAGTCCTGGAATTTGCTCTGTAGACCAGGCTGGCCTCGAACTCACAGAGATCTGCCTGCCTCTGCTTCCTGACTACTGTGATTAAAGGTGTGATCCACCACTGCCTGGCCCAGGATTTTATTATTAAGACCTATTGGAACTTGTGCTACATATAGTACCTATTATTATTATTATTACCAACTATTTAAGATAATAAGAAAATGCATGCTAGCTATTAGTCACCCATTACAATTGAACTTGTAGTCATACTAGGTATGTTTTCAAGATCAAACAGAGATATATTTTAAGCAGACAGGTCATCTTCAAACACTTCAGAGATCTACAAAATATGGCATTTAAGATATTTTAATGACATAGCATCTTTTCTTTCTTTATGACAATGAGACATGTCTGTTCCTGACAGCACCAATCTACTTCAGAGAAGATGTTAGGCATCAAAGAAATTCCACATAGAGTTTACTTTTGTGTGTCAAAGATTAGCCACGGGACAAGAAAGTGTCCTTGTCTTGACTGCTGACAGTATGCTGTCTAAATTGGACAAGCAGGGCACAAAAGAAAGGAATGCCAGTCTTTGCCAAGACAAAGCAATACAATCCTTCAGAATATCCTTCTTCATAGAAAAGTCTGTCAGATATGCTAGGCCTATAGGCCAAAGATGGATGCCCCAACATTGCAGAGGAATCTTGAGTGACTGTCCAGGAAGCCAGCTGTTCCTGTCATTTCTCACATTTTTTGGAAATTGGGTACTTGCACTTCCTGCTTACTCAGGTAATATTATTTCCTTCTTGGGTCTCTGATGGAGATGAAGACTAGATAGTTATAGTTTTCCTTGTTACCAGATTCAGAAGAGAAATTCACTAAAGAAATGAGTGACATAAAAAAAATAGTTTTGGAAATACAAGTTAGAATAGAAAGTGAATTAGGTACAACCTTTTGGACTCACCAAGATAGGATAGATATGGAATATTTTCTCTGAATTTGTCAATTGTTAATGGACTAGAAATTGTTAATGTATTTATTGCCTGTATATGTTTTATATAGCTATTGTACTTATTGTAAATAGTTTTTCTTATATTAGTTATAACTTTCTTTTTTAATTTTTAGACAAACGTGGGAACTGTGGTGATATCTTGTTTGTACAAATGAAGCTTCCCTGAAGATCAGAGGGTGGAGCTATCCACTAGCTAACCATAGAGGTCTGGAGGTCTGTACAGACAGACAGGAAGTGATATGGCTGGGCGGAGAGAGGAAGTGATAAGGTGGGAGGAGACAGGAGCTCAGTCTCCTTTTGGCTGGGAATTTGAGTAGGTAAGGTGGCTGTGGTTTGCTCCTTCGTCTCTCTGATCTCTCAGCATTTTCCCCAATATTTGACTCTGGGCTTTTATCATTAAGATCTATTAGAACTTGTGCTACAAACATGGCCATGTCGTGCTTATGATTTTGGTTTTTTGACACAGGATCTTACTATGTAGCCAAGCCTAATATGAACTCACAACCCAGCCTTCTCCCACTGTGTCAACCCATGATGACCAAGTTGCGCTCACCAGGGACCATAAGCTCATGAGGGCAAAACTATGCTTCACTTGTTCACCGTTGGATGCCCTGTGCCTGGCATCACATGTACTCAATAGTCCCACTGTATAAAAACTGACTGTGTGGTGACTGGCTTCCAGTGAGCCACACTTGCTGATATTCACACTGTTTCTAGCCTTTCCTTGAGTTTCCACTGTAGCTGTAATTTCTTTAACCCTGAAAAGGCCATAGAAATGAGAGCCTTCTGCTTCTGCTTTGGTGATCCTGAATCATCCACACTGAAAAGGAGAGCACCCATCCCGGCCTCCCTGCATATCCCTGTCCAGCTAGGGTACCAGATAAACCCCAGAAAAAACAGCAGGAAAGCAACCCAGCTGAGAAATCATGCCAGACTCCAGATTGTGAGCAAGTAAAATGACTAATGTTTTAAACACTAAGTTCTAGGGTGCGTTGTTACACAGCAAATATATTGGGACAATTTGAATGAAAAATGTCCCTCATGAGATCATGTATTTGAATGCACGACCCCTGGCTGACGGTGCTGTGTGAGCCGGTTACAGAGCCGTTAGGGGATGAAGCCTTGCTGGAGGAAGTACTGTCACTGCGGGCAGGATTTCTACTTCTCTCTCTCTCTGCTTTCTGTGTTCAACAAAGATGTGATCTCTTAGTTTCCTGCTGCCAAGCCTGCCTGCTGCCATGCCATGCCCCGCCCCCATCAACATAGACCATTCCCTTAAAACTGTAAGCCAGGTAAGCTCTGGTCATGATATTGAACACAATAGATGATGAAACTAATACACACACACATATTATACAAAATATATAATATTAACTCCACACATAAAACAGAATAAGAAATTATTACACAGGATGAATTTATGTGACAAGCCAAAGTTTTTAAGTAACTTTTAAATGAACCAGCAGATTCAAAAGAAAATAGCAAGTTGGCAAGATGGCTCAGTGGGGGAACAGCTTGTCACCAAGTCTGACACCCTGAGTCTGGCCTGGAACCCAACAAGTGAGTGGGAAGGAAAGAGCCACTGACTCACAAATTGTTCTCTGTCCTCCACACACACTATGACATGCCTGTGTCTCTCCTCTCTCTCTCTCTCTCTCCCTCTCTCTCTCTCTCTCTCTCCTTCCCTTTCCCTCTCTCCTAAGAGATTTTTAATAAAGAAAACAGGAATAGAATTGAAAGGACATAGAGGAACTGGTCTCATCAGTGTCTACATTTTCCCTCTGCTGTTCTCTTTGGTTTTAAGACATTTTCCAACGAAAAGATTTTCCTCCCTCCCCCTCTTTTTACAAAAAGAGATTCCAGACCTGACATTAACATTAAGGAGTCCAACCAAGAATGTTAGAGAACACTATAAAACGGAAGCTGCTTAAACTCCTAGGGTTGAGCATTCCTGCTGTAGCGCTCAGGAGGAACAAAGACACTAAGGAGTCTCTGGGCTTAGCTGCCTGGACTAAATGTTCAGTTCTGTGTGAAAAATCTACCATCCCCCAATGAACACACCAGGCAGCTCTTACACACACAGCCTTGTGACGTGTCTGTGGGCTAGCAGTTACCCAGTGCTTTTAACCTAGACATCCAAACAGTTACAGACATGCAAATATATCCTAATGCTCTTAGAGACAGTTAATACACACCATGACACAATCTAGGGTATTCAAAGTCCTTTCAAAACCCCTAATATTAGGCACATACATTAGCATGGCCATCCCCTATAGGGAGAAAGATGGCTACCATTACCCTGACTTGGTGGAACTCAGATTCCTCCCCTGACTTGGCAGAGCTCTGATTCCTCCTCCTCACCGGTGGTCTTTCAGAAAGAGGGGACTGTTGTTTAAGAACCTGGCCCGAGCCAGGAGGTGGCAGTGCACACTTTTAATCCTGGCACTCGGAAGGCAGAGGCAGGCGGATCTATGTGAGTTTGAGGCCAATCTGGTCTACAGAGCGAATTCCAGGACAGACTTCAAAGCTACACAAAGAAACCCTGTCTGAAAAAAAAAAATAAGGAAAAGAAAAGAAAAAGAAAAGAAAAAAAAGAACCTTTTATCTTTAAAAACAATCAAAACCAAAATGCCAATAGCTATTTTAATACTTTATAATGAACTAAAGGCATGATTTCTTTTTAATAAATAAACTCTTGTAGGTAAAATTATCATTTTTTTTTTAGAATTTATCATGTTTCCTTTGAATTAACATATCTTACATGTTGGAGACTTTGAGTGAGGAAGTGGATTTAAGAAGGATCTGACAGCGTGAATGCTGCATATAGAGAAAGAGAAAGATCCATTCCCACGGTTTGTAAAACTCCAGATGCTGAGTGAGAGGACTGTGACCTGAAGGATAAACACCCACATCCTCTCCACTGCTGAGGCTGGGCATGCACGCCCACCACACATGGCCAAGAGCAAACACTAGCATTAAAAATGGAAGTACCACTCGGGAGGCAGAGGCAGGCAGGTCTCTGAGTCTGAGGCCAGCCTGGTCTTCAGAGTGAGTTTCTAGGACATCCAGTGCTACACAGTGAAACCCTGTCTCTAAAAATAAGATTTAAAAGATGGAAGTCCAGGGGCTATAGGAGTGGCTTTCCACGGAGGCATGAGAACCCTGGTTCAGAGCCCTAGCGTCCACATAAAAACAGGGCAGGTGGGATGTTAAGATGGACGGGTACCTAGGGCTTCCTCGCCAGCTAGCTTCACAGAGCTGGTGAGTTCCAGGTTCAGACACAGTGTCTCAAACATACAATGGAGAGTGATAGAGGAAGAGCTGCCTAGTGTTGATCTCTGGCCTCGCGCTCGCACACACACACACACACACACACACCCCGCACGCATGCACGCACGCACCTTCCTATCTTCTGGATAATGAAGCGGTAATACCAGAGGTTGAGGCTCCAGGTAGAGGCAGGGCAGAAGGGCAGAGAAAAGAAATCGAGCACCATTTTCACCTTGTAGCAAAGAGAAAAGCCTGGCATAGAAGTGGGGTTTGCAATAGAAGAAACACTGGGGATTATGTTGACCACTCCAAAAGGGAAATGGGGGGGGGCAATGGGCTTCGTGTGCAGCAGGAATGGGCACCCGATGGCCACTAGGCTGTGCCTTCTTCTCACGGGCATTTTATTTAGTGGGTATTTAATAAGTGTTTCCTGGGTGGGTGGACGAATGACCAAGGCTGGCAGGCAGGTCTGAAGGCGGTCTGACACAGCAGGCGTGTGTCAGAGCGTGGGGCTACTGTCAGAACTAGGCAGTGGTGGGCCTGAAGTGCAAGTGATTGATTAAAACATAAACCAGGCTCCGTCACCCCACTGGCCGTTTCAATTAGAGTTCGGGCCTCCGTCCACGCCCACACCTCAGACTTGGCCGTGCACCCCCCTCCGCCAAGCCCACACTCCCTCTTTCCTTTTCCGCGATGCGTTCAGCTTGTTCTCACCTCAGGAACTTCGCATTTGGAACTCTGCCTGACACCTGTTTCCCCAGACACCCATCGTGTGTCTGCTCCCTGGCCACGCCTATCTCAAATCTTCAGCTGTGTCTTTAGATGGAGTTTCTTGAATCCCAAACAGCATCTCCATCATTCTTTAACCAATCATCTGGTCAGCTTATCACTATCTTAATTTACCTAAATTATGCGTTCTCTGGCTTGCTCTTCTTTCTCCCTTGCAGAATGTAAACTCCGTGGAGACAGCGACCTTGCCTTAAGCAAGCTTCCAGGGAAAGTGACCCACAAACGCCTGCTGAACAAATACAGGCAACAAAAGGAGGCTGTAGACAGGTAAGGAGGTGCAAAGTGGCTGGAAAGCTGGATCCAACCCTATGGTTAGTGCGTGTGGGTGCCCTCTGGGTGGCTGTGGCTGTCTCAAGCCCTGCAGTGAAAGAACAAATGGGCTGAGTCTCCTTGCTGAGACGCTGGGGAAATGTGTCACATGACCTTCTTACCCCAGGTAACCTTCCACATCAGTGGCTGGCTGGGGCGGTGTGTGTGTGTGTGTGTGTGTGTGTGTGTGTGTGTGTGTGTGTGCACTATCTTCAACTCTGTCTCCTGGATGGTACTTCAGCTGGAAGCGCTAGGAAGACAGGAAGCCGAAACACAGGCTCTCTGCTCAGCAGAAACTCTAACAACGCTACATATGTGGGCCTCTCTCACGTTCTTCTCATCCTGGTTCTATAGAATGAGGAAATCCACGCATCCTGAACCTTGGCTAATTCTGAGTATCTTGAGGTAAGGATCAGACATCTAAGGTTCTGATGGACCATGTGATTTCCAGCCCTCCAGGGTAGCAACCCAGACTCGGTAGTAAGCTCACTGTAAACACACTCCCTCTGAAGGGAATAGTAGGGCATTCTGGCCAGAAAGTTCTGCACCACAGACCTAGAAACAAAACAAAAAAAGAATGTGTTCCCTGCTAAGCTTTTGGCATCCGTCAGCCCCCGTCTCGATTTTGTTAGATTTTTCCAGAAAGGATTTGGGAGAAATACTTATTTTTATGAGAACATTAATTCAATACCTTTAATGTGTGTAAACATACATATATTCTAATCTGCTCAGATTTCATCTTTAGGAAAAAACTCTCTGCTTAACAAAATTAACCTTACCCCCCCATCAGTGGGGGCTGGGTAGTAGAGGAGTCAGGGGAAGTAGAAGAGTATGGGTAAACACGGCTTCTTCAGTGATCTCTGGAATTAGGGTCAAAGTCGAGAGGTGGAAGAAAAAAAACAGTCTTCAGGACCATTTATGGGGGTCAGGGCAACAGACAAGGCTCGGAGTGTAAAGCAGGCTCTAGAGAAAGCCCCTCTCCTGAGCCGAGTTAGGAGCCGAGTGTACACATTTGTGGGACAATCACTGACAGCCCCAAGGAGCTTGGAAGGACATGCGCTAGCAAAGGGGTTGCTTGACAGAGGAAATTAAACAATTCCCCCTCCCAAACTTGCACTGACGTTCCCAGCTTCACAAAGGACAGCGCAGAAGCCCTCCACAGCCCTCATTTTTCGTAGATCAGAGAGAAAGATTATGATGAACGGTGGGAACAGAACTCAGGAATGCGAGGTCCCCTTAGTCCTCCAGTCTTGGCCCTCTAGGGACTAGCCGTAAGCTATATATTCATTTTGTTTATTAAGGTTTTACCATGAAATATGCCAAGCCCTGCCCTGCCTGAGCACGGAAAAGCAGAACTTAGGAGTGACTCTACACAGCAAAGTCGCTGTGGTAGAAAACACGGGAAAAGGCACACCAGGTTTCTCTCTGTTTTCCTCACCACCACCACACTCCTCTGCTTCGGTGAGCGCAGCAGCGCCAGGGCCTCGGCTAATCTAGAAATTGCTTCCATGTGCAGGCACAGGAAAGAATGTCCTCACTGACTGCCTGGAAAGGAAACTCTGGGCAGCTACTCCTTCCTGCCAGAAAACGCTTCTCAGGCCAGAGAGAGCCACAGGCATTTGAGCTGAGATCACACACATCTCCAGCCTCCCCTGTTTATGGGTGAGGGAACTGAGGCAGGGCCATACAGACAGCAGAAGAACTGGAGGAAGAATCTGAAACCGCCTCCTTCCTGTGTTCTCTCTCTCTCTCTCTCTCTCTCTCTCTCTCTCTCTCTCTCTCTCTCTCCCTCTCCCTCTTTCTCGGATTTAGCTAATGCAGTGTTGGAACAGCGTGGCTGACCGGGTCCGACATACGTCTCAGGCTACAGGCAGCACTTAAGTGGGATAATGAGCAGAACTCCCTTGTGCACGGGTGCTGTGGAGGGGAGGAGAGGGTGCCAAGGACGGCTCTCCACTCTGTGTGAGACCGTACCAGGGTCTTCACCGTCCTTGACTCTTCAGCCTCAATGCCCCATTAGTGCTAGTGCGGTCCTACACCCGGAACAAAGACCCCAGGGAAATCAGTAACCCCTTTTCTACAGAAATCCACCATATATAAACCAGGTTGACTGAGCCTGAGTCAGATCATCCAGAATTCAGACCATGGAGGGGAAGCTTAGCCCAGGCTCAAAAGAGCAGCACTGGATGCAGGATATGAGGACCAATTCCCACCCTGCTTACAGGCACACACACACACACACACAGACACACACACATGAAAAAGAACATGTTACCTAATTCATACTAATTTCCCAATGGCTAGCACATCACACATGCTGCCCCAAACCCAGCTACAATTCACTCCAGACAACCCTCGGTGTTTTCAAGGTTTGCCTTGCAGAGGTCCTGAAGCCCAGGAGAGTCTGGGCAGTACTGTTACATAATCTGAACTTTTCCGTCCCATTCTCTACTACATTGATCAAGTGTGTCAAAGTGCCCTTTAGAAAACACTTCACTAGCAACAGTGCTATCTATACTTAGAATTATTACTACCTTAATTGAAAGTATTAAGTATCTGTAATTGAAAGTATAAAGTATTAAGTATTTTCTTTTCTGTGGGTGGAATGTGTGTGGTGCGAGGTGGGGGGGGGTTGAACCCAAGGCCTCACACACTCAGGGCAGGCATTTTATCACTGAGACACATGCCCAACACAACAAAGCCATGCAAAGAACACCTCATACCTACATAAGAAACACAGAATCGGAGACATAACACAGCCTGGATCCTATAACATGGTCCTTCCTAGGGACTCTTAGTAAAGCATCATTTATGTTTCTATTTCACTATTAACTTATACTATTTTCAGATGTAATGCTACGGCAACCATCACACACCCATGAGACTATAGGCAACCGTGAACTGTGAATGGTTTCCATGTCTCTTTTGCATGGGTAAACGAAGCTCAGACAAGCAAATGTTTCCTATCCAAAGAAAATGAGGGTTAGCGTGTTCTCACTCCATCAGCCGTCACTTCCACTCCCTCCCATGGTGCTCCATCACCACCTCCTCACCATGGTGCTCCATCACCACCTCCTCACCATGGTGCTCCATCACCACCTCCTCACCAGCCCTCAGGACTGCAAGGGAGGCAAACCTCGTCCAGTACCACACAGCCTGTGCCACTGGGTCCTGCAGAAGTCTGAGGAAACCTCCGTGAGACTGGTTTACACCTGCCTGACAAATGCTTGTTCAAACTGGCATTTCTCACACAGCAAGCTGCTGCCTATTCCCTGGTGGACTCCAACCAGCTTTTTCTTGTCTTTTCTATTACAGAGTCAGAGGCCAACTCTGTAGAGTTGGTTCTCTCCTTCCACCTTCATGTGCGTTCCTAGGGTTGTACCCAGGTCACCAGGCTCAGTGCCAAGCACCTTTATCCAAAGTCATCTTGCTGGCTCCAACTTTTCTCATTTTTAAGAACAGGCTAGAAGTTAAAGACACATACCTGCTTCCAAGCCTGATGACCTCAATCAAGTCAGTAAAACAATAAAGAAATAAAAATGGGCCAGAATAGAAAATGTATATTTGGTAAACATGGGAATTGTTTCATAAATTGTTTCATAAAAATTGTTTGTTTTCGTCCGTCCGTCCATCCATCCATCAACCTACCCACCCATACATCCATCTATCCATATATCCATAGATCCATCCACTCACCCACCCATCTATCCATCCAGTTCTCTGTGTGTAAATCTTTATTTTTCTTTTATGGCCCTGAAAGCATTCCAGTCCTGGACCCCACTAGGGCTGGGGAATTGGTCGTCGGGGTATATGAAACTGGAAACATCTGCAGCACTGGAAGAACAATAGAGACATGCTGAGGAAGAATCATGTGTGAGTTGATTTGTTTTCCCCTCAGATCCCCATAGTTAATTTTTTCCTTGTCAGCTGTAGCACCTTAGCTAGACCTTGAAGGAATCTAAGGGGCTGTACCTCAAAAGATCCCGAATACTCTATCCATCCATCCATCCATCCATCCATCCATCCATCCACCCACCCACCCACCCACTTACCCATCCATCCACCCACCCACTCATTCATCCATCCATCCACTCATCCATCCATCTATCCACCCACCCACTCATTCATCCATCCATCCATCTATCATCCATCCACCCACCCATCTATCCATCCATTCACTCATCCATCATCCATCCACCCACCCACCCATCCATCCATCCACCCACCCACATACCCATCCACCCACCCATCCACCCACCCACATACCCATCCACCCACCCACCCACCTATCCACCATTCACCTATTATATACCCAGCTTCAATGGAAAATGTATCTTTCACTCTGGACCACAGCCAAAGCAGGTTTCAAAGCACTGGTTCAGATAGCTTCTTTACACGCTAACTGTGCTCACAGCGAGCAGATCCTATTTTCAGATGCTGCCCCATATCCAATTCATGTTTATAATTTATTTCAGTGTTGGCAAAGACCCCTACTCTGAGCACGCTCCATATGCACCTTTTCTTGCTTAAACTTACAGATTCTTTTTTTGTTTGTTTGGTTTTGGGTGGTTTATGGTTTTGGGTTTTTTTTTTTGTTTTGTTTTGTTTTGTTTTGTTGAGACAGGGTCTTACTATGCAGTCCTGGCTTTCCTGGAGCTCACAGGGGAACAACCTGCCTATGCCTCCAGAGTGCTGGGATAAAAAGCATGCACCACCACTCTCGTTCCATTTACAGATTCTTACATTAGTAATAACTTAAAAAAATGACTCTGGGAAGAATTGAAGTAACCCCACATCTGTTTCCCTACTCCCTAGAATCTACACAGTGCAAACTCCCTTGCTCATAGAGCTCAAATTAGGACTGTGTTTATTCCTAAAGTTGTTCTTCTGTGGGCCCTTCTGATTTACCTCATGGGAAAAAAAAAGGAGGAAGTTCCTGGGCCATCTTATGCAATAAGGTCAGCTACAGCACACTCTGCTCTCTAGTTCCTCTAAGCAAGAAAGCCATTACCAGTGTTGAGGGAGTTCACTGATTTACGCTGGGACTAGGGCAGGAAAAGACGGAGGTCGCTTAGTTACAAGGCCCAGGCAGCCTTCTTCCCGCTGTTTAGAAGAAAGGCGAAAGCCACTCTCGGCAACATCCAGTTCTAAGACAGAAGCTTGCACAGGCCCAGAGGCCTGACTTCACAGGAGGCCCGCTGACGCGACACAGCAACAGTCTCAACAGCAGGACCCAAAGTGGCACTGTAATCAAAGACAAGGCAGGCAGAAAACACGGACCTCAGAAACTTCTAAATCAGAATCCTAGCTCCACCTCTAATTTCTTAATTTTAGAATGGTCTGAGTCATACCAGAGAAACAAAAGAGACTGGGGGGAGACGGCTCAGTCTACACAGCGCTTGCTACACAAAGCCTGAGGACCCACATTGCAACCCTAGAAACCACATCCAAGGCCAGGCGTGAACCAGTGCCAGAGAGGGGGGACAGGAGGCATGCTGAGGCTCGCAGCCTGGCCAGCCTAGCCTAATTAGCAAGCCCAAGGTCTTGTCTCAAAAGGCAAGGTGGACAGATGCCTGTCCCAAGGAACAGCGGCCACAGTTGCTCTCTGACCTCTGCAAACGTACACACATGGACAACCCTCCATACACATACATCGGAAGGAAGGAAGAGAGGGAGGGAGGAAGAAAGGGAGGGAGGGAGGGAGGGAGGGAAGGAGGGAAGAAAGGCAAGGCAAGGCAAGGCAAGGAAAGGAAAGGAAAGGAAAGACAGAAAGGTAGGCAGGGAGACCACTCAAATTCTATTGCCCTCTGATGCAGAACAATGAATGACCCATGGACATGAAACTGGACCCCACATCAGATAGGGTGAAAAGTGGGCGTGACTACACTCAGCCTGCTCTTAAAGCATTTTGTTTTTGTCTTTTCCTGGGGCTGAAAGGATAACCAGGAGGTCTTCCAGCCCAGGAATCACTGGGACTGCTGACAGTGTTACAGGCCTGATGGGAAGGAATGGACCACTTCTCATCCGGTCTACGAAGTACGGTGCTCTGCAGTTGTTACGAAGAATTCCTTCCACACCTCCTCTCTGGCCTTGCCCTTTCAGTTCCCCCAGATGCTCTTCCTGTGGAGAGAACTGTGCAGAATCAGGGCTGAAACGCCCCCCCCCTCGGCCAGTGAAACCTCACAGCTCCCTCAATCCCACCCTAGTGCCTGGGACTGGGTTGAGGACCTCCCGCCCAGAGGTGCACCCTAACTTCTCTGGTAGAGCACTGAACTCCCCTCCATGAAGATCCTGAAGCCATTGTTCTATAGGCACAAGGGTGTTTTATAGCCATCTTGTTGGTCTAGGCAAATAGAGGCCATCACGGTCCTGACTGGTGCTGGTGGGGAGACCTCCCTAGGCTGTCTGAGCCTCCTCTAGGAAAGGCTTCAAGCTCCATCCTGGAGAACCTGGCAAGAACCCATCGTTTCCTGGCCTCTCCAGTCCCAAGGCCCACAGCTGGCTGAGTCCAAGCCCTTAGCAGCTGGGTTTGAGATACAGTTCTCTCTGCAGGAAGGAAGAGACCATTTCCCTCTCGTCCCTGCCCCATCACCGAACTCTGCTGTGAAAGGAGCCAACTTAATGCCATCGCCTCCTAAGCAACTGAGCCAGAGGGAGCTAGGGACGGGTCTGCACTCTCCTCCTAGAACTGTCCAGAGGGAGCTAGGGACGGGTCTGCACTCTCCTCCTAGGACTGTCCAGAGGGAGCTAGGGACGGGTCTGCACTCTCCTCCTAGGACCCTCCGGAGGCAAGCTGTGTCATGTGGACTCGCGGCTCAGCTGCCACTTGACGCCACTGCGCTCCCCAGTTCTTGCCATTTATCCTGGATGTGATGGGTTTTCCTACATTCACCTTTGAGAACCTGATAACCACGATCCTGCCCAGTGAAAAACAGACTATGCCTCTCCTGCAGTTTAATAAGAAATTCATTTGTGGTATACTAAACTCAGGCAGTGAGGGGAGACTGAATTAGTACTTAGCAGGACGGTGTTCTTGTCTGAACTCTGTAACCAACGGGACCCTGGCCTGGTCTGGGACACCTGACTTCTCCTGTGTTTTCCTCACCTGCGAAATGGCAAAATAATCTTTGAACAGACTCCCATCACTAACACTTTAGAATATTACAGATTGTGGTAAAACACAAAAGTTCCGCAGTTTTCTCTTGAACACTGTATGAGCAGTCTTAGATCTTCTGACGCTCCCCCAAAGACTTCTCCTGATCGGACTGCCGCAGCCTTGGGGTGTTCCGGATGTGTGTCTGTGATGGGCGACAGATGCTAACACAGCAGAGCACAGTTAGTGCTGGACCCAGACCACCAACAAGGAGCTGAGAGATCAGTAGTTGGTCCCCAAATTGCCCAGCTCCTGTTTGCACGGTGAGTTGGTGGCCCTAGCCCAGAAGTCTGCAGGAAAACAGAAGGGCAGAAAGCCCAGGTCACAGCCTCGGGACACCATGCCTGTGTTCAGCTGGCTGCCTGAAGAAACGTGGGCCACCTTCTACCCTGAAGATCAGGTTCCTGAAGAGACAGGAAGGAGAGCTTCATAGCGCAGAGTGGAGGAGGAGCACCTGACGTAAACTGAATCTCACCCCTGCTGAGTTTGTTGAGTGACACTGGGCAAATGGAGTAACCTCAAATTCTCCACCCAGAAATGGGGACTCTACCAGTGGCTGCCCCGTGAGTGGCTGTGTGGCTCCGGCAAGTTTATTCAGAGGACGCGGAACACTGTCATTGGGCATGATGGCTATCGGAGACAGGCGTTCACAACCTGAGTTCAGTTCCCAGGACTCACACGGTAGAAGAGGAGAACTTCCCAAGAGCTGTCCTTTGACCTCCAACTGCACACCATACCCTGCATGAGCTCACACACATACACACAAAATGAAAATTTTAGAATGCAAAAATAAGAACATTATTGTTACTATATTATCATTATTTCCCCAAAAATGGTTATTGGAAATCTAAATAGAAATAATTCACCCCAATTTCTAAGACCGTGGCAGAGTAGAAGTGAGAAATACCCAGATCAAGAAGAAATTAGGAGATGGCCAATTCTTTGTTATTGACGAAATAAGTAAAACTTTGGAATATTGGTATATTGATATCCAACATAACTGAGAGATGTCGATTCCTTGACCTGTTTAATCGGCATCAACAGTTACTAAGATTTCAGCGTCCCAGGTGCTCCTTAATAAGGCATTAAAAGCAGGTCAAGCCAAAACGACTGCTCTAGAACACACCATTTCACCCAGCTAGGAGCCTGAGCACGTCCTATGTGCTAAGCACTTTGGCATTGGCGGGGTGGGGGGGGAGGGGAAAGAAGTTGTGATTCTGCCCCATCAGGCATCTCGTCATCCAGAGGCGAGACAGGTACTCAACAGACGGTGGAAGAAACTAAGGTATGTGCTATGCTGAAAGGCAATGGGAATGTTTGGATGGAGGACATGCAAGCTAAAACATGAGGGTGGCAGGGAGCTTGCAAGGTGAGGAGGAGGAAGGAGTCCTCTACACAAAGAATGGGGCTGGGCAGTCAGGAGATGGGTAGTCTATTACATCTCCTTCAAAGCCACAGCTTAGTCAGGTCACCAGTAATAGGCACTGCCCCCCACAGCAACCTGTTACAAGGGCTTCCCACCCTTACTGAGGAAGACTGGGTTGCTGCTCTTCTCCCCCTCCCCCCTGCCTTCATGCTGAGCCTCTCCTGGAAGCTCAGAAGGGCCTGGCTTCTAGCCTTCTTTCATCGCTAGATTCTGCACCTTCCCCATCCTCTCCACCTCTAGTGTTACTAGGACTAGGGATGGGAAAGAGACGAAGCTACTGGGACTCCACTCCACTCTCTTGGGCATCTGGGTTTATAGGGAAACCAAGCATCAGTGTGCAGAGATAAAACCTTCCCACGCACACCTGGAAGCTCTGTCCCGCCCGCACCAATCTTGAGATTTCAAGAGCAGTGCTCAGTTCCTACGGGCTGAGATAGTCTGAGATCCAGGACACAGTCAGATAGTCAGCCATCCAGCATGGTCTGAGCTGGGTGAAAACAGCAATGTGATGTCCCTTGGACTGCAGTAAAAACTGCAGGCAAGAGACTCAACCAGCAAAGGCTACATTCACCAGCCAACAGCAGGTCAGAATTCTCAGTGGTGCTGCCCCGTGTGGGTAATCTTACCCACTCTCAGGAATCCCCACCATCATGGCAAACACCCTCCACGGCTCACACAGTTGCGTGCATGTGGGGTCTGGTCTGGGGCAGTACAAACCACTCATCAGGAAGCAATGACCTTTGAAGTGCCTGTGAAGTCCACATACAGAAAGAGATGCAGCAATACACAGACGTGTCCCAGGAAGACTATAAAGGGTGTCTCCTAGGCAGAGCTGAAATGCTCCTTAAAGTGATACATCTGTGTGTGATGGTGCACACACACCTGGTGTGGAAGATGGCTTCAGGTTGTCTGTGTGCAAAACAAAGGTTGGTAATAAAGGATGTGTGCATGCATAGTGAGTGTGATTTTGATTTTTACTGTATGTAACAAAATCTGCCATGCTTCTAGGTCAAGTCTCATCTACACTAGTAATATTATATATATTAAAAGGCAATATTATGGGCCAGGCATAGTGGTGCACACCTTTAATCCCAGCATTTGCAAGGCAGAGGCAGGAGAATCTCTGTGAGTTCAAAGCCAAGACTGGTCTACATAGGAAGTTCCAGGCCAGCCAGGGTTACTTACTGAGACCCTATCTCAAAAGTAAGTAATATTATAGCATATAGTATACAACAATATATAAAACAATTATTAAATATTAGAAAATGTTATGTAAAAGCCTTCTTCGCATAGGAAGATCATTGTTTCAGCTAATGCCTTTTCTTCAGCAAGTACACACTGAGTGTAAATGAATATTTCTAGAAGAAAATCTACCTTGATCTTTACATGTTACACATATACTATCCAAGCTCAGGGAGAACCGTGGTAGCATTGCTTCTTTTCCTTATTTATTACTTTACCAACAACAACGAAAATAGGTCACAGCAAAAACTCCATGCTCATCAGCTCTCTGGCTGACAGGTTCCAGAACCGACCATGCTGCTAAGAAGGTCCTCATTCAGGACTACTATTCCTGAGTGGTCTGTCCCACCAGAAAGACCTCAACTTTTATCTTCCTACAGATTCCTAACCTCTCCTTTTGCACAGTGAGGTACCACTGTCAAGTTCATCGACTCTCACACAACCAAGCCGAGAGAGTTTGTGCTCCCCCCCCCACTGCCCTGTTCGCTTCATCGCCACCTTTAACCAAGGGAAGTCTTAATCTGAGGATGGCATACATCTCTAGAGTCTATACTATCTCTGAGGATTGGAGGGAGTAAGGGACCAGAAGCAGAGGACAGTGGGAAAAAAGAAATCTGCCTTTAGGTATCATCCCCAAAGACCCATGGCAGCTGGCTGAGGGCACAGAATGTGGCCCTATGCCTATCCCTCCAAATAATCAGGGTTAATGGGGACTCTGGCGTGGGAAGACAGGAGGCCTGATGAGGAATTCGCACTCAGGACCTCTACCTCTACAGTCATCATGAAGGGCCCTGCCCTTGCAAGGCCACATACCTACCTGCCCCCACTAACCAGAGTTCTCAGCGTGGACTGGAGAGCAAGTGCCTGATTGGCTCTGGGGTGTAACCAACCTTGGGAGTCGCTACATTGGATTTTAGCCAACGAGTTTTATAGGAAGAGACCTTTCTACCCACATTCTCTTGCTATAGAACACTGTTCAAACACTGACACGTGCAAAACCTTGCATTTTCTTCACCACAATAGGACTTTAGCCTCAGGGTTCCCAGGAACCGGACGCTGCATGCCTGACATGGTCCAGCTCGCTGCAGGCTGACAAGTCAGTCTACCTGGGCTATAGCGTTGTCCCAGCATGAGGCCTCGGACTTGCTTCAATCCTGGCAGTTTGGCAGAATGGACAGACTTCTCTTTGGGGACACTAACGAGGACAATTCAGCCTTACTCCAGAGACTCAGCCCTTACAGAAGAGTCTGTATTTTAAACAAGATGTCCCTTTACAAATGTTCCTAGCGTTTTGAGCAGTAATTCACATTAAAGATACAGTACCACTTTACTATGGTGTCTATCAAGGACCCAAAGAACTTCCTAATTTTTAATTCCAACTCCTGCTGCTGCCCCAATGACCCCCCCCCCATCTGTGTCAGGTCAGTTACAAAATGCTTTTATTCTGGACTACACAGTGTTAGCCTGACCTGCTCAAATACCAGAAACCTTACTGATAGATTTATTCTGTTCGTATAAACGACCGCAGCTGTACAGCTGTTTCTGATTAACCAGTGTACTGCTGGAGTTATAGACAAATAATCTTATAATGAACTGAGCAAGTGCAAGGACAGGGGAAGCGGGGTCTAGTCTCACCTCCCAAGAAAATCAGCGGGAGCAGGGAGGGTGGGGGCTTTCAGTAGCAATCCAGGTTTCCATCCCTATCTGCTGTGATGCACTTTCTCCTTATACATAATTTCTGCAGAGTGTACAACGAATGTTCTCAAGGAACTTTGGTCTTCAGAGCTTGGATTCAAGAGGGAGACCTGATTAGTTCTGTAGATAAAACTCCTCATGTATTCCCAACTTTGTATTTGATAAGTTTCTGCTTTTCCCATTAAAACATTTCTATTTCCTGAGACAATGTCTTAAATAATACATGTTTAGAAGGAGAAATCAGTATTGAAAGGTCTCTATTTACTTTATTATGAATAGAAATTAAGTGTTTCATTTTAGAGAGAAATTAAGTTCTGTGAACTTAGGCACAACTTTTTCTTCTCTGGTTCTAAAAGACAAACACATACACATTTAGAAAATTAAGAAAAAGATGGGACATGAGTAATTCAAATGAGTGGTCTTTTTTTTTTTTTAAAGGCAGAGATACTGACAAGGGCTCTCAGAGGACCCACTTGAAACAAATCAGAAAAAGGAGATTAGAAAGTTTGCATTTCTAAAATGAATCCTGTGGCAAGGATACGGGGAAGCACACGTTTAATCCTGCCTGTTATTGAGACTGAACTCCTATAACTTTTGGAAAGCAAACCCATTTCAGGGACCAGCACACAGAAAAAAAGCTCCTGTATATTAGCATGTTCAAACACACGTGCAGAAAAGCTGTGTATTAGTATGTTCAAACACACATGTGCAGAAAAGCTCCTGTGTATTAGCATGTTCAAATACACACATGCAAAGCATATTCTCAGGAGAATATCAAACAATATGAATGGGGAAATAAGTTACAGAATATTAACCATTTGTGTTATAATTGAGTTTTTATCTGGAGAGAATGTCTATGATACTTTATCATGTTTCAAAAAATTGTAGCCTGGAGCCAAGGATGTAACTCATTAGTAAACCACTTGCCTAACCATGTTTGAGGTCCTGGTTTTAATCTCTAGTGTTGTGAAAGAAAGAAAAAAGGTCATAGACTTGTATGTAAAATTCCACTTTTAGTACTAAAAGCTATTTATGAAAATGTGCTTATCAACAGTTATGTAAGCAAGGAAAAAGCATCAGCCAGCACTACTCATATTGATTATCTTTAGGAATGAGAATTTGAAAGAGAGAAGAAAATCAACTTTTTTAATACATATTTCTTTTTGTCTTTTTAAATGTTATGTATTTGTGAGATGTACAGGTGGGGGGATATGAGGAGGGCAGAAGAAGACATCTATTCTCAGTTTCATTTTTGGGACAGGTTTCTCAGTGAACCTGAAGCTTACTGTTGACTAGGCTGGTCGGCCAGTGAACTTCCAGGATCTGCCGTCTCCACCAGGCAATGCTAGGGATACAGGCATGCTCGGCTATACCTGGCTTCCAAGCGGGTGCTGGAGATTCAAACTCAGGTCCCTGTGCTCCACACAGCCATCTCTTCAGCTAGTAGGTACACAATAATTTTGTGATCTGGACAAATTAAAACTATTATTTTTAAAAAGTAACAGAGCCACATGTTCGGCTAAGACGACAGACAGCACCAATGCTGAAGACCTTGCCTGTCGGTGAATAAGACTTCTCCCAAGCTCCAATGGGAAAATGCATTGCTTTATCAAAGCAAATGGAGGTGATCAATTAATGATTTCTGCGCAGAAAGGATTTTTATGGTTACAATAAGACCATAACACTATACTCAGAGCTCTTTAATCATGCAAGAACATTTTCTTCTGATTCTAGCTCCTCTCTTCAAAACAGATTGAGAGGATTGTCCTGCCTAAAAAATGGCCTTCTAGCTCTCAAGCCTTCTTCGCTAACAGAAGACCCATATACCCTCAACCTATTTTTTTTTATTTGTCTCAGGCGAAATGTGAATTTTGAAAATAAGCAATGCTAACACCAGGAGAAAGGACTTTGTGAGAGTTTACTATAAGAACCCAGCATTAGCCAGGCGGTGGTGGCTCACGCCTTTAATCCCAGCACTCGGGAGACAGAGGTAGGTGGATCTTTGTGAGTTCGAGGCCAGCCTGGTCTACAAGAGCTAGTTCCAGGACAGGCTCCAAAGCTACAGAGAAACCCTGTCTCGAAAAAGAAAAAAAAAAAAGAACCCAGCATTGTTTAAAACTACCACTCTGGGATTTCTCTTTGGCAGTGTACGCATGGTAGTCAGATTCTAGCTGTGATGGGCATAGAAAGGTCCTGCCTAAAGTAAACCACCTTTCTGGATTTTACCATCTTTAAAAGGCCTTCAACTATTTTGCCTTTTTCTAAGTTCTCAGAACTATAATCAGGAACACTGGCATATTTGAAAGCTTGTCTCAATGTTCCTCAGCTTGCTGTGAATTCTGGGGACGAGAACTGGTTTGTTCTTTCTTCTCCCCACTCCAGCCCTTCCATGGGCAATCCATTACTACAGTCCTTCCTGGAAGTCACACCCTTGGCCTGCCTAATGGCATGAACCGGGGCTGCTGATGGGCTGTGGCCTGTTTAAGAGTGGGCTGTTTCCTTTCTCCTCCATCCAGGGCTGATCTGACTGCCTCCATTATTTAACAACCCATCTCCACAACACATGACTATTGTGGTCAAGACACGGCTCTCACTGTTTACATTCTCAGAGAGCAAATAGCTAGCGCACATGTTTTCTTGAGACCATCAGTGTTCTCCGCAATGTGAAGCTATTCTGCTGGGGGAGGGGAACCCAAGGTCTCCAGAGCAGTATTTGATGCTAATGTAACACCTCAACATTGCATCACTCCGAGTTGGTCTGCTCTCTCAGACCCTTGCAGGCACAATCTCTTGTGCAGATCAACAAGAAAATGTTTGGGATGTCTCAGAAATGGGCTGAGGTCATTGGAAATACAGGTTGAACAAGAAATTCAACCAGCTGCCCATTGATCTGTGTAGGGTCAAGAGTAAATGATGGCATGTATACTACCACGGAGCATCTTAAGCAAAAGCTACAGGAGATAGTGACAGTCAGTGAGCTGATTGTTGCTGACTAGCAGTGGACACTGAGTGATTGCAATAGGGAATAAACTCAACACATCCCAACTTCAGAATGCTACCCAATGAGAGAAGACAAACAGGCTGGACATATTTAAAGAGACTATAAACATTTTAACACACTCAGACTTATTTAAAGGAACAGTATTGCCTGTGTAAAGAAAATTAAAAATATGTAAAAATCAACTCTGACTTAAAGTTATGATTGACTGCACTAGCCCAGGAAACTGGATCCCATCTTCCCATGGCATGGACCACTTCCAGGCACCATTCCCCTGACAGAACTGGTTGTGGCCCAAGTTCAAAGAGGTCAGTGGCAGGGGAGACTGGTGTCCTTCAACCCCTCTCTCAGGCTTATATCTCTCAGCCACGGCTGAGCCTTCACACTCAGGTGAAGAGAGATAGGCATCGCCAAGGTGTCCTGGCTCAGCTCTTGCCTCCTAAGCACAAGAATGAGGCAGGTGGCTCACAGAAAGTGGGTGGAGAAACACAGGAAATGAAAGAAAAGGCTCTCAGCGAATGGGAGGGGACTTGGAAATGGGGGCCCCCCAAGAAGGCTGTCTGGGGTGTTTATACATTGAAAAACAAACCGAGAAGAAGTTCTGGTTGACTTAACAGTGAGCCCACAAGGCTGGACAGAGCTCTCGACTGGGTCTGGGGTCTGTGTGCTACCTTTTCCCCTTTGCAGGAGTCAGTACGAATGGGAGGAAGTAGGCTGACCTTGTTCCCTAAAATAACTTGTATTCCTGGGCTTTTCTTATCCTAGGCTTGTAGTGGGTCCCCAGGCCTGGGTCTTAACTGCTGGATGCTCCTGTAGGGTGCTCCTGGCTGTTGGCCTGTGTCACCTCAAGGGCATACTCCCATGATTAGTCAGGGGCTTTGTCCCTATGTAGCTCATTTGGGTCTACCCACCTGCCTTCTCTAGCAGTATTAGAGCAAAGAACACCACCTCTTAGGTTCTCAGATAGTGATCACCTTTCCTACAAGAATACAAATCCTATGTGTTATCAGAACGAGTTCCTATTTTGGCATATATAAACATACTCTTCGGTGAAGGTCATCCATGGTGATAAATAAGAACGTCACTTTATACATATCAGGCACGGTCAAAGTCCAGCTGAAATGTGCTTCCCCGCATCTTAAAAACCAGAGTTTTCTGCGAAACAAGGATATGTTTTGACTCCACATGAAAGTCATTCACCTCAACTCTGACTGACAGGGTGAGAAATCCACTTAATGGCCATTAATCAATGAAGTAGCATTTCAGGGGAGTAAATATAAAAACGGATATTTCCCAAAAGTGGTTGCTCTGCAGTCTAATGGGGGAGAAAAGACAAATGACTGCAATACAGGACAGAGCAGGAGTCAAGCCCAGGGAGGCCCAAGTCAACGGTGGCAGAAGCTGACCGAGAGGAACAAGCCAGCAGGAGGCATCCCAGTGTGCAGGAATGAGCTCTTAGACCGGGAGCCACACTTCCCACCATTACTGAAGAGACGTGGCGGAACGATACCTCCCAGTTACTTAGCTCTGCTTTTACGGGATAGCAGCAAAGTCTATCATCTCTGTCTTATGGATTTGTGACCAACCTGAAAAGTCTGTAGAACTCACCATGCAAATGCAGAGAAGGCAGGGGAAAGTGGTCAGATGGGAATGGGAAGTAGTTGAGCGGAAGCCCAGAATGAGAGAGTGCTGTAGAATAAGACTGGTGACAGAGTTAGGCGCTAAAGGTGCAAGGCTTGGGAGAAGACTGCCCGGGTCTGAATGCTAACCCTGCCACTAGCTTGACCTCAGGTTCCACTTAAACAAAAATCTCACAGGGTTGCGTGAATACTAAATGAACCAGCTAAAGGACACGTGAGTGGCAATGGGAGAGGAAGGGGGAGGGAAGAAAGATGAGATAAAGGAAAAGAAAAAAAAAGGAAAAGAAAGGGCTGGAGGGGCTGAAGAGATGGCTCAGCACCCATGCCGTAGCCCGCAACCATCTGTAACTCCATGGGATCTGACATGCTCTTGGGCCCCCCAAAACACCTGCATTCGTGAGGTGCACAGGCATACATTTCTCCAGTCCCTGGATTGTTTCATTAAAAGATTTGAAGAGTTTCACTCACTTAAATTAACATAGTTGATCTTAACTGCAGCTTAGTGATGGAGTCCTACCTAGCATGTCCAAAGCCCTGTGCTCAAATCTCAGCACCACAAAAAGAAAAGCAAAGTTTAAACTGATATAACTGAGAGATAAAGGGGAATCAAAAGAAGAAATGACTTATACTAATAAAAAAAAGACTTATCAAAGAGGAAAAATACATTTATAGTAAACAACATTAAAATGTTACATACTGACATAGTCTTAGGCGAACCACAGTGATCAAAGCTACAATACAAAAATTATATATAGTTACAGCTCCTGTTCATTTCACCTGTGTTCTTTGAGTAGCAAAACTTACTGCTTTTGACTTCTCAGTAACAATGGGCAGACTCTGTAATGCCACAAGAAACAACGGCATTCTGACCACTGGGCCCGGGTTTCATACCTGAGATCAAAGCCGCTTGGCCTGAGGCAGGGTGTCTAGTACACTGCTTATTCTCAGCTCCCATTGGCGGGGGCAACCGTGCGTCTTCTACAACATGAAAACCACTATTTCCCCGTGCCAAAGGGCTAAGAAATGGCGCAACCGTCTTTGCATTCCCTGTCCTTAACTTGTCCTCAAAACCTCAGCAGAGAAGACTCACGGGGGCGCACAGATACTACAGCACCTAGACACCAAGATTATTCTCCTCCTTAGGGCTACGTGGTAGATAGGAAACAAGAGATTGTTAAGATGTTAATTTATGCAAAGAGCAGCTCCTATATGCAGGCTATTTTGTGGTGTAGACACTAATACTGACCATAATAATGTTAATGATAACAGCCCACAAACACCGACAGCACCATTGTATAGAACCTGTTAAGTAGACCAGGCACAGGGCCACACCTGAGCCTCATAGCAATCCTCCAGGTGGAGACTGTTGCTCTCATTTTAAGGGTAAAGAGAAAAAGACCTGGTAAGACAGGGTACTTGTGGCAGTCACAAGATCGAGTAGACTTTGTGGTCCATGCAAGAGCCACACGGGAACTGGACTCGGCACATACTGCATCACCGGGGGCTCTCAAAAACTGAAACCTCTAAGGCTAAAGGCTCATGTACAAAATTCCAGTACCCAAGAGGCAGAAGGAGGAAGCTAGCCCCAGGTTCAAGGCTAGTCTGGTCTACATTGCAGGTTCTAGGCCAGCCACAGTTACCTATCATGAGCCTGTCATAAACAAATAGCAAAACAAAACTTTCACCCCCTCACTCCACACTCACAGAATTAGGCCTTTGTAAGCTTCTAGTCACACATGGCCAAGGACCAGAATACGCCACACTAATTCACACGTTAGCAGATAATACTACTTAACTAACTGAAGGGATTCTCAGAGTTGTTATTATTCAAAAGTATACATGAGTCAGAGTTAGTGATCTCAACCTGACTATAATTCCCACGGGGTGAAGAGCAACTACATTTGCTAGGGCTGGGCAGTACAATGAGGCTCCATGAGGAAGTCCTACATTTGCTAGGGCTGGGCAGTACAATGAGGCTCCATGAGGAAGTCCTTTGTCCCGGGGAAGTGAAACCAGGAGTGTTTCTCAACGGAAGCGGGCACGGTGGGACAGAATATGAATGTGCCTATTAATCTTTCCATGGAAAGCACATAGAAAATGATAAATAATTGCTAAGGGAACAAACCCAGGATGGACAGAGTCCCACCAGCTGGAAGTAATTTCTCTCCTTGCAATCCCTGAGCGTGTGTTCTCCGCTCTTTTCCACCTTACCATGTTTGCCTTGCAGGCAAGCTGTTTCAAAACAAGGTTGTCTATGCTGATGGGAAGCACCCGGGTGCAAGCCCTTCTGTTCTAAGCGCTCCTCTACCAACAAAGAGCATGACTAAATCCTCCAGCAGAGACCTTCAGTGCTCAAAAAGCAGCCCGCTTGATTCCAACTGCGACCCAGTTGGCATCTGTGGGGTCCGCGGCCTAACTACATGCGCTGCTGGAAACCAGCTGCAGAGGGCCCTCTGTATGGAAATCATTAGAAATCTGGTCGACTCCATTGGAGGACAGGCCCCTGGAAGGCCACAGCTCTGGGAGACAGATTCCAGGTTCTTAGAAACGAAGGGGTTACAGCAACAGACAAAAATGCTCCCATGAACCTTTATTCTTTCAGCTTCGCTGTGGAATGCGTGCATCTTTAAAATCACAGCTCTAGTTAGGCACACACTTAGCTAGCAAAGACAGTCACAAAAACACCAATCATCCTGCAGTTCACTTTTGCGCCTGTGTCTTGGTGTTCCACGATGCTTAGTGACTGAGTTACCCATGTGTCAAATTGCTTCGTGCTGTTTCACACCCCGCTATCCTACTATATCCTCACACCCTGTAATTTAACAACTGTCAAGATTATCAATCCGTTCATTTCTGAATGAGGCTCGAGTCATGTGGAAAATCTAAGGGCATTAGGAAGTGGCTAAGCACACAGTGGAAAATGTGTGAAATGAACAAATGGCTCCAGCTGGAAATACCTTCATTCGCCCGGAAGGTCCTAGAATTCGGTCTTGCATTCAAATCTGAAAGCGCTCACGAGGTTCCTAGGGAGGAAAGCTATGGCAGGGTTTGGGTAGGTAGCAGGGAAGACGGCGATGCTGCTGAGCTGTTGCAAGAACATTTGCCAAGCCTCGTCTGACACTCACAGACGCATGTACGATCTATACAGTGCGACACCCCTATGTCTGAGAGACCCAACCTTGGGATGACAACTGGCAGGTGGAGGCAGTGTCCTGAGCACTGTGAGATAAGGGCTGATATGATTGTTGATGCAAGGTTTTCTCTAAGAAGTCAAAAGGTAATCTACAAACTGAAACAGAAAATGTCTTTAGGCTATCTATCCATTATTGAAATAAGCATTTTTGAGGAGGCAAAATCTATCTATCAATGACTCCAAATGAAACTGCAGTCATCAAATTGTGTGGAAAGTATTAAAAGAAAACCTACCCAGGCTGCACACACATCCACCGTCCCTGTGGGTTCCCGAGGCTACCTGCAGCCCAGAACAGGCTTGGAGAGACGTGAAGGGCAAAGAAGATCCAAGACAGACTAGCAGTTTTCAAAGGAAGACCAAACCTGCTTACTGGAGAGAACCTGAGGGGCTAGGAGCCCATAAGCCAGGGTGAATATTCCTTGGAGATTAAGCAGGACCTAGTCAAACCAGGTTCCACATAGACACACCTTTTGTTACTCTGAGTTCAAAGTCTAGCCACAAACTGAGGATCTGGGTCATCCCTATTGGATTTCCCTTAGACTAGCAAGTTTAACAGTTCTTTCTTTTAAAAGGAAAGCATGCCAAAGTAGGGGGTGCGAGAATGAAGGGAAGCTGTCCCAGACTTGGGGAGAGGCCCCGGGCGCAAAGCCCTGACCCGAGCTGGCCGCGCTTCCAGGAGCAGACACAGGCACCTAGGGCGTGCACAGGGGAAGTCAAGTTCTGCGATCCACACGCCACAAAGTCACCCGCCCTCGGCGGAGCTTGGGGCTGCAGATGCGGCGTCCGGGCATCGCGGGGAGACCGCGGTGAGATCCGATTCCGACCGCGGACAGCCCCGGGTCCCTGCAGCCCAGGAGCGCTCAGCGGGGAGCGCAGCGTCCAATGCCCCTGGCGGCTGCTGCCCCTTCCTCCCGCGCGGGCGGTACCGCGGGCCCGAGCTGGGATCGTGGCCCCGACATCCCGCCCGTGCACCCCCCAACTCCGTGGACCCCTCGTCCTGCATGACGAGGCGCGGCTTCCTTACCGAGCGGCGGCTCCGGGCGGCTCCTCGGTCCCGCGGCGCGCGGGGCATTTTTTTTCTGGCAAACTTTCTGGGTCCGCAAGGCTGAGCCGGGGAGGGCAGGAAAAGCGCTCCGCGCCGGGAGGCTGCGACCATCCGGGAACTTCGCCGAGATGTGAGCCCTCCCCCTCGGCCCGCGTCCTCCCCCTACGGCCCCCGCCACACGCGGACGCCCAGGCCGCCGCTGGCCCTTCGCCCTTCGCCCTCGCCGCGCCCAGCCCGCCGAGGACGGCGGGATCGCAGCCCGGGCTGGGCTCGCCCCGGGGCGGAGGCCGAGGGGGTCCGGACCCGCGTGCGCCCAGGAGCCGGACCTGGAAGGGGTAGCCTACCGAGGGCGCTGTCCCTGGCGACTTGCCAGGCCTCCGGGTGGGGTCCTCTCAACCCCCTCATCTCCTCTCCGCTCCCAAACCAGAGGACCAGCTTTGAGAAACTTAAAAGTTCCAAGTCACTACAAAGTTGGATCTTAAAATGGAGTGGAGCCCACTGAGGCCCAAGGGTCACGCGCGTCCCATTCCCCACCCACTGGGAGCGCACTGCTCTTCCCGGGTTAAGATGCCAATGGGTTGGGATTCTCGGAGTCTTTTTGGTTTGTCTGTTATTGTGGTTTTTTGCCACCTACTTCTGAAAATATGGAAAAACTAAGAGCGAGTGTACAGAGAGAAACCTTCCACATGCCTCTCGCCAGTTCTCAACACCATCACCATCAGTCCTCAAATGCAAGTTAACACTTGGATGACACATCAGAAGATGTGCATTTGAAGCCTGGCAGCGGTGGCGCACAGAGGCAGAGGCAGGCGAATCTCTGTGAGTTCGAGGCCAGCCTGGTCTACAAGAGCTAGTTCCAGAACAGGCTCCAAAGCTACAGAGAAACCCTGTCTCAAAAATAAAAAACAAAACAAGAAGGTGCATTTGAAAAGACAAAAACAAATGATGGTCCGTATAATAAAAATAATAAAAATACCAAGACGATGTAGCTCTCTGAGTAAAGGCGGCAAAGCTTCGAGAAGGTCCACTTCAGAATTTGGCATCAAGAATTTGACTTCAGCGTTTCTGTGCTGCACCGTTTCCATGTGTGCGCGTTCTGACTTTGCCATGCTTCTGACAGATGCGATAACCGTGGGAAGACAATGACACGAGCCAATGCTCCTAATCTCCTATTGGCTATTTTGGTAGGGGTCCCCAAATGCCCTCATCTTGTTTTGTTGCTGTTTTAGGTCTCACGATGCTCTCCAGGCTGGTAACAAGCTCCCACGGTTAGCTGTACTCATCTACGGTTCGTTCTACATTTGCCTTTTATGTATTGCCTTAGTGCATCTAGGTGTTTTGCCTACAAATATGTCTGTGCGTCATGTGCATGCCTGGTGCCACATAGGCCATAAGAAGGTGTGAGAGCTCTTGAGAATGGAGTTACAGACTGTTGGGAGCCACCAAGTAGATGCTGGGAATCCGGCTAGTGTCCTCTGTAAGGGCAGCAGGTGCTCTTAACCACTGAGCCGCTTCTTCAGCTGCGGTCCCCGTTCTTGTTGCTGAGTTTGGATCTTTTCCTGTGTTAGCCGTATGTGTTTGCCAACCACCGTGAATCCATGTGGAGGGTAAATAAGCCGTACTCTGCCGTGTGCTGTCGCTAAGCAGTGCTAGTGACTAGTAGGTAAATTAAATACACGGTACTTAATATAGTAGACGGTAGTCTCGAAACATGGAAAGGGCCAGAAAAAGGGGCTCACCTACCTTGCTGGATTCTCCCAGGAACCTTGTGAAGTGGGCATCTGTCTCTATTTTACACACACAGGAATGGTACCCCAGGGAACTTGGCTAACCTGCATGTGAATTCAGGTTATTATAACACTAATATCTTTGCTTCGACCACCATGCCGTAAGTCTCTTGACTTCATCTGTTCCACCTCTGAGCCACTACTGGCATGAATGACCTGGCTTAAGATCCCTTAATGCCAAGAGACAAAAGAAAAGCATATTGTTACATGCATTAGTAAAGAAATGCTGGTGTCCAAGCAGATCTGGCTAAAGCTCCATGCGAGCCTGGGTTCTGGCTTCTGGGTTGATGCAGGCAGGCTGTGGAATACGAGGTGAACTGAGCACTGTTCTAGGCCAGGGGATGCTGCAGAGAATCAGGAAGTGTTGGGGAGGATGGTGTCTGCAGGCTGCTTTGCACCACATGGTGCTCAGCATATTTAATAGATGTATTCAAAGCTGGAAGGGGTATGCTCCTGAGAACTGGTTATTTTTCTTACTGACACTACACCTTATTTTTTAAAAAAACAACCGGTAGACAGAGTTGAATATGGCAATATTTAAACCTCTCGGAGAGCAAAATCAGCAAATATTTTCACTCTACTTTTTTCTTTCTTTCCTAAAAATACGTACTTGTTCTAAACAATTTGAACACTTGATGAACATAAAACACAGCAAGTGAAAGTCACCTACAATCCCATCTAGAGCTAACAATGATTTGTGATTTCCCGTGTTTTTCCTGTGGATTTTTATTGCTTTTTAAATCACACATAGGCATGAAGGTGTAACTCAGTGGTGGAGTACTTGTCTAGGATGCACAAGGTCCTGGGCTTGATTCCCCCCCTAAACACACACACACACAAAGAGGCACACACATGCACACACACACACACACACACACACATGCATCCACTCACTGAATAAGCAGTTATTGAAGGCCAGGTGAATAGGATCAAGCTGTACGTTTCCTGGTGAATAATGTATCGTATTGATTTTCTGCTTCTATGTGGAATTGTTGTAAATTTATCAGCTTAAAGCCACATCCATTTATTAGTTCAGGGCCTTCAGTAAGTCAGCATGGTGTGTCTGGGGTCTCTGTTCAAAGGCCGAGTTCTTGAGGAGAGGTACTGGAGGGAATCTACCTCCAGGCCACTCAGGCCGCTAAGGTTGCTGTCTGCACTCAGAGGCCAGCACAGTCTTGGCCACAGGACCGGTCTTCATCTTCACAGCCAGGAGCAGAGACTCTCCTTGTGCAAACTCTACGTTACTTGCATGTTTGCCAGGATAAGCCCACTGAAGGTGATCCCTGTCTTAAACGCTAGGGACGGATGGAACTCTCACAGGTGTGAAAGTTTGCCTTCCCATTCCCCCAAGTCTCAGCAAATCTACTGCGTCATTTTTTTAAAGCTACACATTTTTCACTGTTTTATGTACCACAACCCAGCCAGATGTCCTAGTAGTGGACATTTATATTGCTTTTCATTGGTTTCCCTCTTCATACACAGCAATCATTCATAATCTTAAGCGCTTGTGTACCTGTGAAGTTCTCTAACTAGTAATCTAATCTAATGACATTAATACCATAACTTACAGAAACAACTTCCACAAGGCAAGTAGGATTGCAAGTTGGGAAAGAGCTGTGTCTTCTTTTCAACTATTTTTGGTGCATTTTATTTACTCATTTGTGTGTGTGAAAGGAAGTGTGTGCGTGTGCGTGTGTGTGTATGCCATGCCCCGCAAGTGTAGGTCAGAAGACAATCTGCAGGGTCAGCTCTCTCCTTCTATGATGTGGTCCTGGGGATTGAACTCAGGGAGTCAGGCTTGGTGGCAAGCATCTTCACCTGCTGAGATGGTACAACTTCCTGGTAAAAATTTGTACTTTTGAATAGATTCTGATGCCAGCCTTGTTAGGCCACCTGTTCAAATCAAGAAGCGTGTATGTGACTAGCAGAGCTCGCCTCTGGTACATTTTCAAAAACTTAAAACGTTTCTATTACAGCAGCAGAGGTGAGACTGGAACAGAAATAAGACTGAAGGGATGAAGAGGTGGCTCAGTGGTTAAGAGCACTTTCTTCTCTTCCAGAGGACCCACATACAAAACCCAGTACCAACATGGTAGCTCACAACCATCTGTAACTCCAAAATAACTCCAATCTCAGGGGATCCAATGCCCTAGTCTGGCCTGCTGGTACACTGCATACATGCACACCAAATACCCATATGCATAAAATAAAAATGAATAAATCTTTAGAAATAAAACTGAAAAACTTGTAATTTGCTCAGAAAAGAGGCACATTTAAAGCTGTCGGTAGGCAGGCATGGTTGTCAAAGAGATTAGAACAACCAAAAGGAAGCCATGGACCTTGAACCGGTATAAAAGGTCCCGTGTCCTGCACAGGTTGCACCTGGAAATCTGACCGGGGCAGCAGGAGACTGAAGAAGGAACAGACATACAGACACACATATGGAAGAGCTGGGGTTGGGAGGTCGGGTAGGTTGCATGCTCTGATGGAGCCATGCTAACTATGCAACAACCTGGAGCCTCAGCAAGTTTATGATATGCAACACGGAAGGAGGAGTCAGCTGGTCTCAGGGTCTCTCTAGGGAAGCAGTCAGGGTTCAGTCATCAAGAAGAAGCCGCCTTTGTCAGTTTTTGCGCATGCTGGCGTATGGTTCACAAACTGCCATTCCTCTGGCCTCACCTGAGGAAGGCTTTGGCACGCCCATGGAGCTGAGACATTGGAGTCCTTGACATTGCTGTGGCCGTGCCAGTCAATACACGTTAACTCATAAGGCTTTACACATTCACTCAAGGCTTCCTCAGCTTCCCACAGGAAAGAAAGATTCTTTGGGGACATCTCAGAAATTGGCCAGACAACAGTAAACTCATTTGGAAGACTTTCCTTCGAGAAAAGAGCTTCTGAACCATTCCACTTGCCCAGAGCTATAGTCGGAGATTGTTCATTCATTCCTGGCTACCCAGACCTGAAATAATCACACAGAAAGAAACTATGTTATTTGCAATACTGTTTGGCCAATAGCTTAAGCGTATTTCTGGCTAGCTCTTATATCCTAAACTAACCCATCTCCATTAATCTGTGCACCAGGTCATGGCCTGCTGGCAAAGTTCCAATAGACTCCAGCGGGGATGTCTGTCTCCTGTGGTGGCTCCATGGCTTCTCTCTACTCTGCTTTCTTTCTCCCAGCATTCAGTTTAGTTTTTCTGCCTAGCTCTATTCTGCCTTGTTACAGGCACAAGCAACTTCTTTATTAACCTTCACAGCATACAGAGGGTAATTCCACATCACAGAGCTGCCTAGGAAATTGTTACCCTAGGAATAGTTAGATCAGCTATCTGAGTACTCAGAGGCTTCAGTGTGGTCCAAGGGAGCTCAGTTACATTGCTGGCATGCAGGACACCTTGGCACTGTCCACATGACGCTGACTTTATGGACATACAGAAGGCAAGAGTAACAGTATCATGGAGACTTCCACCCAGATTTCAAAGGAAGGAGTGAGAGGCCAGACAGTGTGTAGGAGGCTCAGGAAGTGGGCAGGCAGCCTCTCAGGAGGTAATGCATAAAGCTGAAGATGCAGTGGAGACTCCAGGAAACTAGAGATGCTAGAACCATGGGACATCTGGGGAAGGGCTGCCAGCACGGAGCAGAACCAGCTTTAGTCAGGCCACGTGGGCTGCAAGTGGCAGAGCCAAAGGGTGGGGCTATCCAAGCCTGTAGGAGCACACACCCCGCCAACTGTGGTGCCTGGATGGGACCAGTTTCCTGTGGCCGTGTTTGAGTTAAAGCTCTAAAATAATGTACATGGTGACTTTTTCTAGTAAGCACTCAAGAACGTTTATTATTAGTATTAGTCATTGTTTTTTTCTATTATTAGAATCATTCTGTATTGATTGTACCCATTTTTATGCTTGACTTAGGATCATAATTAAGAACAAAAGAATGGCATTTAAGCTGGGCGGTGGTGGGCGCACGCCTTTAATCCCAGCACTCGGGAGGCAGAGGCAGGCGGATCTCTGTGAGTTTGAGCCCAGCCTGGTCTACAAAAGCTAGTTCCAGGACAGGCTCCAAAGCTACAGAGAAACCCTGTCTCGAAAAACCAAAAAAAAAAAAAAAAAAAAAAGATGTTGTTTGCATGACGTAGCAGGGAATTTCTAGCAAGAAGCAGAAATTTGCCTAGACAAGGTAACGTAGAAAGTCATTAAAAAGGGATAACAGAGATGCTTAGGAAAGGAGCTAGGGCTGGTCCATGCCCCAGAATGAGAACAGCAGGGACTGGCTGCTATTCCTAGGCCTGAAAGGGAGGTCATTAGCCAGAATTGGGGGGGGGGTGTCTTCAAGAGAGACTGCCGGCATATGACATTCAGCTACAGAGTGGCGCAGGGCCATAATGAGCCAGCAAGTTAGGGATTAATGTCTGCTGAACTTGACTGGGAGCCAGAGGTCAAGGGAACTATGATACTGCCCGTGTGGCTCAGGTTTTCTTGGTTAGAGCAAGGTGGAGAATGGAGTCTGTGGACTACAGGGGTGAATGAAAACTGTCTCTCTGGACAGCATACCTGTTCACTGACAGAGCATTTCCTAGGGATTTGAGGCATGGTCCCTTCATATGAAGGAGAAAGAGAAGCTTCTGGGTTTCCAGAGCAGTGGTCATGAAGGGGTGGTGTCGAGAGAATGATACAGGGCTTTTGACATCGTCATTTGCTTAGGTAACCCCTACACACAAGACCTTACCTTTAGGTCAGTGAGGGTTTTTGTAGCTCAGTGGTACAGCTCCTGCCTAGCACACGTGATCCCAGCACTGCCGAACACATCAGATAAACAAAACACAGCACAAGCTCATACCTGGCAGACTGGTCCAGAGGAGGGCTTTGTTTTATTTCAGCTAGGGAACTTATCTGTTAATGTATTAGGTCAGCACAAATAAATAACCAAGCCAGCTCAATAGGAACGGGTATTTTTAATGACTGAAAAGGGGGGAAACTCACGCTGCAAGGGTGGGAGGTCCGGAGGTCCGAAGTCCTATCAGTTTGGCGGACACCGCATGGAGAGCGCGCACACCTGGGTTTTCTCTGTTTATCTAACTGGGGGTTCAGGTAGCCACACCCCAACTGGATGTGATTGGCTGATAATTTCCCCCATCACTTACGTAATGATGCAAAAAGCTTTTGTTTTGCTCATATCTTCTGCTTACACAAGTAATGGCTGACTGATGTGGCGTGACCCCAAGGTTCACTAGTGAGGAACCCAGGCATCCTGCTGAAGGCGAGACAGACCGATGGACAGTCGATGGCATAAAGTATCCAGACATCATTCTCCAGATGAGGCAGCTCTCTGAGAGATGGTGAGAAGCAGCGCCAACTGAGGTTCGGAGAGCAGTAAAAACTTACTATGGTGACAGGGAAAAGGGGTGGGGGTACTCTTCCTGGTGTCTCTATTCATGGGGAGCTCCTATGAAAATCTCAATTTTCTCAATCTATTTCCTGTTCATGCATGTATACAACATATTATGATCATATCCATCCCCATTAGGGTGTCTTCTCCTCTCCCACTCGTGGCGAAACCTTTCTTCTACACAAGTGTCCTCCTAACACATCTCCTTTTTCCCTTGTGACCCACTGAATTTAATTACGATTTCTTGCATAATCGTGGGGGAGGGGTTATTTACTGGCAGATGGGTAGCTAACCAGTGGCTGTCCCACTGAAGAAAATGTCTCCCTCATCTCAGGGCTTTGGAATAATTAGTTCCATGCTTTAAAATTGTAGAAGTACAGAACACTGCAAAGGTCAAACAGGGTTAAGTTTATTTAAATTATTTGTTTAAATAATTGACATTTACTTTTATTATTAATAATGTATTTATTTTATTTTGTATTTATAAGTATTTTGCCTGCATGTATGTATGTGCATTACATGCATGCCTGGTGTTTGCAGAGGTCAGAAAAAGATCTCACATTCCCCGGAACTGGAGCTACAGATGGTTGCGAGCCACTGTATGGGTGCTGGGAACTGAACTTGGCCCCTCTGCAAAAGTAGTATCTAAGCCATCTCTCCAGCCCTTCACTTATTTTTTAAATGTGAGAATGCTGTTAAAACAAGGGTATTCTGGATGATAAGGGAGCTGGAGAGATGACTCAGTAGTTAAGAGCACTGGCTGCTCTCCTGGAGGCTCGGGGTTTGATTCCCAGCACCGCCATAGCAGCTCACAACCATCTGTAACTCCAGTCCTAGGGTATCCAACGCCCTCCTCTGGTCTATGTAAGCACTGCATGCATATGGTAAAAAGACATGTGTGTAAAAATAATAAATAAAATGTTTTCATTTTTAAGATAAATATTTAAAAGAAGAGGTGAGAACATTTGTTAAATTATCCCCAGAGCACTGTGAAGAATTGGGGATGAGAGGAAATCAGGGCAAGGTGAGCATAAAAGAGACATCAAAGGAAGACTACCAATTAATGCTTACTTAAATGAACTAACTCATTCCCAGGAAGGCCTAGGACAGAAATCTTGACGGATCTCTTGCTAGGGACATAGAAAGGGTAACAAAATTTTAATCCATAACTGAAGAAACATCAGAAAAATGCTATTTAAAATGTGTAGATTCCGCTGGGCAGTTAGAAAGCAGAGGCAGGCGGATCTGTGAGTTCGAGCTCAGCCTGGTCTACAAAGTGAGTTCCGGGAGAGCCAGGGCCACACAGAGAAACCCTGTCTCGAGAGTGGAGGGGGGGGATTGTAGGTTCTGATGTATGTGCAAGTCATTAGCACCCACAGGAGACACAAACACATTTCTCTGCCTTGCTATCCGGTGCTTACAGTCCACGGACAGAACGCTTCTTGTCTACTTCTTTCTTAGGTTCGTTTTCTTGTCTCCTTTACAGGGCTTGTTTCTTAGCAGCTCTGTCAGTTCAGGGAAGGCTCTAGAAGGATGTTCTGCATTCCTTTATGATACGATCAGTCACGTGTGGCCTGTGGAGAAACAGAAGAGGCTCAGGGGAGCAGTTTTACACTCACAGTTCCGAGATGAGAGGAAACACCTGCCATGCAGGGCTGCGTGGACAGGCATGGTGCAGGCAGGACTCACAGGAGGACCCTAATTGGGGCTTTTATTGGGTCTTCCATGGGCAAGGGAAGCTGAGCAGTTTAGAAGTTGCTAGTCTGAATTATTTTAGATGACTTCAAGACATAGGCGTGCTCTTGGGTTGCCTGGAATCTGGCCCTGGGGTGGTGAAGGCGAAGGAATTTTGCCTCTGGAGGTAGGGCAGATAGAAGACGTCTTGCCTGAGGCTGCTCAGTTTCCATTTCACTATCTGCTAGCTCTAGGAATCATAGCAGTTCCCTAACAAAGCAGTCTGTGTACAAATCAAATGGAGCCAGGAAGTGTAAGCCGGAGATGTCCTCAGAGAGGAGCTAAGAGTTTGGAAGAAAGCGTCCTTGGGCCTCAAGGCACCACTGTCTGGACTCCAAAGGAGGATGTAGAGGAAACATTTGGGTACCACCTGATTCCTCCCTCTCACGTTCCAAATGAAGAAACTGAGGCCCGTGAATGTTACAGTGTGTCCCCACTGTCCTGGATACTTGGGAGGCTGAGACGGTGTGTGTGTGTGTGTGTGTGTGATTTCTAGAACCTAGGAATGTGAGGGCAGCCTGCACAACATGGTGAAAACCTGCAAAGCTACCTGAAAAGAAGAAGGCAAAGAGAAGGAGGTGAGCAAGGGTGGGCCAGTGGGGGAGAGTATAGAGAAGAGGAGAAGGAACCCACATACGATGCTGCTTGTGGTGGCATGGGCACAGCACTGGGGAGCGAGACAGGCAGGTCCCTGGGGCTCGTTGGCCAGCCAGCCTTGCCTGCTTAACAAACTCCTGACCACCAGGAGACCCTTCCTCAAAACCCAGGGTAGATGGCTCACGAGGAGCCCCTGAGCTGTGTCTCCTGGCCTCCACACAACCATGCACACACAGACATATGCACAAAAATGCACAAAATTTAAGTATTAGAATATCTAAATATGAATAATAAATTAATAAAAACAGAATCTATGAAGTGAGAATAGTTATGAAAATCTAGATTTCACAAATGTTTTTATTGTCTGTTTAAATGCTAAACCTAACATTTTTCTGAGCTGAAAATGTACTGATGCTTTTTTATTTAATTTTTTCTTTCTTTCTTTCTTTTGGACTTAAGTTGGACTTTATTTGACACAGAATATAATATGACTACAGGAACAGCAAACTGCAAAGACAAAGGAGAAGAAAAATCATGTTTTTATCTAATTTATGATTAACAGGAAGGCAAAGCCGCTAAATAACAAACAGGTAAGCTTCATGGGAAGGTCCTTTTCTCATGCCCATACTTTTGGAATTCCCACTCTCTGCTGTGCATAGTCACACCTGCTATGTTTCAAGCCTGCAAGAGATGCAGCAGAATTGAAAAGCACAGTTACATGTGCTGTGCCCAAGTTTCTGGTCCCCAAATGAATTCACAGAGCCACATTTCCAACACAAATTGCATGAAGGTCTTTAAAGAGACAGAGTACAGATAGTCATAGATTTTAAAAAAAAATAAGCCACGTAAAAATGGAAAATTCACAGAATGTCTGGATTATATGTATTATTGTGTCTTCTTTAAATTGTTTGACTGTAAAGGAGCTAACCGCAGAGAGACATTTCATTGTGTGTGCTGCTAAGCCAAACCAGCATGTATATTATAAAGGTATTATGACTTCAGAATTTGGGTCTAAGAATATGATGCTTTGGAAAAGAGGTTCTTCTTTTGTTTTCACAGAAGATGAAAACCTATGGATTGCTTCCAGACCAATAATATGGTTTCATAGACCCCGGCCTCCTGAAAGGTAACCATGAACACCTTCAGAGAATTACTTCATTCAACTGCTGACTGAGATGAACCTGGCATACAGGATACACCATGAAAGACCTGATTAACAGTGCTCCCATACAGCAGGAAGAAGTTTGGAGAAAAAAAAACTATGCCCATATTCCCAAATATTGTTTATAAATGTTCTTTTACATTTAAGGGGGATATGATATAGATATGGATAATTTACATTGGTATGGATTTTGCTTTGTTTAAGGTCAATCTTGTTATATGTATATGTATTTCTGATCTTGGTGAAGGTATTGTGATTGTGTAGTTCATTTTAAAATGTAATGTATAATTAGGAAATATAGGTTGCTAATGGATAACCATCGATAATAGTCAAGCTTGTAGTCATGTTAGTTAGATTTTCTAGATATATAGAGGTATATTTCAGTTAGATAGACATTCTTCATATCTCTCAAAGACTACAGAACATGGCATTTTAAATGTTTTAATAACTTAGGGCTTTTCATGACAATGAGACACGCCTGCTCCTGACAGCACCAATCTACTTCAAGAGGAAGATGGGTAGGTATCAAAGAGGCTCCTTAGCCATTTGGGCAAGAAAGTGCTCTTGCCTGGACTGTTGCATAAATTGGACACAAAGAACTCACAGAACTCACAGACTGCTGAACTTGCCTAAAGGTGAAATGACCCTTCAGGGTTCCTGATTCATGAAATAGTCTACAAGACATTCTGCAGGACACAGAAGAAAGTGACTGAATTGTCTTTAAAATTTCCTGCTTCATGGAAAAGTCTATTACTGTGGACCTGTAGGCTAAAGATAGATGCCCCAACGATACAGAGGAACTTTGGGTGACTGTACAGGCAGCGAGATGTCTCTGTCATTTCTAGAGTTTTGGAAGTTGCTTACTTCTTGTTTACTTAGGTAATATTATATCCTTCTGGAGTCTTTGATGGAGTTGAAGAATAGATAGTTATAATTATTGTTTTCCTTTGTTATGATAAAAGATAAAATAGATATAAATATTGTAACTGTAATTCTTGCTTGATAACTGTTTTGTTATATGTAATTTTACTATGTTAAAATGAAAGCCTTTCTTTTTTGTTTAAACAGAAAAGGGGAAATGGTGTAGGAGGTCCTTCTTTCTATGTGTTGCTTTCATTTGTTGAGTAAAGAAACTGCCTTGGCCTTTTGATAGGGCCGGACTTAGATAGGTGGGGAAAAGAGAATGGAATGCTGGAAAGAAGGTAGTGTGGCAGACACCATGGTTCTCCTGCCTGAGACTGACGCTGGTTAGAAGCTTTCCCGGTAAGCCACGACCTCGTGGTAAACACAGATTAATAGAAATGGCTTAGATCAAGAGTGAGAGTTGGCCAAGAAGAGGCTAGATATAATGGGCCAGGCAGTAATTTAATTAATACTGTTTCCATGTGGTTATTTTGGGTGTAAGCTAGCTGGGTGCCGGGAACATGGCCCACTCACCTCTCCTACTACAGTGATGCGCTCTTCTATATGATGGTAAACAGCCGTCACCAGCGAGCCACCTGGTGCTGCCTGAAATATTCAATAGTTTGAAAAAGGAAAAGTTCCTTTCATCTGCCCCTTTAATGTCAAGTGGCATTTTAACAATGAAAGAAAATTGGCCTTTGAAAATAAATTTGAAGTATAGAAAGAATATTTTTTTATCAGGAGTCTAAAAATGCTTCCATTTTTAGTCTACGGTCCTGTCAAAAACAAGTTTACAATCTATAAAAATTATTATGTCTGGACACTTAAAAACTCAGAGGAGGGCCTGGAGAGATGGCCCAATGGTTGCAAGCATTTGCTCCTCTTCCAGAGGTGTTGTTTTAACGTTGGCCCAGTGACTGTGCCTTAATCTACTGCTATTTCAACCAGAAATTGAGACTCCGCAGTTACTGGCCTTCTGCTCTGGTAGCTGCCTGGCCGCTCAGGCCACAGCCTGGTGGGAATTCTGTTCTCACAGGCACTGGCTCTGTCATTGCCGCTAAAGGTAATTTTAACTAAATTTCTATTGTTCTATTTATGAATAAGACTCGAGTTTCGAAGGCTGGGGTGAAAACCTGCTAGCTCAGAGAGATTGAGTAGCAACTAGCTAACATCCTCTCCTTGCTCACATCTCTCCAAGAGAGCTTCCTTTTGTCCCACCAAACAAAAAAGTCACACCACTCCAAATTCCTCCCAGCTACCTCCAGTGTGCCTCGCTAACTCTTCCGGATGTCCTCTGATGCTCTGTGATTACTTTCTGTCAACAGGTTGCTAACTCAACCTCTGACCCTAGGTAAACTTTATTTAATTTACGCAAATGCAAACTTGGGTTTCACAGTGTGATCAAATACCTACCAACACAGAGAACCCTAGTGCAGTTCCTAGCATCCACATGGTGGATCAGAACCCTCTGTAACTCCAGTCCCAGGGGATCTGATACCATAGGCACTGCACACACATGGTGCACACACTTACATATACACATGCTAAAAACACCCTTACACATAAAATAAAAATAAATTAATGTTTTTTTTTTAAACTCAGAAGAATGGATCTTTTTAGTTGTCTTCCAGAAGAGCGAATTGTCGCCAGTGTTGGTCGCGCATGCTTTTAATCCCAGCACTTGGGAGGCAGAGGCAGGCAGATCTCTGTGAGTTCAAGGCCAGTCTGGTCTACAAGAGCTAGTTCCAGGACAGGTTCCAAAGCTACAGAGAAACCCTGTCTTGAAAAACCAAAATTAATTAATTAATTAAAAAAAAGAAGAGAGAATTGTCTGAACCCTTTGTTAAAGAAACAAAAGCAGTGTGGGTGTAGGTAGTTCTTCCTTAGTATATGTGAAGCCTGGGTGTGATGCCCAGCATAGCCCCCCCCATGTATATAGATGCTATATAGAGATATAGATACATAGATAGATATAAATATTGATAATACATCAGCTTCTAGTAAGCTTATAAAAACAAATGATAGATTTCACTGAAGAGAAAAACTTCCCTACCAAATTTCAACAATGCCTCTGTGGATCCCTGTGGAGGGGACTGAAAATATAGTTTCCCAAAGTTTGTGAGTAGCTTCTAGGAAAAGGAGTTCATCCTAGCAATAATGGAGAGGGTGCCTGAACTGGCCTTTCCTCGTAATCAGATTGATGACTACCTTAATCGTCGCCATCGAACCTACATCTAGTAACTGATGGAAGCAAATGCAGAGATCCATAGCTAGGCACTGGACTAAGCTCCCGGAGTCCAGCTGAAGAGAGGAAGGAATGATAATATGAGCAAAGGGGTCAAGATCATGATGGGGGACCCACAGACAGCTGACCCGAGCTAGTGGGAGCTCACTGACCGTGGACTGACAGCTGGAGAAACTACATAGGTCCAAACTAGGCCCTCTGAATGTGGGTGACAGTCCTGTGGCTTGGGCAGTCTGTGGGGCCACTGGCTGTGGGACCAGGATTTAGCCCCAGTGCATGAACTGGCTTTTGGGAGTCCATTCCCTATGAAGGATTCCCTTACGCAGCCATGATACAGGGGGAGGGGCTTGGTCCTGCCTCAACTTGATATGCCAGACTTTGTAGATTCCCCGTGGAAGGCCTTACCTTTTCTGAGGAGTAGATGGGGGTTGCGTGGGGGCAAGGTGTCAGGGAGCAGGGTGGGGTGGGGGTGGGGGTCTGTGAATGGTATGTAAAATGAAAAAGAAAAACTTTTAAATAAAAAAATCGTTAAAAAAAGAAAAAAAAAGGAGTTCATAGAGCAGCAATCATTCAAGGACTGAGAAATTTGGTCAGTGCGGAGGATCTAAAAGGCCTGCACCTCATGACCTGGTTGAGTGCAAGTGGGCCTGAGAAGCTGATGTGGAATGCCAACACAGGAGCGGGGAGGGACAGACTTAAAGTTGTCAGCAAGCCAGGGGTGGCCTGTCACACTGGCCAGTGCCAGGCAGGCAGAGGCAGGAGGGGTGCTGCAAGTTAGAGGACAGTCTGGGGGACATTATGAGAAATGGGGTAGCCTGGGGTTGTCTAAGAATAGAGAAGGGAGTGAGGAGGGGTCGGGAGATGGAGGGGAAGGACAGTATGAGGAAGGGGGATTGAGGGTGGAGGGAATAATAACCGTAATTGTTAAATGAGGTATGGGATGCTAGGCCGATTGGGAAGGCCAGCAAAGCTTCAAGACAGCTGGGTTTCTCAGTAAGGTTTGTTTTTGAATTCCTGAGTCCTCTGTTCACATCGTTGATACCACTCCAGGCCTTGTTTGGCTGTCTTGCTCACTCTACAAGGAGTCCTTTCTAGAAAGCAAGTTTGAGAAATGGAGAGAATGCATGAGCAATGGAGAAGGGAGGGTACATGCAGAGTGGTGACAGTCAGTCAGGTTGAGACCAGCCTGAGCTAGTTTCAGTGAAAGAGGAGGCGGCAGGGACGATGATATCAGAAGAAAGGACCCTAGAGATCGGAGATGGGAACAGTCGATTTGACATAGAGTTCAAAGATACTAAGGGTTCAAGTCAGGTTGTGGACTTGCTGCACCCTCCACCACGGCGGGCCGGCGGGCCCTGTGACGGGAGATGCTCTCTGGTTGCAGTAACTTCAGGCCCTCCTCTGAGAAGTCGCATCGCCCCCTTGATGCAACAGGAGAGAGAAGGCTGGGGCAGACCAGTCAGTCTCTGGCAGTGAGGGCGGATCTGTTGAAGACTCCCTCAGATCTGAGATCTGATTGACACTGCCAGCTTGGGAAACAGTTTCTTCTGGGATTCATTTGCCTGTGGTTAATGGGGGAAGACATGCAATAGGCTTTGTCTGATGGGAGGCAGACCAAGCCTTTTGCTATGACTTGAACATCAACCGTCCCCCACAGGCTTCTGTTCTGGGCGGTTGTTTCCAAGCCGGTGGCGCTGTTTAGGGGCTTGTGGGTTCTTAAAGAGGTGGGGCTTGACTGGTGGAAGGGACTCATCGGGGTGGGCCTTCCTAGCTCCTGCTGCTGCCGGCTTCCTGGTGGGCACCCCACAGGGAGCTTCTTAAAACTGCAGGATTATGGCCCTACCCCACACTGGCTCTGAGCCTGAGCCTTAAAAGATTCTCTGAGTTAAAGTTCAAGAAACACTGACAGGGTATCCTGGCTACCATAATACACTAATGTCAACACATTGTTTTTGAAAACAGTGATAGCAGGGATTGAGGGTTCTCAAACACACACATACACACACACACACACACCAATAAGCGTATGAGGTAATGCATGTGTTAAGTAAGTTGGTAATTCACATATTTATACATATATGTGTATATACATATGTATTGTACATCAGAAATATATACAATTTTTACCTGTCAATTGAAAATAAAGTTTAAAAAAAGAAAAAGAGATGCTTGCACTGGAGAGATGATTCTGGAGTTAAGAGCTCTGGCTGCTCTTCCAGAGGACCTGGGTTCAGTTCCTAGTACCCACATGGCAGCTCACAACTGCCTATAACTCCAGTCCCAGGGGATCTGAGAGTTTTTTCCTGGCCTCCATATAGTGCACAGACATACATGCAGGCAAATACACATACAAATAAAATAAAATGGAAAAAAATGGTGATAAAGAAGCCCCGAGGCATTTGCCAGTATCTGATTTTGTCAGTTTGGACAAGTTACTCCTGTGTTTATGGAGTCTGTAAAACCTTCGTTCAAAGGATCATAGGTGGCAGGGTTAAATGATAGTAATGAAAAACACCCCAGGGCCCTGGCTCAGCACCTGCAGCAAGGTGCCACCTGCAATCTGGATTGGAATCTGCATAGTTTCCTTGTTGCTCTTAGTATCAGTTTCCCTCCTGTTAAGATCAGAGCATGGTACCCTAGCCCACAGGGATGCTGAAGCATGGAGGGAGATGCTTGGCCCAGCCAAGCCTGGTGTTGAAAGCTCATTCTAGCCTTATTAGTGGGCCTATATTGACCTGAGACCATGGGGTGAACTCATGTATGCCCCTGTACCGCATAGGTTTCTTATTGCTTGCCCAGCAAGTATGTAACTTCCGGGAGCTGGAGTGTGGGTACTAAAGGGAAGAGGACCCAAACCTTTATAGGTGAAGGAGAAAGAAGGGGAGCCAGGCCTGAGAGCTCAGACATCTACCCCATTTGTTTACATGCAAGCTGCTTAAGGATGGGTCTTAAGTTTGTGTGAGTCTAGAATTTTGTTTGGCAGATAATATTCTAGGTGCACTGTGTGAACAGATACGGAATAGAAGAACGTGGTCATAGACCTCGTTCCTAAGAGGAAGACCTTCCCCATCCTCTGACTTTCCTGGCTGTGTTTTCGTTTGTTTTAGTGATTATGGGGATCAAACTTAGCCCTAGATGTGATAAGCAAGTGCTCCCCCACAGAGCTATAGCCCGGGTCCTTCCCTGGACTTACTGCCGGCAAACCGTGCTGTTCGCACTGAAGGGAAGAAAGAGAAGACGCCCATCATTGTTGTCCCTCACAGCCTGTTCTCACAGGTGCCTTTTGGTGAGCTTCGGAGTCAAGCTCACCCCCACCAAGTCCAACTGGACTCTGTCTGTAAGCCTCATGGAGAACCTCCCCCCTCAACTAAGGTGGAGGACACTGTGAGCTCAGCTTTAACTCCAAATCTGGAAGAGATCATCTGCTCAATGGGGGTGGAGGTGAGCCACTGTAGAAGGTGGGGTACCTGTTCCACCACCGCCCTCTTTACCGTGTCTACGAGGAGAATGACTCTGGGGTTGGGGAGCCTCGTCTTTCTTGCTTCCTGTGTGGTGTTAGGCTAATTGTTTCTTTCTCATGAAAACTGATTTCCTTGTTTACAAAATGCAGATAATAGAAACTTCCTCGTGGAGCATTCTGATGGGAAAGAAAACGGGAACATGCCTTAGAGTTTCCGAGGGAGACCTGAGAGCTCTCGGGGCACTGGGAAACGTACTCTAGGGCCACAGGTGACCGTGACTGCCCTGAAACACAGACACATTTGTGCCGGAGGAGACCACTCTGACTGCGTCCGGGAAAGAGAGGCAGTACAGAGTCGCCTCCCCACTCCCGCCCTGGGCCCCGCGGCTCCAAAGCTCACACACCACCTCATGTCTGGGTGAGAGGGACGGGGCGACTTGACCAGGCGAGGACTCTGCAGCACCTGGGACCAGACTGGTCCAGGCTGTCTTGGCTGTAGGATGAGTGTAGGAACAATGGCTTCTCAGGCAGGCCTTGGGTCTCTACGGGGCATCGGCCCCTCTGAAGCCCTCATGGCTTTCAGGAGACAGACAGGGACAGGTGAGTCCCTGGTTCCCTTTCTCCTTCCTCCCGGTAAAGCTTACAGAGCCATTGCCACATCCTTCTCTACTGCTACCCAGCCAAACCACACAACTGCCTCCAGAAACCGGAGAGAGAAAGTGTGTGCTGGAGGGCACAGCCCTCACTCTGGCTCTGCCCCCACTTCCCCATTGCTGGGCGGGAGCATTTGTGTGTTGTTTTGTTTTCTCCTAACACTTCCCTTACTGGAGCATTTCCTGTTGCTGCTGTCAGGGGGTCTCATTTCCTGCCGGTTCTTGCATCTTCCCAGGCAGCAGGGAGATGGCTCGTTCAACAGCGTTCTCAATGTTTAGGCGCCCTTCTTTGTGGGTGGGCCGTCCTGGTTGTTAAAGAGACTTGGTGGCATCCCAGCCTTGGTCCTGTAGGTGTGTTAGCTGTACCTACACACATACCAAACTGTCTGGACTCTAAGTCATTCACTGATTCGGTTCATCGAAGAGTCCGAGGAGTTCAGCAATGCCTCCGCTCCAGCCTCTCGTGTATGTGTGTAAACCACTTTGTTTCCTGGCGTTTTACTGATTCTTCTCGTCAAGGTCAGTCTCCGTCAGCTCAGCAGGGCAGCGCCTACACTGGATTCTCCTGGAAGAGACTTCTCAGCAAGCAGACGACAGGGAAGGCCAGCTACTTTTCATTCCGAAGGGCGGAAGTGTGTTCCCCTAGCCAGACCTACAAGGAGATCTGCCACACATCAGACCTGACAGGGACTGAGGGCAGGAGAGGCAAGGAGTGTCAGGTACCTGTGTGGTTCCGCAGCTCTACCCCAGGAGCTGTCTGAACGATCCTGGCCCAGACACTTCCCTACAGAGATAGTAGCTGCCCTGATTCACACATTTTGGGGCCACCAGTTCACAAATAACAATATGGAGACTTATTAATTATGAAAGTTTGGCCTTAGCTTAGGTATTTTTTCCCCAACTAGCTCTTATAACCTAAATTAACCTGTTTTTACTAATCTATGCTGTGCCACGTGACTCGGTCACGGCTCCTCTGTACCGGGTGTCCTACTTGTTCAGTGTCTCACTGGTGTCTCCTAGTTTCTCTCTCCCCGGAAGCCCCACCCATTCTCTCCTGCCTAGCTATTGGCCATTCAGGTCTTTATTAAACCAATCCCAGTGACACGTCTTCACACAGTGTAAACAGATATTCCTCAACAACCTCTCTTCTATAAAATGACAGCTCTGAACTAGGAAAAGTGAGTTCTCTGAGTGCTGTGGGCCAGCCAGTGGGCTACTGGCAGATGGTAAAGAACTAGAGATTCGTCCCTAAATGGAATATCTATGACGTACCCGCTCCTCCCAAGTGTCAGGGGTCAGAGGAGAAAGTGTAAGAGCCAGAGACGGTGGATGGCTACCAGGAACTGTCTACTGGACACTGGAGCATTGCGCATGCGAACTCTCAGCGGTTCTGAGCACACACAGACCTGTGTAAGCCCAGGCTAGACCAATTCCAGCATGGCGAGGGCAGGTGGGCATGAAGTCCCACCCCAGCTGACGATCTGTTGTCTACTGTCAGCTGCTGAAAGAGGAGGATCAGTGCTCTCTGGGGGTGCGGCCTCTGGTAGCCACACAAATTGGACTAGATGGCGAAGAAGAGGGGGGAGGAGAACATAAAGTTAAGTCAGTAGGAAAGGAGACAGATCTGGGAGGAGCTGGGGGAGAAGAAACATGATCAAAGCAGATATGAAGTCCTCAAAGAAATATATATATTATATATATATAGTTTTTATTCATCCTGAGTTTTTATTCTTTATCCTTAACTAGCTTACCTTTCATTGTTAAAATTTCTTTTTTTCATAAAATAATAGTTGTAATAAAAAGGCGATTTTTAAAACTGTTCCTACTTGGTATTGACAATACTATTTGCTCTCTGGAAAAATGATTTTAGCTATTCTACATGAAATCCTATGGTCTAGGAATCACTGGCTAGAATCTTGGCCACCCAAGTAGAAAATAGGCGGGGCAAGCTGCTGCGCAGGGCAGAAACCGGCGCTCTCCAAGGCCTGGCTGGGTCCACGGCTGTCAGGATTTCTCTGGCACCGTGAGTTTAAGATAAATCTTCCCTCCCATGGCCATCCTTATGACACCACAGAAATTAAGCAGAAGAGCCCGAGGTGCATTTGGACAGCAGCTAGCAACTCAGGTGGTGTTCACAGCCACTGACATTTGTGAGACAAGCCGTCAGGTGAGCCAGAACCCAGGGTCAACTGGGGGACGGCAACTATGAAATCACCCTAATATCCTTGATTCCTGCCCAATAAATTTTGAAAAATTAATTAACAAAGATTAGTGGCGTGGATGTGGTAGCCAATGAAGGGTTACACTGTGCTCCCTCACCCACCCCGCACCTTTCAGAGTATCTAACCTGAGGCCCCACAGGCCACAAGTGTCCCGGGACAGCTATGAATGTGGCTCAACACTTTTATAGATGACAATGTCAATGTGTCAACGTCAAGAGGTACAGCCCTGACTTTAAGCTATTTGTAGAGAGCTCTTCTTGCTTTAAGAAAGTTTTATGTGATTTTTACTGGTTGCATTCCCAGGTTTTAACTCACTGGATGTAGTACTGACATCTTAGCACAAGGGGGCACTGCTGTCTAGTTTACTTAAATAGTGGTTTTTTTTCTGGGCGTGCCCCATTTTTTGTTTTTAAATCTTTAAAATTTTTATTGTAGTGGGCTACATAAGACTGTTTCGTGGAGGTATATAATGCATTTTGGGCATATTCTTCCACACCCAGGCACACCCCTCCCCTCGGCTCCCCCCCAGTGTCCCCTGTCTTCCCCACCCAGTCTGACTTCTGCTTTCCAGTCCTCTGGACACAAATGACTTCACATGTCCATATTAAATCTGGACCCCAAACGGAGAGAGAAACCGTGATATTTGCCTTTCTGAGACCAACTTAATTCATTTAATGCAGTTATCTTCGGCTGCATTCATTTTCCTGCAGTTAGCATAACTTCATTCCTTACAGGTCTGTACCATTTAAAACACTGCTGTGTATAGTTGGCCACCTTCCCAAAATATAGCCCCAACTATCCTACCATAGTCAATGTATTTTTGGGCATGGGGTATTGTTTTCTTTCTTTCTTTCTTTCTTTCTTTCTTTCTTTCTTTCTTTCTTCCTTCCTTCCTTCCTTTCTTCCTTTCTTTTTCTGAGACAAGTTTTCTCTGCGTATCCCTGGCTGTTCTGGGACTCAAACTATAGACCAGGCTGGCCTCAAACTCACAGAGATCTGCCTGCCTCTGCCTACTGAGTGCTGGGATTAAAGGTGATATAGATATGAATAATTTGCATTGATATAAATCTTGATTTATTGATACAAGTTTAAGTTCAATTTTGTTATATGTATATGTATTTCTGATCTTGATTAAGGTATTGTGATTGTGTAGTTCATTTAAAAAATGTAATGTATAATTAGGAAATATAGGTTGTTAATGGATAATCATCGATAATAGTCAAGCTTGTAGTCATGTTAGTTAGATTTTCTAGATATATAAAGATATATTTCAGTCAATAGGCATTCTTCATATCTTTCAAAGACTACAGAATATGGCATTTAATGTTTTAACAACTTAGGGCTTTTCATGATAATGAGACATGTCTGCTCCTGGCAGCACCAATCTACTTCAAGAGATAATGGGCCAGGCAGTAATTTAATTAATACAATTTCTGTGTGGTTATTTCGGGGGTTAAGCTAGTGGGGCGGCTGGGACGAAAAGCAGGCCGCTCTCTCCTTACTACATAAAGGTGTGCACCACCACTGCCCAGTGGTGTATTGTTTTCTAAAGTAAAGTTTTCTGAAGTTACATGGTTAGAAGACATAATTTTATTTATTTTTGTAAATAGATACTACTAGGCTAGGCTGCAGAGATTTTTTTTTCCCAGTCTGGGGGGCTCACAATAAAGAAAGCTGTGTGATCCCGACACCTCAGGGTGTCCTGTGAGTGCAGCTGGGCTGGAATAAGAGTCTCTCTACCTGTTTCCATGAGGGTCAAAGTCACACTGAGATGTTGTCCGAGTTTAGGCCTCAGATACAGAACGACTTACAAAGACTAAATAATAAAGCAACCCAAGTTCAAGTGAGCCTTGGCTTGAGGTCATCTGAACCGGCCTTTGGGGGTATTTATGAGTAATGACAGAATTTTAAAGGATTTCTTGCTTTATTAAAGGACATGCTACAGAATTTTTCCCTAGTACTGTACAAACAAACAAGGCAGACCCTGGGGTTGAATGGGGCTTGTGTACCAACATGCCTGCATGAGAGTTTGAAATCTAACATACACATTAAAAAGTGCCTAATATCTGAATTACACTATTTTTATAGGTACCACTTTTAGCAAATGAAGTTTACTGCTGGCTTAAATTACCTCATATAAAGAAGTGACAGGGTCCAGTTCACTTAAAGCGGGAGAGGGCATCACTAGGGTGGGCAGAGAGCTATGTAGTCCCACACACCTGGGAATGAAATCCACACAGAGCTCTGCATGAAAGAAGATGTTCCGGGCTGGAGAGATGGCTCAGAGGTTAAGAGCACTGCCTGCTCTTCCAAAGGTCCTGAGTTCAATTCCCAGCAACCACATAGTGGCTCACAACCATCTGTCCTCTTCTGGCCTGCAGGCATACACACAGACAGAATATTGTATACATAATAAATAAAAATGAATATTTAAAAAAAAGAAAGAAAGAAGATGTTCCTTATTCCTGGCTGAATGCAGTCTTTGCAAAGAAAAGAATGCTCTGTCAAGAATGAGAGGAGGAGGAAGAGAAAGCAGTTTTTTGGGGGGCTGATTCGTCTATGGGGGAGCCAAGGGTCTGAGCTATGTTCCCAGTGGCCAGGCTCTCCCGTGTCTGATGTTTGCACGTCACCTCCTACCTGGTATTGTCTCCCTCAGTTCGCTCCTCAAGGGCAGGGGCCAAACTTACTTGATTGCTGTGTTAGTGCAAAGCACACCTGGGCAATCGTTTAGAAAAAGTCAGAGCCCATTGTTGGAACACAGTCCAAGCGTGGAGTCGTCTGAGGAGAATACTGAGTGCTTGTGAGAAAACTCCAAGGAGACAAGAGTCTCATGACCTCAGTTTCTTCAAAACACAGAATTGTTCTTGGGATGTGTGTTCGCGTTCCTCACATGTGTAGCGGGTAGGAGTGCACGCCAGATGATTCATTACAACTGGCTCTTGTTATTTGTTTATATGCCTCTAGGGAAAAACATATTTTAGCCACGTGTCTGCCACGGGTGGCTCGCCCTTGTGCTTGTCCACTTTACTCCTGTGACCCCTCCTAGCCCTCAGAACATACATCGTCTGATGCCCTGAGTAAAGTTGGCCGTTGCATGCGACTTTAGCCTGCCCCATTTATCGGCTCCATTCTTCCAGGTCCCCACCACCAACTAGAGCAGTAAACAGCCCTGGTGACTGGGGAATAAAGGAGGAAGCAAATGGAATTTTCTGTGATTAAAGGTTGAAATATTTTGCCGGGCGGTGGTGGCGCACACCTTTAATCCCAGCACTTGGGAGGCAGAGGCAGGCGGATCTCTGTGAGTTCAAGGCCAGCCTGGTCTATTAGAGCTGGTTCCAAGACAGGCTCCAAAGCTACAGAGAAACCCTCAAAAGACAAAATCAAAAAACAAAAAAATTGAAATATTTTGTTTGATTCTGTAGCTTGATTAGTAACTTTTTAAAAAACAAAAAATGATTTATTTTTATTTTTATTGGACGGGTCTTTTGCCTGCATATATGCCTGTGTAACACATGCATTCGTGATACCTAGGGAGGCCATAAGGCATCAGATGCCCTGGAACCAGACTTGCAGATGGCTGTGAGCCCACGTGTGGGTGCAGGGAATCAAACCCAGGTCCTCTGCAAGAGCAGCAGGTGCTCTAACCACTGAGCCATCTCTCTAGACTGCGACGGCTTCTTTATCCTGACTGGAGATGACGGCAGCGACAAGACTCAACACAGAGCATTCGTAGTGCAGAGGGGGCTCAGAACATATCTGACATATAGCTGGTACTGTTGGTGTCCTTGAGAAGAAAGTAGTTGCGTTTAATGAGGTAGGTACAAAAAAGCCAAACAAAGCTTTACGCCGGGCATGGTGGCTAATGCCTGCCATCTCAGCACGAGGCTGGGCAGGAGAATTGTGAGGCTGAAGCCGGTCTGATCCAGATAGGTGGTAGTTCTAGGTCACCCAGGACTACCTAGGGAGACTGTATCTAAGAGGAAAAGAAAAAGTGTACTGAAGGAAGGGTAACAGGATGATAAAAAGATCCTGAAATCACACAGTGGTGATGGTTGTACAAATTGTTAATATATAAAGCCCACTGAATTGTGGACTTTTTAAAAATGTACCTTATTATGTATACAATATTTTGTCTGTGTGTATGCCTGCAGGCCAGAAGAGGGCACCAGACCTCATTACAGATGGTTGTGAGGCACCTTGTGGTTGCCAGGAATTGAACTCAGGACCTTTGGAAGAGCAGGCAATGCTCTTAACCACTGAGCCATCTCTGCAGCCCTTGAATTGTGGACTTTTAAAAGGTGGATTTTATGGTATGTGAATTATATATCAATAAAAAAGTAATGGAGAAAAATCCAATTCCATATATATGTGTGCAGACATAATAAGCACTTAACCCTCTCCTGGGTTTGGTGTGGAGTATAAAAGAAGGCCCAGCCAGCACTGGTAGGTCTTGTTTAGGGAGCATCTTCCGGAAAGAGGGTCAGTCCCTTCCCGTCTAATTGCTGAGGACAATGTTGCTATCCACATCTGTGACTTCTGGACTCAGAACCTTTCTTACGTGACTTGCCCAAGGTCCCATAGGAAGCGTGAAAATCTAGATAACAGGAACCAGCTGGCGAATTCCAGAAAACCTCTTTAGATCCTGCTGAGGACAAAGGCTTTTCCAGCCATAAAGTAATTAACCAAGCAGACATCGCTGGATGTCCCAGGTCCAGCTGTGAGTGAACAGTAGTAGCTGGGAAGGGTTTCTGGGCAGAGGCTTGGAGATAAAGCCTTGTGGGTAGGTGAGGTTTCTCCCACCGCCGTGCCCCTAAGTGCTCAGAGATGGGGAAGACCGGCCCACAGAAGTGCTTTTCTGAGAAAGAGGCACACACTTGAGTTCTCTTTAGCAAACTGAGAAGCGTGGGAATTTTATATTCACACCAGAGCTCACACGAACACAGCTGAAGTCACTGGTGTTTGTTTCGACCAAGTAATCGAAGGCAAAGTGTCTGTCAAAGCAGGAGAGAAGGGTGAAAGCAAATTAGGCAGTTTGGCTGATGATTCACTTACTCACTTCATTTTATTTGATAAATTACATTTAGCACCTATCTGACTATTATCTGAGACTAGAGATGGAAATAAAACATGGGGTTTGCCCTTTGAGAAGATTCCGAGCCAGGAGCTGTGATCAGATCCACAAGAAGGTAAAACAAAGTGCTAAGGGCCACCTATAGGGGCCATGAAAAAGGAACAGAAACACAGACCTGAGAACATGAAGCTGGCATGCATGGAGGCTTCCACCATAACAGCATTTGGGAGGCTGAGGCAGGAGGCTTTCTATGAATTCGAGGTCAGCATAGGCTATATAGGAAGTCCCAGGGCAACCTAGACTGTAGAATGAGACCATCCCTCAGACAGACAAACAAAACAAAATTACTGTGTTCCATTGGAGTTGGTTTTTTGTTTTCTCTGGCTAAACAAAAATCCTCTTTTCCTTAGCAGAGGAGAGTCTCCACTGGCTGACGAGGAGCAGAGACTGAGGGAAGAGACGGGTGGGAGGGGCTGGAGTAGGAAACTAGGTGGTTAAGTGGATTTAAAATTTAACCTGGACAATATCTCTGGACAGCATCCCTTCAGGCTCATTTGTTTGTTTTCGAGACAGGGTTTCTCTGTGCAGCTCTGGCTTCCCTGGAACTTGCTCTGTAGACCAGGTTGGCCTCGAACTCAGAGAGATCGCCTTCCTCTGCTTCTAGAGTGCTGGGATTAAAGGTGTGCACCACCACCGACTGGCCCAGGTTCATTCCTTGAGGAAAGGACTAATGGAAATGGAAGGCCCCATCTCACTCTCTACTGTTGCCCATTTTGACCCATTCCACACCCAAGAGCCCCTTTGGAGAAGCAAAAAGTGCAGTTTGTAATTTAAAAAGAGAAGAAGCCCCTTTGTGTTGCAAAATAATGCACATTTTACCATCTTTCCTGCACCTTAGTGTTGAGCAGCGTTAGGCACACTCTTCTTGTTGGCGACCACCAGTCGCCACCATTGTAACTCATGTCTCTACCTTGGTAACCTCAAGCCTCCCTGTTTCTAAGAACCTGGCTATTTAAGGTCTCTCATGTAAGTCGAGTCACATTTTTTTATGTTTTACTTATGTGTATGAGTGCTCTATTTGCACGCATGCCTGCATAACAGAAGAGGGCATCAGACGAAAGGGGGGGTCTGATCCCATTATAGATACTGTGAGCCACCATGTGCATGCTGGGAATTGAATTCATGACCTCTTGAAGAGGTGCCAGTGCTCTTAACCACTTAGCCCATCTCTCCAGTCCAACAATCTTTATACATCCTTTTTATACTTTATACTTGCATTTCCACTGAGTATGATATTTTTGAGGTTCACCCACCTTGGCTAGCTTTCCATTGTATGTGCGTGCAAGTTACCAATAATGCATCAATGTCATATTAAGGAGAGAAATAAAAGCACGTCTTCTTGGAGACATTTAACCAAGAGAGAGTCCAGATTGAATAGTCTACTTAGTGTTTCCTGTGTCTTCCATCCTTCTTACAAAGGACTTCTCAAACTGTCTTTATTGGACTGTCCAGAAAGCATCACATGGGGAAGGAATGGAACACTCTAAGAAAACCTTAAAAGAATTTTACGGGACTGGAGAGATGGCTCAGAGGTTAAGAACACTGGCTGCTCTTCCAGAGGTCTTGAGCTCAATTCCTAGCAACCACACGGTGGCTCAAAACCACCTATAATGGGATCTGACGCCCTCTTCTGGTGTAAGGGTGTACATGCAGATGGAGCACTCAAACCCAAAATAAATAAATAAATCTTTAAAAGAAAAAGAGTTTTACAAGAGATTAAGGCACTGGGTCCAACAGGCCCAGACTAGAACAATACCATGGACATCATTGTTCGTTACCCAATACCCAAATGTGCTCAGCGTTTGTGGTGGATATTCATTTTAGAAGATTGTTTTCAGCCTCTGATGATACATACACATGCATTGTTCTGTGCGGGGCATGGAAGAATACATAATTTAAGATCACAGCTATGGACTAGCTTCAGTTATAAAAGTTGGTTACATGGGAAATCTAACACTGGTAATGTTTGTTACACGACTCCCTTCAAGGCAGATTGAACAAACAGGCTGAGTACACAGCAGGACGGCAGGCAGTTTTACATCTTACGTCACTTCACGGTGTGCCATTAACTCGGGCTATGAGGTCCAGCGAAAGTTCCAGTCTTTTAGAATGTAAGAGACGTTTTCACAATATCGGCACACTGAAGTGAACAGCATTGCTGTGGGCAGTAACATTTGGGTACCCGTTCAAGTTCCTGTTTTCTAGACATTTGAATACACACTTAAAAGTGAAATTGTTGGGTGGTCATGAGGTAATTCTGTGTAACCCTGGCGGAAACTACCCGGGTGTTTCGCAGGGCTGCTGAACCACTTTACAGCCCTCCAGCATTACCTGCAAGATCCCACTCCTCTACCTCCTGGTCAACAACCGCAGAAAAATAGGGGAACAAGCCCTGAACTTGGAGGTAGGAGAAGTGTGAATCCTCCCACGGGAAGGTGGGAGGATGGCTCAGTGAGTAAAGTGCTTGCTGGCTAGCATGAGGAACCGAGCTCCAGCCCTGGAACTCACAGAAAAATGCTAGGCTGGTGACGAGTTTATAAAACGCCAACCCTGAAGGGCAAGGCAGGACTTGGTGGGTCCACGTCTGATGTCCAATTTGAGGATGGCGGCACAGTAGACACAATTGTTCACAAAACAAACAGACGGGGCTTAGACAGCTGGCTTGAAGATGCAGTGTCCCCTATAGGCCTGATGCGTGGTTGTGGTTGTAGGATTTAGAGAAGGTGGGTCTTGAAGTTTTGTGACCTGGTCTACTTCCTGTTGACCATACTCTGCCTCCTGACCTCTATAACTCCTCGGCATGCAACAGTACTTTCAAACTGAGGGTCAGAATAAACCCTTCCTTCCTTGTGTTGCTTTTGCAGGTGTTTCACCACAGCAAAGACAGGAGACTAATGCACACAGCTGACTGCCTTTTCCACTTTGATTCCGTTTGGTCCACCAACCTATGAGATGCTGTTCGCATTCACCGCGAGTCTTCCCGCATGTAGGTGGTCCTGTCTGGAAGTAATACACCTCCCAATCCACCAGGTTGAAAATGAAGATTAGCCCTCACACCAGCTTTGCTTTTTAATAAGTTGTTGGTCTTTTATTTTGTTTTTGAGGTTGGAGGATGTTAGATTTATAAAAAGTCTGCGCAGGCGCGGAGAGCTCACGCACCCTCCACCCAGTTTCTCTTCATGTTGGCATAGTGCTGTGTTTGTAAAAAAGGAAGCATTTAAGACTGACCCAGGGGGGCTGGAGAGATGGCTCAGTGGTTAAGAGCATTGCCTGCTCTTCCAGAGGTCCTGAGTTCAATTCCCACCAAAAAAAAAAGACAGACCCAGTACTAACTAGTAACCAGAAGCTAGTGGAGAGGGAGAGACACTGTAGCAGGTTTGGTCTGTAGTGAGACCCAAATGGAAGGCGGGAGAATGAATTTCTGCTGCTTCCACACCCACGATGGGGGAGTTTGTTGTAAGCCCCCTCCTCACATTCCTAAATCCCTCCACCACCCGTCCCCCGTCTTCACTGATCCAATCCAAATGAAGACTCGGGAACCTGGTCCCTGAAAGCTCGTCCGTCTCTGGAACAAGGCACCTGCCTGAGTTCTGGGTCCTCATTTCCCGGAAGCCATCCTGCCATCCAGGCAGATGCAGGAACACAGACGCACAGGGCCCACAGGCTGGACCCTTCACAACCACCACCAGCGTTTGCTGGAGGGCACACCTGTGTGTACTGGAGCTACCCAGGGCCAAGCTGCTGACTTCTAGGATGAGGGAGAGTGGAGAACATGTGGGGGGAGGGGTCATGACTGCATGGACTGTAACATGATGGGGCCAGGGAGGTGGCTTAGTTGATAAAATGTTTGCCTTACAAGCACATGGACCTGAGTTTGGTCCTTAGAACTCCTATTTAAAAGCAAAATGTCTGGCACAGTGGCACACACTTGAAATCTCGACTCTGAGAAGTCCGAGCCATCATGTCCCTGAGGGTAGCCAGCCAGCCTCCTTGGTATGTTCCACATGTGTGAGAGACCCTGTCTTTTTAAAAAAAAAAAATCGGGCCGAAGAGATGGCTCGGCCATTAAAGTTAGACTCACAACCAAACTATCAAAAATCAAATACATCATGATTTTGAGCTATCTGGTGCAGTGTTCCCATAGGTTGCCTTGTGGGACGTCACTGCAGTCATGCACTGCACAAGTGCATGCACAGGCACACATAAACACTTTGCATTGTGCATGCCATCCATGGCACATAACACCCATGAACTCTGCCTGATACTCCTCTGTGCAGATTTGAAACTAGTGAACGCTAGAATTGCAGTGTGCTTTCTGCTCTTATAAACACAGTATGGTTTAATTACTGAAAACAAAGACTTTTAATATTTACCTTCCAGCCTCCCTACCATGTAAGTATCATATTAGGATATCTTTGAAAGGGATTGTGTTGGACAATTTGCAAATACATCCTCCCCAAAAGCAAATTTGTGCTTTTCCTTAAGAAGTGATAAAATTACATGCATACCAAAGGATTTTTAATTAAATCTTGTTGTTATTTATTTTATACGTATTTTATATTCCCGTATAACATTTTTCAAGCAAAAAGTGGTCATGGTGGAAAAAGTCTAAGAATTAGATCAATTGATAAAATGCTTGTTTTGGAGCCACGTACACATGAGTAGGAGCCCAAAACCCACGTCAACCGAATTGCGCGTGGCGGCGCGGGCTGAGAAAGAGGAGATGGCAGAACCGGAGCCAGCTGCATCGCCAGCCTGGCCTACTTGCCAAGTTCCAGGCTTTACCTCAGAACAAACAGACAAACAAAACAACAGCAACAAAACACAAGCAAAGTGGATGGCCCTTGAGACTTGAACACAGACACACAAAACCCTAGTGACTATGTCCATTTTGTTCACGTGTGGGTGAGCCCCTAGATTGCCTTCTCGTGGCTCTTTCTCCAAGGCACATTCTCGTACAAATAAGTGTGAGCTTTTCCTTCCGATGGGCCCTTTGGTGACCCTGGGTGTGACTTTTGAGAACTGCAATTGCTTTCAGTTTAAAATGAGAGCCATTCGGGATGAAAGCACCTAACACTGCTGCAGGGGTGATGGGCATCCCTCGGGGAAGGAGATCAGGAGATCGAAGCCACCTGGGCTCTGACTAGCCTTCTGGGTGTGGCCTTTATAGCTCTCCCTGGTGATCAGATGTGCTTGTGAGCCAAAGGCCTTTCCTCACTCTAGAGCTTCAGGGTTCCTCGGCATAACAATTACGCTGAAGCTTTGAGTCTGCCACAGAGAAGTTATTCTCCAGACTTCGCAAGAGTGTGTGTGGACGTTTCTGGTTCCGTTCATAGGACTTGAACTCCAAACGTGATTGGCGTAAGGACTGAAGGAAAAGCCAGGATGTTTCACTGGGAAGGCAGAATGTGGGACCACACCAACACCAGAGTGCCCAACACCACAGCCCAGAGCGACAGAACGGCTTAGATCAAGCCAAGCTTGGCCGGGACAGCAAGGGAGCAGGTGACAAGGTCAGCTGGGAGTTGTTTTAGCATCTTTTTTTTTTCTTTAAAAAAAATATGTATTTATGTATGAGTGCTCTATCTGCATGTGTGTCTGCATGCCACAAGAGGGCATCAGATCCTGTTATAGTTGATTGTGAGTCCTTGGTTCAGAGCCCCTGGAAGAACAGTCAATGCTCTTAACCACTGAGTCATCTCTCCAACCTTGTTTTAGAACCTTAAGGACTGGGTTCAGATTTCAGTTTTTCTCCTTCTAGTTGGAGCAGAGCTTACCTTTCCTCAAATTTACTTTTTTTATGTGTAAAATATGGACATTATTGATATTGTGTGAAATTATTTGGATAAAATAAATTCATAGAGGTGAGATGAGTCTCACAATGTCAGAGGCTGGCACTCAGTGATCACCTATGCTCTTCATAGGTCCTGAGAACAAATTCCCAGGCGAGTTGGGGCTCCATGCACCTTGGATTTGCAAGTCCCTGGGTGTAATCCCAAACATCCTTCCAAAAGGCCTCTGTAACAAAAACCATTTAAGAAACCTTTCTTCTCCTGGTATCAGAAATCTACTTTAAATCATGAGGGTTTTTTTTTGGTATTATTTGCATATTGTTGGCCCTAAGATTACCTTTGGGCCAGGGAAATGGGTTTTCAGGTAAAAGTTATTACGGCTGCACAAACCTGATGACCTAAATTCAATCTTAGAACCTGTGTTAGGAGCTGGAGTTGGCTGCGTGCATCTGTAACCCCAGCCCTCCACTGGTGGGGTGGGAAGTGTCAAGAGAAGAACCTGCCCTCCACCCCCATCCCTGGAAGCTTGCCTCAAGCTTGTATCAAGTACACACACACACTCACTCACACACACTCACACACACACACTCACACACACACACACTTTTCCTGTGTCCACATTGAATGCTTTGTCTTTGGGAGATCTGGTAGGCAGGTTTTCCAGTAGGTATGAAACTGTGTGTCTAAGTAAAGGATTCTCTGTGCTTTAAAAATAATAATTAACAGGGCTGGAGAAATGACTCAGTGGTTAAGAGCACTGGCTGCTCTTCCAGAGGACTTGGGTTCGATCCCCAGGTTCCACATGGTGGCTCACAACCATTTGTAATTCCAGTTCTAGGGGATCAGAGGCTCTCTTCTGACCTTCATGGGCACCAGGCATGTATGTGGCATACAGACATACATGCAGACAAAACACCTATACATGTACAATCTATAGAGAAAAGAAAACAAAACCAATTAGCAATGATAATACAAGAGAAAACCTTGAGTATCCAAGCAAAACTCTCTGAGCAGTCACTTAAAAATGAACTCTGTTTTTGAAGGCTCCCTTTTATTTACTGCAAAGGGTTCACTCTTTAGGAAGACCCGTGGGGTTGAAAGAGAAGCAAAGGGGAAACACTTCAAGACCATAGCTGTGTAAACAGAGAGCACTACTATTGATAGGACATGTAGAACACTGTGTGTTTGGTAAGTGTGAAAGTATTAAAGAACTTCCTCTTTCTCATCTTTCCCAGCACTGGTTGAGGCTGGAGCAGAGGTAGGCTCAGCCCTCTGTTCATCCTTGCTGATGTAACTCGATGAGCCGACCTGCAAACACAGCCAGTGTCCCGACGAGGCACACCAGCATAAAGACTCCAAGGAGAATGTGGTCCATCACCATGGCAACATACTTCCACTCCTCCGACGCCTGGGAGGGGAAAGGGCATAAGACAGGAATCTCTTAAGATGGGACACAGGCTCATAGCATCCCTGACTGGCCTGGCCTTCAATATGTACATCTCCATGCCTTAACACTTGAGGCTGATATTTTGATCTTTAGATTGTGTGGAATTATTTTCCACCAAAGTGAGTTACTAGAGTGGCCTAGAGGCAGTCAGCACAGCACATCCGAGGTCAGTAACTGTAGGTTGAAGCCAATTCATTGGTCAGGTCAAACCCACCTGTCACACTCACGCGTTTGATTATTTAAGCCCAGAGGTGTAAACTTGAAAGCTTACATTATTGGACTCCTGGTCTGACTTCATGGTCTCCGCGATGTACTTAACACCCTCGATGGCACTTTTCACCTCCGGGTGCTTGATCAGGGGAGAGTGGAAGCCCATAGGAGGAGGCCCCGGCTTCCCGGAAATGTCAGAGATATCTATGTCTTCTGTAAAAATCTTTTTCTCTTGCTTATCTCTGGATGGTCTTTTCATTGTGGAGAAAAACATAACGTTTGGGATAGTGTCGATAAAAACCTAACATAAAGAAGAGATCCACGGCATGAGACTTCTTGTCACCATTTCAAGAACCACCATCTTTGAGTTAGAAGTGCAATCTTGGACAAATCACTCAGCATCTCCAGGCCTCCCCCACCCTCCTTGTCCTTAAAACCTGGCTGTAGTCTACAGCTTTGATTCTGTAATGTGAGCAGCTTGCCACTGGAGGGAGCCTGTGTGCAGCCACCTCCGCCGCATTACCAGACTCTGCAGGCAACAGACAGGGTGTTCCTGGGAACCTAGATTATAGACCAGTCCTGCAGCCTCAAGCATGTAAAACGTTTAGCCCACAGAATAACTCGACTGTTTTCTTCCGGGTTTTGTTCCTGATGCCACGCATAAAGAGTTATCTAACAGGGACAGCTAGTGCCCTCCAGAAAGCTTACACGGTGAGCCACAATTACTGACACCATTGTCCTACACTTAAGTGTCTGTATGATGCTTATAAAAAGTGGGCATATTTGACTCAGTGGTCCGGTGCTTGTCAAGAATGTTCAGGGCCCTGAGTTCAATCCCCAGCATGGATTACAAAATTAATTGATTGAAATAAAAAGACACATGGGAGGTATTAACACATGTTCAGTTCAATAATATAAATATTTGCAAGTACACACCTCACATCAGGGCTCTCCCCTCTCTCTCCTCCTTATTCTACTCTCAACTGATGAGAAGTTGAGTTCTCAACAGTTGAGAAACACACCAATACAAATCTTAAGAATGTTCTTGCCTGCCGTGGTGGCGCACACCTTTAATCCCAGCACTCATGAAGCAGAGACAGGTGGATCTCTGTAAGTTTGGGAACAGCCTAGTCTACAGAGTAAGTTCCAGGGCAGCTGGGACTACACAGAGAAATCCTGTCCTGAAAAACCAAAACCAATCAACCAACCAAACAAAAAACCCCCCAAAACAAAAAAGAATGTCCAAACGATAAGACAGGGGTCTATTCATTTCTAATCAGAGATTTCATAAGGCTGAGCAGGCTATACATTCTCCAGGAGCTTCCTTCTCCAGGAAGGCTGCCTAAGCTGCACCCACAAAAACTCCTCCAGGTTCCCTAAGTCCATGAAGGACTTTCAGTCCTAAGTATTGTCATTGTTCCATTGAAGGGGAGACCTACGGGTCTCAACGCTCACCTTCCGCACCCACTCAGGCATGATGTGGGTGCTGGGCGAGCGGTGGTGGGTGTTGATGACGATGACGGTGATGATGATGGATGCAATGACAAACACCATGGTGAACAGCATGTACTTCCCGATCAAAGGCACGGCACTGGAGGTGGAAGGGATCAGCTCCACAATGACCAGAAGGAACACAGTGAGGGACAGTAAGACAGAGATACTCAGTGTCATCTTCTCCCCTAAAAAGACAAAAGGAAGAAATGCTACAACCACCCATTCCTGGAACCCCAAGACTTCAGAGTGTGGGCTGTGCTTGGATAGGGGACCATTAAGGAGATAATTAAGGCAAAATGAGAGTGGGGAGGGGGATTACTGGTGTCACAGCAAGGGGGAGTGTGGACCCAGACACACACAGGGAGGACCATGTGAGGACATGGAGAAGGTGGTCTCTGCTAGGCCGGGAGATAGGCCTGAGAATAGAAGCCTGTTGCCTCCCTGCTCTCAATTTGAGCTTTCAGAGCTAAGAAGAAAGAAGCTGCTGTTGTTTAGATCACCCCATCTGTGAATTCCCATCAAGACCATCCTTGTACCCTCTCTGCCACCAAAGTTCAAGGTGAAGGAACGTGACCAGCATGTTCTCAAAGGATAATTCTGGGGACTTCTTTCCTGTGTGACCCCAGCGTCTTAGCTCTACTGACAGCATCGAGCGGCCGGTGTTTCCACACCAGCTTGCCAAGCAGTGAATTTCATGGCCTAAGCTCTTCTTTTTTGTTGGGACTCAGGAAAACAAGGGAGATTCTGGGTTGGCACGCTGGACAACGGTGGAAGCATGGCTGAACTTCAGGACTGGCTTTCTTGTTAGCCAGCAGATGGCTGGGCAGCCCAGAAATACAGGAAGTAATTTGCAAGGCCAAACTGAAAAAGAGACAAAATCTGCCATTGAGGAGGTGTCCTCAGGATGCCTGGGGACTCCGAACCCCCACCTCCTCTCTTGTCTAAAAAGTTTGTCTTTTCACTCATTTCTTGGTTTGTTTTATTTTTCATAGTAGGGATCCCCTTAAGTCCCTGTCTTTTTCCTGCAGGCCCGAGTCTCAGAAGTCCTGACTGAGCAGGCAGCAGGAAGGGCGGTGGGGTGCTATAGAGAACCTTGGGCTGCTCTTATTGGGGTTCCCAGGGGGGGTCTCTCATATTGCCCTGCCTGCTGTTACTGTAGTCCTCTTCGTACATAGCCTTCCAGGTGGTAGATGGACAGTCAGCCTTCTGTACCTGCAGATTTTGCAAGGATTCAACCAAACTCAGATTGGAGATATTCAGGAAAATTGAACCGTATCTCTACTGAACATATGCAGGCTTTTCTGCCACTATCCTCCAGACAATGCAGCATGGTAACTGTTTGTGTAGCCTTTACAACTTATCAAGAAATAATTTTAAGTATCAAAGTTTGCGCAGAAGTTCCATGTGATTATGATGCCGTTTTATATGAGGGACTTGAACATCCTTGGATTCCAGGACCTGCGAGCATCCTAGAACTGGCTTCTTGTGAATCCTGAAGTGTGACTAAATAAGGAAGATGCAGAGTAAAAGCATGGAATCCTCAGTTCTGCTCCCAAAAGAAGAAGTTAGAATTATAAATATTAAGTTATCAAACCATTTCTTATCTAACAATTTGATTTAGTTATGTACAAAGTAATCATAACTCTTCTGTTATACAGTCATAGTTTATACATGTATTACATTTATAGATGCTAATTAGTTTCCATATTGCTTTATCAGCGTTTTCCTACTTGCTTTCGGAAGTTTCATTTGCTTGGGAAGTTAGAAATATTTATTTGCACTTACTTGTTCAAAAAGAAATATGGGAGGCAAGAGAGATGGATCAGCAGTCAAGAGCGGTGGCTGCTCTGTCCCAGCGCCCACATTAAAGCTCAGAACTATCTAGAACTCTGGTTCCAGGGGAACTGATGCTCTCTTTTGGCCTCCATTAGCACCAGGCACACACATGTAGCGTACAGACATACATGTAGGCATAATACTCATACACATAAAAATAAAATAAGATAAATAAGTAAAAATACAGGGGGGTGCCAGGAAGTGATGGCCACACCTTTAACCCCAGCACTTGGGAGGCAGAGGAAGGTGGATATCTGTGAGTTCAAGGCCAGCCTGGTCTATACAGCGAGTGCCAGGACAGGCTCCAAAGCTACACAGAGAACCCCTGTCTTGAAATAAAAGAAAGAAATATAGAGGTGTGTGGGGCTGGAGAGATAGCCAAATGGTCAAGAGCACTTGTTGCTCTTTCTGGGAACCTGAGTTCCGTTCCCAGCTATGAGTTCCACTCGCATCACACAGCCACTTGGTGGCTGTCCTTCTGCACCCTGCCCACAGCATCGACGAACTGGGTCCCTGTGCCTCTGTTAGCACACAGTTATTCCTGGCTCTCCCTAAAATAGCAGCACGAGCTCCATAGCAGCTGTAGTCATGGCAACTGCGCTCACCTGAGTCTGTGGGCAGGTAGAACACCAGGCTGGTTAGGAAGGAGAAGAGCAGGCAGGGAATGATGACGTTGACAATGAAGTAGAGGGGCAGGCGCTGCATGACGAAGTGGTAGGTGATGTCCAGATAGGGAGTGTTGGGGCAGCAGGAGTAAAACACCCAGTGCTTCCAGCCCCTGGCTTCCTTGATCACCCACTCCCCACTTTCCATGAAGTTACTCAGGTCCGGCTGGTCACTTTCCTGAGAAACCAAACAAGGTTTGCAGAGCCCTGCTCCATCACCCCGAGGAGGGGCAATGACATGGTAGCCATATCCCATTCGAAGAGTGGTGCTGGGGCGCTGTTTCAGGGTAATAGGTTTCTTTCCTATAGCATGTGTTATATGATAAGTTAGGGTTATTCATTTTAGCTCTACAAATCTCAAATCTCCGTGAAACTTTAAAATACTGATCCTGGGGATGGAGAGACGGCTCAGAGGTTAAGAGCACTGGGCTGTTCTTCTAGAGGACCTGAGTTCAATTCCCAGCAACCAATTGGTTGCTCAAAACCATCTGTAATGAGATATGGCGCCCTCTTTCTGGTCTGCAGGCATACATGCAAGCAGAACACTGTATACATAATAAACAAACAAATAAATTACTGATCCTGAGCCCCACTCCACTCATTCATCAGAATTCTTAAGACAGCACATAGCAAAGGGAATTCTTACTTAGTTCTCTGGGGCATCAGGAACCTGGCACTCAGTTGAAAGCCATAAACTAGATGCGTCTCTAGCTGAGAATAGGGCCTGTGATTGCCTCCAGCACTTATCTTACCACACTGATGATCTGGATCAGCTGTAGGCCCACCCTGGATACCTGGGTGGTCCTATTCTTGAAACCGGCTTCATCCTGGGAGGTCACCACCTACCGGGTTGATTGCCACCACAGAGCCATCATAGGTCCAGGTGCCCAGCTTCATGCTGCAGTTCTGCTCATCGAAGGGAAAATGGGTGACAATGATCTCACAGTAGCTTTTGTAGATGGCTGGAGGCGTCCAGGTGATGTGGCCGGTGTAGTCCAGGAGCACCTTGGTGAATTTGACAATGGCAAAGTCGCCATCTGCACTAAGGTTGGGATGAGAGAGAAAAATGGCACCAGTCTTGCATTCTAATTTACCGCGGGGCTCCCCCAAATATCTCTTATAAGAAGCCTCACTGGAGTAATGGTCAAAGACCCCACATTCCTAAGCACTGGCCAGGTGTAGTGATTACAATGCTCCAAAGGCTGGGATTAAGACAGTTAGTCTGGGCTACATAGGAAAACCTGCTCTCTCAATCAGTTAATGAACCAATGAAAGAAAGAATACAGATTCCTGAGCACTAAGCAAGCCACAACTCAGATATCAAAGGAAGAACGTAGGAATCTACAGGCTTCGGAGACTAACAGGTGACATGGGCCAATCATTGCACCTCTGTTTTCCTTTCCAGTCCCCAGATACCCTCGTAATGTGAGCCTCCATCTGCGCTTTGAGAGCCGACTGGAAAATCTGCAAACTTAAAACACTCCTAGTAGCTGAGTGCTCTGGGGAGGCACTGGTGCCCTTCTGAGGGTTGTTCAGAACTTGGTGGGCGGGACACAAACTCAGATGCCTTCTGCCCAACAGTGGAGGGGCCGGAGGGGCCGTTGTAGCTAAGAGAGAAGGGCACAGAGCCCCCAGCCATCCAAGCGAGGGAGGCCTTCAGCACCACGTTGCCCAGGGAGGCCATGTGAGTCTGAAGACCCAGCGTGGCCACGTAGCTGGATCCCTTCTCAGAAGCTGAAAACCTAGGTCTTTAAAAACCCAAACGTCCATTTCCTCTAGTTCTGAGGATTCAGTATAAGGGTTTCACGCGCCAGACAAATCCTCCGCCACTGAGCTACACCCCCCCCCAGCTTGTTTTAGCCATGGAGGTGCCCCTCATGAAACTGTGGAGAGGACCAGAGCTATCCTGGGTTCTCACGGAAGAGAAGGCTCTGCTTCCATTAGCATCTCTGTACAGAAGCGTACTGCCTTCAATGGGGAATTTGGGTCAAGGTGCCCCAGCTATAGCTGGGCGGCGTGTGGTAGATGCTGGGAGGGCCGCCAGAGGGCATCATTTTCATCCACCGCCCCTACCAGGAACATCAGCGGTATGTGTGGGAGCAGGCTGCAAATCCTCTAGCTGACTGCGCATGCTCCTGCTCCTGCCTTGGAAGGATGCTCTTTGAAATGAATATTCCCTGACAAATGAAGGGCATATGATAATGAACGTGTCATTAAGCCAAGTGTCTTGAATCGCATTATAATTTCACAACACGCAGTCTGTGGCAGGGCCCCATCGATGGCAACCTAGGCATCCGTGTATTACTGCTGGGATGGCATTCAAGACGTGATGAATAAGACCCCCTGGGAGTTGAGACCCATTTGGTGGCGGGGGCGGGGGGGGGCGGGTATTTGATTCCAAGAAACTCAGAGACGGAAGTCCAGGTGATTCGGATGGCTGCCACACGCCCCACTGCGGCGCTCCGGGATTAATGTCCCCACCCACAGCCCTGATTCAATTTGGCTCCCATAATTGTTTCTATTCATAACATGGGACGCCATATGGCACCCCTCGCCTGTCAGCGTGGCTCTGATTTTAAGGGTTATTTAATGCAAACGGTGGGGAAACGCATGTGGCAGTTTTTCTGAGGGGACACTTGGCCCACCCTTCATGGCTTTGCTTACTTGTTATAGAGAACGACGTCCGGCCGCCAGATCTTTTCCGAGGGGATGTGGATTTTTTTCACCCCGCCGTAGTCTTCTGGATTCCATTTCAAGTTGCAATCTACCCATTGCTAGAAAGGGAGACATGTCCCTAATTAGAACGCAGAACCAGTGTCTTATCTAGAGTGATTCAGAGTCCCCATGGACCAGCAAGCTTTAGGAATGCAATGCCACAGGCTGATTTGTATTTTGGTGGATTTCACTCTTGCTAGTGCTAGCCCATACTTCAGACTGGGCCCTTAGTTGTATCGTTACAAAGAAATTAAGTTAAAACGAGGTCATTAGGGTAAGCCCCAGTCCATTGTCCTTATAAAAAGAGGAAATTTAAACACAAACACACACACACCAAATTCACAGAGTGAAGGTTTAGTGAACATGACAACAGTTATCTACAGAACCTTGTAGGAAGTTCTGAAATAGGTTCCCCCTCAGTCCTCGGAAGGAAGCAACTCCAATGACACACTGACTTTGGAACATCTGGCCTCCAGAACAGTGCAATGATACATCCCTGTTTGTTGGAGCCTTCTAGTTTGTATTCCTTGGCTCCAGCCTCCCTAGCAAATGAACCCACACAGAGATGAACAAACATGAAAAGAAAACTCAAATCAAACAGGATATTAGGATATGCTCCCCCTGTCCCAAGGGACCTACTTCCAACATTTTTATATTCGATCCTATCTCCTAGATTGATTTCATCCGGGCCCAGGTTTGATTTTAGGTGAATAAAAGCAACATAAGGGCAGTTACCCAGTTGCGTTACCTGCTTCAGACGGATGTTGGTGGTCACAATCTGATTGACTTCATCCTGAAAAGAAAGAAGCCCCCTCTTTAGGGCATGCACAGGGAAGTTAAGGGGAGAGGGTCCGGTATGAGGGTGGGTGCTGCACAGTGGGTGCCACTAGGAACCCCCAGCACCCATCTTACCACATTGATGAGCTGGATCAGCTGTAGGCCCACGGTGACCTGGACAATCTCACGGTGGTCCTCCACTGGCCGTACCACACTGCTGTAGTCTTTAAATAGCTTTGCCACCAGACGCGTCTCATGTTCAGAGCCCAGAACCAGGCCAGCTGGGAAGCAAAGAACACATATCTTGTCAAATACTGTTTCCCAGCTTGTACATATTCTCACCAGGGCTAGAGGCATAGCCAGGTAACGAAGGGCACACAGAGCCCTTGTCAAAGGCAGCATCCCCTCCCAAACATAGTTGCTGGTGTGGTCCCTTACCCAGAAGCAGTTGGGTGGGATAACACATGCTCTTTCCATAGGTGACCTTACTTAATGCTGCCCCTGGCCATATCACATTTTCCAGGAGACCACACAGAAACACACACACACACACACACACACACACACACAGAGAGAGAGAGAGAGAGAGAGAGAGAGAGAGAGAGAGAGAGAGAGAGAAAGGCTAGCATGGGTGTTTTAGAGTCTGGACATGGTCTAAGACAACCTGGGACTGACTGGTCTCCTATTTCAGGATGCTATGAACAGTGTAAAGCGGATGCTGGTTTACAACCTCTAGGCTGGCCACAGTGAACTAAAAGGAAAGTGGTAAGTGTTGGTGAAGTTATGGAAAACTTGAAACCTCACACACTGTTGGTGAGAATATACTATTTTGAGTTCCTCAACAATCCAAACCCAGGGTTGCCATATAATCCAGCGAGTTCACTCCTGAGTGTACACCAAAAGAACAACCAAGCTGCGAGTTATACTCAGACGGTGGAAACGGCCCCACGGTGTCTTTAACAGATAAACGGATGGATGAATTGTGGTATAGTCAAAGAATGGAATATTATTGATTCATAGAATGAATTGAAGATACTGTTGCGACATGGATACACCTCAATAATATTCAGCTAGTGCAGACAGTCAAGGGTATGTGCTGTATGAGACATCAGACTGGTTAATTCAATGCGGTGGAAGGATAGGTGGTTCCTCATGACTGGGAGAACAGGGCCACTTAATGGGGCCAGGGTGTCCTCTGGAGACAACCAAAGAGTTCCAGAGCTAGGTAATAATGATAATATTGAACTGAGCTGTGTACTTTAAATGCTAAAACAGTCCAGTTTACGCAATGAGTGTTTTACCTGAGTTTTCACAGACCACTGCTGGTAGAGCTATTAAAACAGAGGAAAAACTAAATAACAAACAAAACCCCTGTGCTTTGATGACTCAGGTTAGGACTTCTACTTAGAACACAGTTCCCTTCTTGCCTCTGCCCGACACCACCCGCTGCTGCTGCTAAGGCAAGCAGACCATTCTGACCTGACCTTCACAAGGTGCAGGACTTGCCCAAGGTCATTCAGCTAACAGGACCCTCCCATTCCTTGCGGCAAACCCACAACAAGTATTAATTTTGAGTGTGGTGTGATCTGGCTGCAACCTCACAACTGCATGTATCCTCACCTCTCCGAGAAAGTCCCTCCCCCCCTCATCGTGTGCCTCATAAAGATGGCCGCAACTCCAGCCTGACAAGGTCTGAGGCTGCCGACCCAGGAGCAGACACACAATCCGTTTACCCCGATTCATGTGACCAGATCTTCCCTTTCCGAGGGCTGTCGCCGAGGCCACCATAACTTCTCCGTGGGCCAAGGAAACATTAGCTGTTGAATGAATGAGATGCGCTCCCTCTTTGTGCAGCCGTGTTCGCTCTCACCTAGAGCCTGGATCTTCCGGAAATGACTGATGCTCGGCGATGAATGAGGATGTGAAATCCCACGAGCATCTGGAATCCTCCTGCATCATTTTACCGGTGAGGCTGGCGATTTGGAGCCCTGAGGTTCAGCTGGTAGCCATGCCCTCCCAGGTCCCCTCCTAGTGAGAGGCAGGATTAGACCCTGGCAGTTTATTTCTCTTCTAAAGGTAAAGCGTGATCTCCACTTGGATTTGACCCTTTCAGCATAGTTTAAACATCTTTGCCGCGACCCTTGTGGACCCTGACCTAGCCAATATCTCCCTTCTCGCTACCTAAATTTTCTGACCCTCAAAACTTCCAACAATCTCGAAGAGGCCCAACTAAACAGAACTTTCTCTTAAAACTCCCTCAAACTGTTGGCAAACTGATGACCCTCAAGAAAGGGTGTTGTGTGAGACACATTTTTTTTTCCCACAGGAGGAAAACTCTAGAAAGCAATGGATAGAGCAGAGGCCCAGCATTATGTCCCAGGAAAGCTGTGAGCGCAGCTTGATGGTTCACTAAGAAGGGGAGAATTGGGATGGGCATGCCAGCATGCTAGAGGTCCTTCTACAAGAAATTTCCACCCCAGGCTCTATTTCTTAGGTTGATTTCAGAGAACAAGGTGAGGAGATAAAATCCCCACCACCACCACATACACAGTGTTTATAGAAACCTTACTGTAACCCACTGCCAGAAAACAGTTCATAGGACCATCAGTGATAGGACGAGTAAGCAAGCCTATGTGAAAGAATTTTACAGACTCCAAGGAAGAATTCTGCGATTCCCTTCCCAGCTACAATACGGCTTGGAGAGCTCGAGTCAATGCAAGCCTGTAAAATACTTTCATTAAAAAGGCAGGTTCTAAATAAAAAACAAACCAGGTCATTGTTGCCCTTTTTTAGCCAAATCACATTGATACTTGTAACATGAGGGGCCTGGTTGGTTTCTGTCCTCCCACCAGGTCCCACAGTCATTAGGTCCCAGAGAAAATCACACAGAGGTCTCCAGAAGATTATGAACTGGTTGGCCCATTAGCTCAGGCTTCTTATTAGCTCTTGTAACTTATATAGCCCATTATTCTTATCTATGTCAGCCACATGGCTCAGTACCTTTTTTAGCAGGGCAGGTCACATCCTGCTTCTTCGGTGGTCTGGGAATTTTATAATTCTAATTTATTCCTTTCTTTTTCTTTTTTTGGTTTTCTGAGACAGGGTTTCTCTGTGTAGCTTTGGAGCCTGTCTTGGCACTCACTCTATAGATGAGGCTGGCCTCGAACTCACAGAGATCCACCTGCATCTGCCTCCCGAGCGCTGGGATTAAAGGTGTGCACTGCCATGCCTGGCTATAATTCTAAATGACTGTAGACTACTGTCACATCCTTTGCGTGGCTCCAGGAAAGGGCCTGACTGGGACAGTGAGGGACTTATGAAAGAAACACAGACACACGGCCACAGAGGGTAGGATGGCTGGTCCTTCAGATGGAGAACCTATAATACCCGGAAGCTTAGCATAGACTGAACAGGGCAGAGGGATATTGCGTTACAGTTCAACAAGGAGGCAGGGTTTATGGTATACAGTTGGAACAGGGTAGCGATCTCAGTGGGAACAGCTCTATAGGGGCGCAGTCTTCAGACCATAAAATATCCCGGGGGGGGGCAGAATGATGGTAGACATTTCTGCACACACTTCCACATTCACACATGGACCGGAGGGAGGCTTCGCCATCTCGCTCTGAGCATTGCCCTAGGGAGCTTTTCCTTTTCCTCATAGGTCTGAGGCTCTGGGATGCCTGGCACAGTCCTGCCTGTGCCGACAGCACACGTTCACCCGGGACTTCACCCACGCAGGGCGAAGCCTTCTGCTTCCCACAGACTACACGTGGGAATCAATACAGGAAACTTTAGGTTTGATCAAAATACATAGCACACCCTTCTCTGAACAGCTGCATCTGAATTTGTTGTCCTAAGAGAGCTTGTAGGTGTTTTTTAGAAGCATGGCACTTAAGGATTTTCACTGAGGGGGCTGAAGAGATGGCTCAGAAGTTAAAAAAGCATTTGCTGCTCTTGCAGAGGCCCTAATTCGTTCCCAGTGCCCACAGGATGGCTCATAGCTATGTGTGATGCCCTCTTCTGACCTCTGTAGTCACTAGGAACACATGTGGTACACATACGTGTAGGTAAAATATTTATACACAGAATATTTTTTAAAAACTTTTAAATATTTTAAAAATGAATTTTCCCTGAGTGTGGTGTTTGTAGACACACACATACGCATACTGAACCGATTTGGTTGGCTCAATTTCAAATTCCACAGGCTTTAATTGATCTGAGTTTAGATATTTTCCGTAAGTTTGCTATTGAAAATGAGTATGTATTTGCACATGCTCTTTGCCCTTGCCCTGAAGGCCCGCATTGATTAGAGCGGTTTAGAGCAGGGAGCTGCGGGCCCTTGGCCTTCTTGCTCCTTGGCAGAATGATGTCACCAGGAAACACTCATAGGAAGCAATCAACACGCATCTCCTGTTTCCCTCTACCGGAAGTCTGGGTCTCGGATAGCGTTTCAGCGGCTGGGATGTGACACATTCCAGAGGAGAGGGGAGGTCAAGGGCTGTGCAAGGTTTCATAAGTCCAACTCAAACGAAAGCCTACGTATTAGTGAGGTCCTTAAAGAATGGGGTGGGGCAAGAGGGCAGCAGCTGCGCCTTTATATGGACTTAAAAAAGACTCTGAAGTTGGAAAAAAAAATAACAAAACCTGTTCTCTGTAGAGACGGTTTAAACCTACATTGATGAACAGGTTTCTCTTCCCGGCACCTGTAGCTGCCAATCAATTCCCTTCATTCTCAGACAGATCCTAGAGCCACAAAAGTCCCGTGAATGTCATTATTTGTGACGCTACATTGTTGGTGAGTTCCAACACGCCATCACCTACAGAAGTTCACACTTCAAACCATGCTATCAAGTTACCAAAAAAAAAAGTAAAAAATAAAATAATCAAAAATAAATAAATAAGACTTAAGTTTATGGTTTTGTTTTGGGACACATTCCTAGGTATCTCTGAGCACACGCAGCCCTCAGGTTGTGTGTTGGGCATGCCTGCTAGGGGTTTGAACACGAAGGCAGCGCCCGTGGTCTACTGGTGGCCCAGACTGTAGAAGTGACGCTAGGGTGTTCGCACGGCTGAGTCTGGGACCAGGCAATAATAGAGCAACAAGGATATTTTGCTCGTGGCCTCCCGACTAAACGGCTCTCACTTTAACTGGGTAAACAAGCTAAAACTCCAGGAGTCCACTCGAGCCAGTGTCTAGAAATGACTGGTAGGAAGCCTGTGGCTGGTGTGTCTGCATCCCGTGTTCCCATCAAAGAAGTAAGACTGAGGTCTGGGGCCAGGGGCTGGGGACCCCATCCCCAGCGGCACTTACCGGAGCAGAGGCCTAGCAGAAGGAGGGACGCTGGGAGCTCCATGGGCTGCGGCACTGGTGTGGCCTCCAGCAGCCAGCTGCCTGCCCTGCGCCCTGGCACTCCGTCTGGAGCTTGGCTGCCGGCGCTGGAAGCCAGCTGACTCTGCTATTGTCTTACACCACCTGTGGGCATGTGTGACAGCTGAGCTGCCCACAGCCCCAAAGCCCAGCGAGCTACTCAGGGGCCTTTGGCTACAGTCACACATCACTTTAAGGGATCACTATAGTCATGCTGGGTGTTATTACACGAATGTTCACATGCTTCATGAGTTAGACGCTTACTGTTTTGTACTGAAGAGCAAATCCTGACCCTCACACATGCTAGCTAAATACAGGTGAAATAAGAATAGGGAAGAAACAAAAAAAACAAAAAAACAAAAAAAACCTCTACCACTGGATGCCACCCCCAGCCTTACATAAGGAGTTTTGAAATTGCATTTGTTTGCTTGCCTGCCTATCTATCTATCTATCTATCTATCTATCTATCTATCTATCTATCTATCTATCTCTATCTATCTATCTATCTATCTATCTATCTATCTATCTATCTATCTATCTATCTATCTATCTATCTATCTATCTATCTGTGTGAGGGTCGTGGTGGGTATACCATGGTGCCTGTGTAGATAAGATAACTATTTTCAGAGGTTGGTTTTCCTACTGTGTGGGTCCTGGGGATCAAACCCAGGTCATCAGGCTTGGTGGCAAGCACCTTTACTTGCTGAGCCATCTTGCTGGCCCATAAGTCGTTATTAACGGAAAACCTTGTGCATGTGGAGGCCATGGGTTTGAATAGATGCCAGTTTGTCTAACTGTCCTTAGTCACACAGGTCTACATTCCCTAAATAAGAATGCAGTTCTGTGTCACAGGCAGGCTGAGCACGCCTCCATCTTCTGTGCCTGCAGGAGTTTGGGGAGAGTGGTTGCTGTTGAGTGAACCACTGGAGAAGTCCATATATGAACATAGGGGCTTCTAGCAAAGACAGCTTTCCTGTGAATTGGTTTCCCGGGGCACGAAGCGGCTGTCCCCTCCCCATCTCTGTGTCAGGCAGAACCTAGCCCACCCAGAGCTGTTAGCTGAACCCACCGCAGCTTCCTATTATTACAGCAGGGCGCTTCGTGGGAACAGGAGTACCGCCCCAGTGGCATTTGTTCCAGATTTCGGCTTCCTGCTGTTCCTTCTCAACCTACCCTCCCTTGGGGAACACAGAGGGCAGAGTAGTTCAGCTTTTCAAGCCCTTTGTTTAAAAGATCCCTAAAAACAAGATTGGCTCAGCAGTGGGCAGCTAGCAATGGTTCACTTTCTGAAGTTTGTTTTTGTTTTTGTTTTTACCAAACCCGATTTTTGGAGGGTTGGAATGGGCTCCTGCAGAAAGCAGTCATTTGATGACATCCTGCCTGCTCCCTGCACCTCCTAGTTTCTTCAGGGATCGAAGCCTCTCACCTTGAGCCTGAGGACAGCATCCGGTCACATCGTCCCATTCTACAGAGTCCAAACAAATCGATGAGGACATGCAGAAGAGAGGAGAGAGCTGCAAGCCTGCTTTATATTTTTCTATTTAAATAATGGGATATCGGTTAACTGGTAAATAAAATAATAGGTTTTCTCCTTTCTGTGACCCCGGGACTGCCCAGTCAGGTTAACAACCCTCTTGCCTGTCTCACTGGCTCCTTTCCTGAACACAGGAGCCCCGTGACTGAGTTCTAGAGAGTCGAACGTGAACAGAAGTCCCCTGTGTCTATCACTCTCTTCTTCCCAAAGCCACGGGCTCAGAAGACACTTTGCTCATCCAGGAATTGAGGACAACCATTTTATTAAATAATCTTCCAGGACCTAACATGGATTTTTAGTCTCTTCTTAGTCTCCAATATCAGTTTTCTTGCCTTCCTCTGCAATGTTCTATATTTTAGAGTTAATCTTTATTTTTAATTGTTTTTCTTTTAAAAAGCACTTTTTAAATTTATTTATTTTATATGTGTGAATGTTTTGATTGCATGTATGTCCATGCACCATGTGTGTGCTTGGTGCCTGCAGAGAACAGAAAGCACTGGATCCCCTGGAACTGGAGTCGTAGATGATCGTGAGCCATTGTGTGGGTACAGGAAACCGAACCTGGATCCTCTGCAAGAACAAGTGCTCTTGACTGCTGAGTCATCTCTCCAGCCTCTAGAGTTAAGAAGGATGCTTAAAAGAAATCCCACACTAGCTCAGATTTCATAGACAGTGACTGAACTGTCTTTGAAATTTCCTGCTTCGTGAAAAAGTCTGTTGGATACTATGGGCCTGTAGGCTGAAGATGGATGTCCCAATAATTCACAAGAACTTTGGATGACTGTCCAGGCAGCAAGATGTCTCTGTCAATTCTAGAGTTTTGGATGTTGCTTACAATGCACTTCTTGTTTGCTTAGATAATATCAAATCCTTCTGGAGTCTTTGATGGAGTTGAAGAATTTATAGTTATAGTTTTCCTTAGTTATGATAAAAGATAAAGTAGATATAAATATTGTAACTGTAGTTCTTGCTTGATACCTGTTTTGTTATATATAGTTTTGCTTTAAAGTTAAGGCCTTCTTTTTTGTTTAAACAGAAAAGGGGAAATGGTGTAGGAGGTCCTTCTGTCTATGTGTTGCTTTCATTGGTTAATAAAGGAACTGCTTTGGGCCTATAACAGAGCTGTCGGGGACAGAGCTAGGTGGGGAAAACTAAATGGAATTCTGGGAGGAAGAAGGCAGAGTCAGAGGGACACCATCGATCCGCCACCAGAGATGTGCTGAAACTTTGCTGGTAGGACACAACCTTGTGGTGATATACAGATTTATAGAAATGGGTTAAATTAAGATGTAGGAGTTAGCCAATAAGAAACTAGAGCTAATGGGCCAAGCAGTGATTTAAATAATATGGTTTCTGTCTGGTTACTTTGGGCTAAGCTAGCTGGGCAGCCAGAATGAACAAATGGGCCCTCCTCCTACATTAGAGATTATTTTTAACCACATGGTCCCAATGCAAAGGATCAAATTGTTCACTAATCACCCCTTGTTACTGAACAAAGAAACCCTAGAATTTCTATAGCTGTACACAATAAATATTTTGCTTTCACTCATGAAATTCTGAGTGGAGAGAAGGTAGTGGGGTGCCCACCTCCACACTGTCACTCAAGGATTCAGAATGTCCCAAGCAAAGCTAAGGCTACTGTGGGATCCCCCCAGAGCCTAGAAGGGCAAGATATTGCTGCTGGGCAGTCTGTGGGCACAGGAGAATGTAGCATGTGGGCCTGCTTGTTGGGGTTTATGTCCTGCCCGTTTCCCACAGCTGTTTAACCCCAAAGAAATCACACAGAGAAGTCTATATTAGGTTATAAACTGATTGGCCCATTAGCTCAGGCTTCTTATTAGCTCTTGTAACTTATATAGCCCATTATTCTTATCTATGTCAGCCACATGGCTCAGTACCTTTTTGCAGCGGGGCAGGTCACATCCTGCTTCTTTGGTGGTCTGGGCAGGAGTGGTGAGAGAGCTTCCTGCTTCCCAGAATTCTCCTCTTCTCCTTGCTCCACCTCTACTTCCTGTCTGGTTGTCCCACCTATACATCCTGGCTAATGGCCAATCAGCGTTTATTTAAATCATGATTGAAAGAATACAGACAATTCTCCTGCACCAAGAGAATCTCTCTGGGACTAACTGACTTTAATTAGCAAGTTGGCACAAGGAAAAGGTGAGGTAGACATGAAAGAAATCTGGAAATTTGGACCTTTTGCTTTGAATTCCAAAGAGTAAGGGTTAGCATGGAGAGAAGACTTCGAGCTACAACCACTCTTTTTTTTCATATTCTTTTATTTTTCATTCAAAAATTTACACTTCCTCCCCTTCTCCCAGTCCCCTCCTACTCCCCCACTACCCCTCCTCCCTCCCCCTACTTCCTTAAGAGGGGGCAGGGTACCCTGCCCTGTGGGAAGCCCAAGGCCCTCCCCCCTCCATCCCAGCCTAGGAAGGTGTGCATCCATATAGACTAGGTTCCCAAAGAGCCAATACATGCAGAAGAGATAGGTCCCAGTGCCATTATCCTTGGCTTCTCAGTCAGCCCCCATTGGCAGCCTCATTCAGAGATTCCAGTTTGATCATATGTTCATTCAGTCCTGGTCCAGCCGGATTTGGTGAGCTCCCATTAGATCAGGCACACTGTCTCAGTTGGTGTATCATCCCCTCGTGGTCCTGACTTCCTTGCTCATCTCCTCCCACCTTCTGCTCTTTGACTGGACCGTGAGAGCTCAGTCCATTGCTCTGATGTGAATGTGGGTCTCTGTCTCTATCTCCATCCAGCGCACTAAAATTTCTATGGTGATGATCAAGATATTCATCAATGTGACTATGGGACAAAGCTAGTTCAGGCACCCTCTCCTCTGCTGCCCAAGTACCTAGCTGGGGACATACCCATGGACACCTGGGATCCCCTCTAGAGCCAAGTATCTTGCTAATCCTAAAATGACTCCCTTAATGTAGATATCTTATTCTCTTCTCCAATATCCACCCTTCCTCCATCTCTACCCTCCCACTCCCCCAAGCTCTCCCC
>PVIU01000491.1:0-38306 GCA_004026605.1 Ondatra zibethicus | reverse complement strand
CAGGAGGATCTATATATGTTTTTCTTTGGGTTCACCTTGCTCTTTGGCTTCTCTAGGCTTGTGAGCTATAAGCTTAATGTCTTTTGTTTATGGCTAGGGTCCACTCATGAGTGAGTACATACCATAATCATCTTTTTGGGTTTGGGTTATCTCACTAAGGATAGTGTTTTCTATTTTCATTCATTTGCATGCAAAATTCAAGATGTCATTGTTTTTTACCGCTGAGTAGTATTCTAATGTGTATATATTCCACACTTTCTTTACCCATTCTTCCATTGAGGGGCACCTAGGTCTACAACCACTCTTACAGACTTCTCATTAAAGAAGGTGAGGGATGGGGTGGGTGACTCATTGTAGAGAGGTTGCCTGGCAAGCACTGGGCTCCATCTCCATCAATGAATGCATGCATGCATGAATGAACAGGGCCAATGAAACGGCTCAGCTCAATCTCCAGATCCACATGGAGGAAAGAGAATACTGACTCCTGCAAGTTGTCTTCAGACCTTCATATGTGTGCTATGGCATGAGTCGGTTCATCTACATGTCCATGTATACATCCACAAAAGTACAATAAACATTTTAAAAAACACTTAAAAAATTAAAAGAAGCAGTTTAAAAAAAATAAAGCCAGGATCAGATCAGGTCAAAGGAATGATCATAGGTAGAGAAGAAAATGAACCTTCAAAGCTTAGGAGGACATGAGGACGTAGCAATGAAGCCTGGGAAGGAGGAAGCCAGAGGCTGGGAAAATGAGGCCCAGGGAAGTTCTGGGTGCCTGGAGGAGGACAGAGCAGGGAGGAGGAAGGGTCCTCTGGCTGTGTTAACACTGCTGACGGAGACTGCACCACATGAGTGTAGGGCTTAGCAATCTGGAGGCCACTGGGCACTCTGACATGCACAGGATTCTGGCCAGGGTGAATTTCATAGGGGCACCTCTGCTAAGGGCGACAAAGAGGAGGTGGGAGCCAGTAGGGGTACAGCGGAAAACTTTGGGGGGATTGTGCCCTTTTATCCCAAGGGGAGAAATCACATGAGCATGAAGGTCACAGCAATCCAGCTGCAGCGACAGTGGAGCTGGGAGCAGAAGAAGAGAGACATAAAAGTGTTTTTGGAAGTGAGATTTATTACTGTAACTTGCAAAATAAACAACAAAATCTTATCCTGCTCAAATGGGGGAGCTCTACTCTTTCATGTCCAATGGCTTTAGAATATTTTTTTTCTTTCAAGTACACCATAATTTGCTTAAGCAACTCTTTATCCTTGGATACGTGGGCAACTTTCTTTACATTCCTGTGTGCATTAGCTTGTACACAGCTGCAGGCAGTTCTGCGCCACCTTTCCTGATGGGTGCTTAGGATGTGTGCACCGAAGTAGAAGTACCAAGTAACTTCAGTGCCTATCAAACAGCCCGATGGATCACTTAGGCTCACTCTTATTGGGACCCTTCCTCTGACTCTACCACATTGCACTGTCACGGTGGCCCTGTGGTTGATCAGTGTCTGCCTCTCCCACTAGACTGCAAAGTGAGAGAGTAATGACTGGATCTCTTTGCTCGCTGCTGCAGCCTCAGCTTGGTGACGGGGAGGCAGTCATGGTTGTGAGCCATGAATGGAGGCTAATCATAATTCCAGAGTAGGGTGGCAGTGTGTGGTAGTGCAGCCTAGAAGCCCAGAGGCTGAGGCAGGGGGATGACTGTTTCCAGGGCAGTCCAGGCTATCATCAGATCTGTATCAAAATGATCAAAAGGGACTAGGATAGACCTCGCTACATGTTTTTATTAGAGGATAAAAGGAGAATGTGACTATCAACCCATCAATAACCCCAATGCCATCCTGGGTCCCTTCGAAACGTTTATATGATTGATGAATGAATGAATGGTAATGTATTTATAAAAAGCACACCAAAGAAAACAATAAATAAGAAAGTAAAAGTAAGTAAGTACACACATTTTCATGTTTTGTTGACTGGATTACTGTGGACTCTTCACTTTTGTCCCTACTCACATTTTAGAAAGTTTATTCTTTAGTAATTTCAGGCATGTCTACAATGTAATTACATTATACCTGCTCTCAGCCCCATACTCAATTCCTCCTGTATCCCTTCTTTGCCCAAATTCACACATATTCTTTTAAACAAAATTACAACCCACTGGATCCAGATGCTGCTGTCTATGCCCGCTCATATTTTAATTTAATTTTTACTGAGACGGGGGTCCCTCACTGGCCCTGGAACTAGCTATAGCAACAAGACTGGCCTTGAATTCATCTAGTTCCTGGATTAAGGGCGTAAGCTACCACACTGATCACCGTATTTTGATGGAGGTCCAAGGAGCCCCGCGGTTCCTTAGAGGTATGCTGTGCAGCAGCCCAGTAGCCAGCAGGTGGCAACAAACCGTCATTAAAGTGGTGGTAGACTATCTGAGCCCTCCCCGAAAGGGCTGGTTCTCTGGCCTCCTGCCGGCTACTGTCCCCAGGTCCCCAGCCCTGGACACACCAAGCTTCCGGCCTGGAAGTTCTAGGACTCCCGCAGCTTGGTGCTTTTCCCAGGGAGCGGCAGGCTCCCTCTGAAGACTCTCAGCTGGAATCCAGCTCAGTTCCTGCCATTGCTCAGCATAAAGTCCGGAGGATCTGAGCAGAGTGATTGGAGAGCTGGCAGCGATATTTCTTCAGAAAACATCAGACAGATTTTATCCAGTTTACACCAAATGACCTGCCTCTGTCAGAAAGGCTCAGCCTTTTAAATTCTCTCTTGTCATTATTGTTGTTTTGAAGTTTTGTTTGTCAGACGGGGTCCCTCTATAGGCTCTGAACTGACCTCAAACTTGTGATTGCTCTGCCTCATCCCCCTGAGTGTTTTTATTTACCTATGTGGGCTATCAGCTCCACCCTCACACCCAAACAAAGACGCTCTGACGCCTGTCCTTCAGGCTGATAGTTTCGTGATAAAATGGATCCTACGATGTTTCCTATGACACCCAAACGGATAAAATGGATCCTACGATGTTTCCTATGACACCCAAACCAGGCTTTCCAATTCATCCGGGGGCCTGCCAGTCTTGGAACAGTGCAAAGCAGTCGACATGGCTGTCCTACCCAGTTACAATCTCCCCTTTTCCATGGAGGAATAAAAGGAAGGAGAGTGTCGGTGAGCCAGGCAGAGTGCCACTGCCTCCCTTTCCAATCTCACTGCAGCTCAGCAGGGCGGTTACCTGTGATGTGCAGGATCCCTTAGGCTGCAAGTCTCAGACTAACCAGAATTTGATGTTTCTCTGTGTATATATGTGACATGAGTATGGTGTGTATGATCCCATGTACGTATGTGCACATGCATGTGTGTTGGGCAGTTAGTTAGAAGCCAACTTTCTCAGTCACTCTTCACCTTCTTTCTTTCCCCTGGCTGTCCTCGAACTCATTCTGTAGACCAGGGTGGCCTTGAACTCTCAGAGACCCACCTGCCTCTGCCCCCTGGGTGTGGGTATTAAAGGTGTGTTGGTATATAGAAGGTCCTTCTTTCTATGTGTTGCTTGTATTGGTTAATGAATAAAGAAACTGCCTAGGTCTGATAGGCCAGAACTTAGGTAGGCGGGGAAAACAGAACTGAATGCTGGGAGGAAGAAAGCAGAGTCAGAGAGAAGCCATAGTTCTTCCACCTGAGACGGACACCAGTTAGAATCTCTGGTAAGCCACTGCCACGTGGCGATACACAGATTAATGGAGAAGGGTTAAACTAATATGTAAGAGTTAGCCAATAAGACGTTAGAACTAATGGCCAAGCAGTGATTTAATGAATACAGTTTCTGTGTGATTATTTTGGGGCTAAGCTAGCCGGGCAGCTGGGATGAACAAATGGGCCCTCTCCTTGCAACAGTTTGTACCACCATGCCCAGTCCCATCTTATTTCTGGAGATGGGGTTTCTTAGTGAGCTTAGAACTCACAGCAAATTGCATGGACTTGTCTCTACCTTCCCAGCTCTGGGGTTACAAACCCAGGGCACCATACCTGGCCCTTTAGATGGGTGCTTAGGATCTGACTTCAGATCCTTGCTCTTGTATAACTGAGCCATCTCCCCAGGTCCAGAACTGGATGTTTCTGATGCCAATGATGATGCTCCTCCCACTACACTCAGGGTTCAAATTGCACCCCAACTCATTCCCATCTAAGACAAGAATGAGCCTAGAGGCTCTGAGGTGGTTCTTCTTGCTACCCATCTTTGATATTATACATAAAATTTCACTTTGATTTTCCTTGTAGAAGGTAAAAATAACTGCTTTGTACTGGCAAACTTTGATGTCAGTTTTCCACAAGACAGAGTCATTTTGGAAGAGGGAACCTCAATTGAGAAAATGTCCCTACTTAATTGGCCTGTGGGCAAGCCTGTGGTGCACTTTCTTGATTTATGACTGGGAGGGTCCAGCTCATTGTGGGGGAGGGTGTCACCCGTGGGATGGTGGTCCTGGGTGCTGTAGAAAAATAAAAAGCAGGCAGAGCAAGCCACGAGGGGCAAGCCAGCAAGTAGCGTTCCTCCATGGCCTCTGCTGGAGTTCCGGCCTTGAGTTCTTGCTCTGCTTCAGTTCCTGCCAAGACTCCCTTTGATAGGCACTGTGATGCTGAACTCTAAGTTGAAAAAAACCCTTTGGTCCCCAAGTTGCTTTGAGCCATGGTATTTTATCACAGCAATAGAAACCCTAACTAAGACAGCAGCGAACAGCAATTACAGCTGGCCAGACCCCTTGGATGATACAGGAAATGCTTCGGTAGGAAAGGACAGTTCTGCCTAGCTCCCTGGAGCAGGCACAAACCAAGAAAAGGGAGTCTCTTATGAGACTGAAGGTGCCCTGCCTCCCGGAGTGGATTATGATCTATTCTTTGTTCTGCAGAGTCTTAGTAACTGCAATCTGAGAAAAGCTCTGGTGCCTGGGCAGCGACAGTGAAGGGCGGGGGAGGTCCCCCTAGCTCAGGGAGAACCGGAGTGATGTGCACAGGCTGGGCTAAGAACTGGACCAACAGTGAAAGAGAAGCCTGGCTAATAATTTTAAGGAACGTTGCTAAATATTTAAAATACACTCCTACTTTTGGCATTTTCTCAAAAAAGATAAGAGATTTGCTTTCTATTCCTTTTTTTCTGGACTGGACTACTGCAAAGACTGGACCATGCAGAATCCTGTATTTGTGTGAGTTACATAAGCAAACTTTAGTCTTTTCTGTGATTTAGAAAAGTCAAAACCATGAATATTTCCCCTCCATTTGTCAGCTGCCTGAGCTATTCTGAGAGGTGTGAAATGTTAAACATTGTTATTCACTTGTGTTCCTCAAATAACTTTTAATTAGTTTCAATTTGAACTAAGAATATTCTACTGTTGACACTCTGACAAAAACTATCAAAAAATAAAATTAATGAAGACTTCTTTAAAACCTTACATTAATAGCACAGTATCTTATATCTACCTCACCAGGAACAGATAATTTAATTATTTTTATTTATTTATTTATTTTCTAAAAGAGTTTTCTCACAAAAGGAATTGCATAGGTAAAGAAGTCACCTAAATGTTATTTTTCAGTCTGGGTGTACTTTTTTCACAATGGAATTTTCTGTAATCTTCCAGTGAAATTAATTACATTTGATGTAAGAAACACAATCGAATCTTCCATTGTGACTATTCTTGGCCTTTGATAATGTGTCTAGTTGGATGATTACAGTTTTCATTATGCACTGGAGTGATGATTGAACTCTCCTAAAATGCCGCCAAAGATGAATGCTTGCCGTGCTCCCAGAATATGGAAGGCAGATGCTCTAACACGTGTACCATCAGGCTAGAGTGTTAATGGAACCCTCTTTCTCGTCTTTGTCTTCGCGGACAACAGACCTGGCTGGCTGCTCCTCATCTAAGCAGAGTGCTAACACCTACAAATCCTTTTGGCTAAGCGATGGAGAATATCAAAGAGCTGGCACTCCAGGGCACAGTCCAAGGCCTCCATCCCTTTGAGCAACAGTCTGAAAGAGATCAAAGCAAATTCTCCAAGGGCTTCCGTAGGGAGCGAGCATGTTTGTGGGGACTCCGCATGCACATGAACATGACCTGAGCTTGCTCTAAATTAGCAGACTGATAAAGGCACAGGCACATTTCTTTAGAGAAGGCCAGAGTGAACTTGACAAGTACTTATAGTCTCATGGTTTTCTGGAGTCTATGCTATGTGACTTGTCTTGGGAGTACATCAAGGACAGGGAGGATGGGTTTGTGTGCGAACAATGGGTGGGATAATTAGGGCTCAACGGGTGTGTTGCAGGGGATAGTGCATGCTTATTGATGGTGTATGCCCTTTCTTCCTCTTACAGGGGCCTCACAATAAAACACAACGCAGGTGACAGTTCCACAATAATGTAACTAGACTTTTCAAGCCCGAGTTTCTTCAAAGTACTGTTTTCATTTGTCATACTAATTTTAAGTACGTGGACCTTGTTCACCTGGTACATGGCCCATAATCGGTGCTACTGACATCACCATCCTCTATGAGTCCCTTCTGTGTGCTGGACATTGTCACAGTCCAGGTCACACTGGCAATTCCCAGCAGGGTAGGGGTGGGACGTCTGGAGCCTCTGGATAAACACAGAAGTCTGCTGGGAGCGTTGATGATTATTGCTGAAGACTTGGAGAAAAAAAAATAATTTAACCATTTGTTTAATGTGCTGTCAATTCTTTATTTAATTTTCCACAAAGCAAACAAAATTATGTTATAACTAAAACCCAAATGTTGATTAATACTTACAGTGATAGAATAACCATGTGTAAACCAAGAAATGTGTCTGCTTGGCTCTCAGACTTCCAGCCCCAGAACTGGTGACACAGAGAAAACCACCCGAAGAGGTTTTTTTTTCTCTGTAGGGAGAAGGGACACAACCCTACCTGCCCTCCAGGTAAGGTAGCCTGTGCTCAACCCCTAAAAAGAAGAGGAAGAGGAGAAAGGGAAGACAGAGGAAGTAAATGAGATATCCATAGGATGAACGGGAGACAGGACCTCTCAGAAGGCTAGCGACCTGCTAGATCTGGGGGAGATTTCATGTTTTTCCAAATAGTCAGTTTCCTAGCCAAACTCTCTATCATGTCTCATCTCCTCCGCTCCATCTGCAGAATGTCAGCATAAAACAGGGGTTCATTTGAAAGTGTCCTCTTCTCCCCGTCCTTCATCCAAGAGAAGCCCTTACTCTCAGAGGGCAGTGGGCAGATTTCAGGGCCCCTTTTAGCTTCAGGACAGGTTCTCCTGTAGTCTAGGCTCCAGCTGCTATGTATCTTGAGGATGTCCTTGAACTCCGGATCCTCTTGCCCTCACCTGCCCCCTCCCCGAATTTTTAAAGTCTGTGAATGTATTAATAGCTCAGTGGTAGAGTACTTTTGTGCAAGACCCTACATCCACTCCTCAGTGGGAAAAGCAGGGGTGGGGTGAGAGGAAAGGAGGAGAGTTGTGCGCACAGGCGTTCTCATGTGCAGAAAAGGCCTCTTCATATGGTTTCTCTGCGTCACCAGTTGTTCCCGGACTGGGAGGCTGACAGCCAAGCAGATGTAGTTTTTGGTTTGCACATTGCTATTCTATCACTCTAAGAATTCATCAACATTAGGGTGATCAGCCACTGCAGAGCAACTCCATTGTAACGTTTCCTTCCGGTGCTGAGGAAAGAGGACCCACCTCCAGCATGTGGACTTCCTGCCCACTGTCTGCCTGGACTTTTCTTCAATCTGCCTTAAACGCTGTCTGCCCAAACCCCCTGGACAGAGACTTGAGATGGAGGGGGTCTCCTCTGCCCCCTGAGAGATTTGAGATGGGGGGGGGATTCCTCTGGTCCCTGAGAGACTTGAGATGGGGGGATCTCCCCAGCCTCCTGAGATAGAGACTTGAGATGGGGTCTCCCCAGCCTCTTGAGATAGAGACTTTAGATGGGGTCTCCCCAGCCTCCTGAGATAGAGACTTGAGATGGGAGATCTTCCCAGCCTCCTGAGACAGAGACTTGAGATGGGGATCTCCCGTGCCCCTCCATCAGGTTGGCAGCAGAACAGCAAACAGTGCAGACCTCAGATTCTCAAAACAGAAGCAATAATGGTTGAGCTGATTTTGTACAGACTGGACTTTTTCTCTGCTTTTCTCTAAAGTTGCTTTCAGAAGTAGTTCATGTTGTTTTGATTACGTTCAACTCCGTACTGGCTGCTTTGCATTTCAAGAAAAATAAAGGCAGCATTGGCTAGGGCTGGGGGCCCTGTTCTAGAGCAGTGGGCAGCTTCCAGGGAGTGGCTGGACCACATCACTTTAGCAGGGAGTCCTTGGGATCCTAAGGCAAACATAGGGTAGGGCGCCCTCAGGTTGGTAGCTGGGCTGGCATAGCTCATGCTGAGCACTGCCTGGCCTGGGAGAGCCTCCTTTCTCACCACAGACTGACCACAGGCCAGTTCACACCCACTGCTGCTTGTAACAGAAGTTCCTTCAGATGGTCACCCCCATGACAGCTACCCACCAGAGGGAACGCATTTCCTCCCAGTCTGGCCACTGCTGAGCAAAGAATGTGAAACTAGATAAAGGAAATTACTCCAGGGCTTTGGTCAGAGGTTTGGAAAATTCTAGCATTCTGAAAAAGTGACGGTTGACCCACCAAGACCCAAGTCAGGGCCAGGGGCCAGAGGCCAAGGGTCAGGGGTCAGGGACTGGGGGAGAGAAAAACCAAGGACTCTTGTATGTTCTGAGGGGCCGAGAGCCCTTCCCTGAGTCAGCCATCTAACTTGCTGATTTTTCTATAAACAGACCGCGGCTCCCGGAAGACAGAAGTAAGTTTCACTCCCTCCCACACTCAGGATGTTGAAACATTTGAGGAACGGTTTGTTCTGGACCGGAGTGGGGTGGGGACACCCATGTGGAAGAACTCCATTTCTCTCCCCCCAGGTGTCTGCCATGTTGCTAGGGTTACGGAAGCCTTGGGGGCTGTAACTGGCTTTGGAAGGGGCCATTTCCTGGCTTTGGTGCAGTTTAAGGGAGCCCTGGGTTGCTAGACTGCCGGAAGAGAGCTCCCATATTTTATTTCCTTGGCGGCTGACTCTGGAAAGTGGCTCTAACGCACCTGATGACATTCGAATGTGCTCCGTGGGGGAGGCTGTCACAGGGTGCAGTGGAGAAGCCAGCTCCTGCATCCAGACTGAGCTCAGCTTCTTGTTGAACAGAAGCCACGAAAGATAGGAACTCAGGGACAATAATGTCCTTTCGTACCTTTGTCTGGGGCACCTCATTAAGGTAGAAACCAGCCTGAGCTTTGACAGGACAATCTCTTCCTGTGTTCCAGAGGAACATAATTGACTACACAACCCTTTTCTGATGTCACTGATACAAACCCAATTAGCCACAGAGCTAACTCGGATGCATTCTGGGAACATGGGAATACCACGTTCGCTAATCAGACCCATGGAAGGATGACACATGTGGATGGCATCAGGAAGGGGCTTCTGGGGACACCAGGGACTCCTACCATTGTGGGTGAATTACAAGGTTCCGAGCATTAATAATCAGAGACCAGCTCCTGCGTACTCAAGGCCTCTGGGGCTTGGAGTATCCCTGTTTTATTCAAAGACCATTAAAAACAAACAACAATAACAACAACAAAAAACTTGCTCAGGCCTTAATTCCAGCAGAGTTTCTCGGTGTCTCCCACAGGTCTCCACGAGTCACATGATTGATCTGACATCTTGTATGACTGTCCTCTCAAAGACCAAGGAATCCTTCTTGGTGACTCTCCTGAGACACCAAGTCATTTCGAGGCTTAGAAGGATGTTCTGGTCCACCCCTGCCTTGGTTTGAACTATTAACATTGACAGAAGACCCCAACAGGCTGGGCATAGGGATAAATGTCACTGAAAAGGGCAAACGCAGAAGGAAACAGCACCCGGGTTTTGACTGGCCAATATAAAGGGACAGTGGTGACCATCAGTCCCAGTGCCGTGGAGCACAATGCTGGGAGAGCCATGGAGCACAATGCTGGGAGAGCCGTGGAGCACAATGCTGGGAGAGCCGTGGAGCACAATGCTGGGAGAGCCGTGGAGCACAATGCTGGGAGAGCCGTGGAGCACAATGCTGGGAGAGCCGCTGCGCTCATTGGGCACCTGGCTTATGGTAACAAAAGCCCCACTTAGAAGTAACCGTCAAAGTAGAACACTTAGGCTTGAATCACAATGCCCAGCGCCATTCAGAGGGCTTGTTGGTATAGGGCCTTCTTTTGACTCTGAGCTTTACTCTGATTGGTGGCCCTGTCTTCGATGTCTTCAGCTACCCATGTAACATGCTAACCCTTGCTGCTGCTCTGGTGGAGTAGTGGGTGGCAGGGGCCTGTGAGAGACCTGGTGTTTTGCAAACCTCTCCCTCCCCATCAAACCCGGGCCTCAGACCCTTTTAGCTTAACAGCTGAGGCTTCAGACGCTCTAAGTGTGGTGGCTGTGCCTCTGGGTTTGGACAGGCATATTGCACTCGGAAAGAAGTGTGGTTGACTTGGATGTGATGAATTCAGGCTGTCATCACAGCACTCGGGAGGCTGAGGCAGGAGGATCCTGAATTTGAGGCCAGCCGAGACTGCATAGCGACACCCTTTCTCAGAAAAGGAGAGAAAGAAGAAAAGGACAAGAGTGGGCAGGGTCACCAGAGCGCAGTGTCTTTGGAAGTCAGCGGTAAGCAGCAGAAGCCGCTGGTGTCCGCAGGAAAGGGCTCTGTGAGGTAGGTGTGAGGTCGAGGCCTGTGGGGAGTCACAGGGAGCCTGGAGAGTGAGCCTCAGGCCTTGGCCTCAGCGAGGCACGGTCACCTCAGAATCCCAATGTGAACACATAACTGTTGACCGCTCTTTGCAGGGGTCCCTCCTGGCTCCTGCCATGCCACACCTCTCTCCTCATTCAAAACCAGGGGACCCTCAGTGGCCTGTGCTGCACAGCAAGGCAATAAACACCCTCCAAGCCAAAAGCCAAGTGCATTTAGAGAAACTTGGAGACGCTTACGTATACATAGGTAGCTACTAGTAAGTTGTAGCTTTGTGTGCATGCGTGCATGTGTGCATGCACGCATGCATGTGTGTGTACGTGTGTGTGCGCACACACGTGTGTGTTGTTCAACTGGGAGCAAGGTAGGTTGTTTTGGATACTTGGGAATACTGTTTCTGCAAGTGGAGCAGAATGGTTAGACTGGGGCTAACCCGTTCTTTATGGCTAGGGGCTATTACCTAGGACACCCTGACGCAAGTCCTCATGACCTGAGTCTGCTCCCCAACAGCTCCTACCACCTTCCAATGGAAAGTATCCAACAGCTTATTGTACAACGAAGGTTGGACAAGGTCTTGACCTCCCAAGACTTCCCTTTCTGGACTGTACCCTGTCTCTTGCTCCAAGCCTAGTGTGCTACGTGGTGAACGTCTGAGCTCTCCACTCCCCTTACCCCCTCCCGGCTGTTGCAATCTGTGTTTCTCTCCCGCAGACCTCCATGGGGAAAGGAAAGCAGAAGACACAAGCAGACGTGCCGTTGCTCTAAAGAAAGCTTAGGAGTAGGCTGAGGGTCTAAGAATGTGGGTTAGCTGTATGTTAGTTAGGGCCTATTCTACCTTACTTTGGCAGGTACCCTACTGGGACACTGTGAGTCCCGAGACTGGGGTGTCCTGACATCTCACCTAGGAAGTGGGCATGCATCAAACGGTGCTACATCCTGTTCAACATCCTTTTTCCTGCCTCCTGCCTTGGACTCAGGAAACCTGGCTACAGGTTCATGTTGCGAACCCTCCTCCATCCTCAAAAGCTCTAAGAAACAGCTCCCTCTTCTTTTATTGTGGCTCTGATTCTCTTCAGAGACCAAATCACACTGCATCTCTCTGGTACTAGGGCCTCAACTATCCCTCTGAGGTTCTGCCATGCAGATGCCCCACCTCCACCTCTCTGTCCATGACATTAACAAATAAAGTCCTTGTCATCCATAATCTGTCCCGGTGTCTTCCTGAACCAGCATGTTTAAAACCTAACAGAGAGCTAGCGCCACGTTAGCGAAGGCCAGCTTGAGAACCTTAGAAGAATGACAGGCACCTATCAAGCTGAACCGCATCTTAGTGTGGTCTCGGGCAGCTTGGAAAGAAGGTAGGCAGCACTTTGCGCGGCAGGGGTCAGGCACAGCTCTTCCCCCGGAAGGTAGAAAGAAAGGGGAGCACCAAGAGAGCTCTGAAAGATTCCAACAAGCCTTCTTTGTTTATCTCCTCCGGGCTTCCGCAGCCGGTCTGCAAGTAGTTGGGATAAATTCAACCCAGGAGGAAAATCAGCCCTGCCTCCCCCTCTCTCCTCCCATTTTAGGTGAGAGGAGGAGGTGCCGTGGGGGTAGAGAAAGATCTCACCAGCTGGTGCTGCTGCGGAGCTGAGCCTGAACCAGCTTGCTCCGCCCCCACAGAGCAGGGCCAGAACAGGAACACAGAGGCGCCCCTTCCTTCCCTCCCACCGCCCGGCACCTGGGTAGAGAGAGCGTGCGCGCGAGCAGGTAGCTGAGCCACATTTATTTGAACCAGGGCTCTCACAGCGTGCACGCCCCAAGCACAACCCTGCAATCAAGCTCGAGCAGGCAGCTTCCAGGGTTTGGAATTCAGTCATGCTTTAGAAGGATGCAGTTTGCAATACAGTCCTGCTTGGGAAGGTGATATAAGAACAGCTCTCTCCTCCCAGCACAGAGTTCAGCCAGTGGATGATGGAGGGATTGCCGTGGGCCAGTTCTAGGGATGGGAGCTGGAGATAGGGGACGTCAGAAGCGGGGATGGGGAGCCTGGGAATGGGGGGATCACATCAGGGTCTTAGGTGAGAAGGGGAATCCAGGAAAACTGGGGTCAATGGGAGCTTAGGGCCTAGGGAGGATACATGCAAGCTCTCAGCGTCAGTCAGATGCAGCCGCGCCTCTCTGGAGCATCAGAGGAAGACAGGAAGCTTTGGCCCAGCTTTGAGCAGCCTTGTGAAAGGCCTTAGGAGCATTTGGATGAAAACCAAGTGCCTCTTGCTCTCCTGGTTCTTGGGGTGGTTCTGGAAGCCTAAGGGATGCTCAGGGGAGCAGAACTCCTTGATTGGAGTGTGCTATTACCAGTTTTGTCAGCTGTGACCTGTATGTGTCAGAGACTGAGGCCATCAGAGAGATCCAGCACAGCTGAGGACCAATGTTTTCTATTGTCCTGATGCTAAAATTCTGGCTATATTGTTAATTACTATTAAAAACTATTGCACTGGGTCTTATTCAGATTGCTCTTTTCCATGATGATATCCACCAGTTTGGCCACCTTTGACCGCAGGTGCACACCTCTGTTTACCATCCAGCTGAGAAGCTAAACGCCCCTTGGCTGCATGGCAAGTAAGGCCCTATCGGCTGTTTCCTTTGGGCTCTTGTGGAGTAGCTTGAGGTGAAATTATAACCGGAGCCTGAATAGGTGGAGACAGGAGGCCTGTGGAACTGCCGTGTGGTTTTGAGTGGCCAGCTAAGGATCTGGACACAGCATCGCCTGTGGGTGAAGCGGTCCATTTCTGTTGCTATGAGAAAGAAAGGTATTCGGAGCCACTGCGATGCAGGATTGGTATGCTTAAGCTACCATAACCAGATCATACAGCCGGGGTAACTAAAACAGCCTAGGTCCGTGGTCAGAGTGGCTGCAGGGCAGTTTCCGTGGCTCTCCTTCCCCCTTGGGTCCTTCTCACTCTGTCGCCAGGGTCGCTTCTCCGTGACAAGCAACCTTGGGGGTTTCTTCTGAGGGCATTTGTTCATTTGGTTAGGGTCCCATGGCTTCATTTAACATTAGCCTCCTCATGTCTCCCAGTGTGGGCACACTGGATATAGAGCTTCAAGGCATAGCTTTTGGGGGAACACAATTAGCACAGATCATGTGGACAGACACACATGTAGATGTGTTAGGGGGAATATTCTGGTATCTAGATTTAGATTGAGATCTTTGTTTTGTGTACCCCAGGCTTCTGCATTATGAGGAAGAAAACAACAGATACTAACTACCCTTTAAGGAAATCCTTTTTGAAATTTTAAAATGAGATGCACAATAGGATTCTTTTTCGGATTGTTATCGATAACTCGCATGTCTACTCTGCCATCATCTCCTCCGCATCTATTTCTCTGTCTTGTGATCTGCACTGAGCGATACGGAATGCTTCTTTGTTGGTGGTGGCGTGTTACAAGATTTCACTTGGGTATCTCCCTGCAGTTACCTCCATGGCTTGTACATATAATAAGGTACATACGTATCCTTTCCAAGCAGAGGGTACTGGTGAATGTTCATGTGCTTACAGTACCACTCATGTGTGCAACGGCTTTATTCCTGAGGAAGGCCGGCCCAGCGGAAGGGAGTGTCCTGGCTGGTAGGCCCAGCACTATGACTTTGGTCCTGGTCATGTAACAGCTACAAACATAGCTGAGTGTTTGGCTCAGCAGCGAACAGTGAGGAAAATTTGGGGGGACATCTGGGTGCCACTGAAACTCAAAGTCAGTGGTACCCTGAGCCTATGAAGTGTATTTTATGACTGGCTGGCCGGCCAGGCTTGTAACTGGAGTTGAGTTCACAGTTCCAGTAGGGGCAGCAATGTGTCCTGATTGGCTACCCTTGGGGGGAGGGATACACCCAGCTATTCCCTTCCTCTAGGCTGGCTTTCCTCAGGAATAAAGCCACTGCACACGTGATATCCAAGGGTTTGGAGGGTGCAAGCTCAAGGCTGGTGGATGTTTGCTTCTCCTGTAGGAAGCACAGGCAGATCTGTGGTGTCTTCCAGGTTTGGAAGAGCAAGGGAACAGCAGGCACTCTTTCACCTCAGGCAGGTGTGAGGCTGCCATGGCTACTCTGAAAAATAGGCCAGCATCCATGCATGTTGGGCTAAAAGTAGACAGAGAAACACCCCCACCCCTACCCCCACCCAACACATGCCGTCACCCTGAGACCTGTGAAAGTGACCATGGGAAGTTTTTTTTTTTCTTCTCCAGGTAGTCCTCAGCTGGCTCCAACCCCAGGGCCATCAGCAGTCATGGCGTGTGTTCCCTAAACAGGTAGGAGTTTTGCAGGATGGCACACAATCCATCTGGGAAGACCAGCTAACCCCAGTTAGGTACAATGACACGGCTGTCACCCATAGTCATACAGTTGAGTGGACAAAGCAAATGCAGAAAGAAGATAGCCTCGTCTCCTTAACGTGAAGTTCAAACCAAGCCAAACAAACCGTATCTACAGGGATGCATGCTTCAAAGGGAAAACACAGGGAGAAATGATACAGTTCAGAATAAGACTACACCAGAGGGGAGGAGAGGAGGCCAGCATTGGTCACAGTTCCCCAGGGTGGAGGAAGAGTCTCGGACAGTGTTCTCCTTAGCCTGGTGGTGGTAACAAGCAAGTTTGCTCTATAAGTATTCACTGAACTGCTCACTTTACATGGATTACCTTTTTATTTGTGGTGTTAAAGACTGAACCTAGGATCTTGCCCATGCTAGGCAAGTACTCTCACCTGGAGACCCGTGAAGGTCCCATTTCTAGCCTTCATGTGTTTCTCTGAATATATTTTATATTCATAAGGAAAATATCAGGGAGGGTCCTGAAGGCTCCATGTTTAGTCTTGTTCCAGACCCTGTGATGTCTGCACAGGGAGGAGCCACTGTTAGAGAGGACTGAAAACCGACACCAGGGGCAGAGGCTCCGGCACCACCACAGTTCCAGCTCCGTGGCATCCAGGAGGCAGGGTCTGCAGAAGCCCGGGGGGGGGGGCAATACCATACTGGGTGGAGATGGGTTGAGGGTGAAGCGGGTAATGAAGGCTGCACAAATGAGTAGCTGGCAGCAGTTTTCGTCGGACCCATGGTGCGGCTCAAGAGGATTTAGAGAATGAACTGGTACTCCCCAACCCTGCTGCCAGTACAGGTTCATCAATTAACATATTCTCAACTCAGAACTGCCCTCAGGCCTATTACAGTTAGACAGATAATAGAAAAACAAACGAAAAGGGCTTGTAGAAACCCTCTGAGAAAAACAGGTAAATCTGAGAGAATGAAAAAATAGATACAATTATGCTTACTGCCAAATTCCATTATAAAACTATCTCCATCAAGGCTCCACAGGGGCTTGCTTGGGGAAGAATTTGGCAGCTCCTCAAAAAGTTAAACATAGAGCTAGCAGAACTAGCACATGACCCAGCGAGTCTACTTCTGGGGGTGTGGCTAAGAAACAGAGAGTGGCCTCAAACAGATCCTTGCACAGTGGCATTCACAGTGGTAGCACCATTCATAATCATACAGAAGTAAAAACATTGCAGGATCAATCAGGAGATGAGCTGGGGAGATGGCTCAGTGCGTAAGAGTGCTTGCTGTACAAGCGTGAGGACCTGAGTTCAAGTCCCCAGAACCCATGTAAAAATCCGGGTCACAATTGTTCATGTGCTTACAACCCCAGTGCCATGGGGGCGGGAGGGGGAAGAGACACGAGCATCACTGGGGCTTGCTGGCCACAAGCTTGATAAATATCTGCTTGCTATAAGCAGACAGGTGTTAGCTACAGATATATTCATGTGGGTCGGGAATATATGCACATATGAGCATATTAAAATCATGTTGAACAAACCAGGTCCCCAGGCTTGCTGGACATATCAGGCCAATGTGGGGAGCAGTACCCTCTCAATCTGAATTCCACAAAAAGTATGACATCTGAGCACAGCGGCCCAGGCCTATAACCCTAGCACTTGGGAGATGGATGTAGGAGAATCTGGAGTTAAAGGTTGGCCTGAACTACATAAGACTGTTTTATGTGTGTGTACACACACACACATACACACACACACACACACATATATACATTTATATGTATATATATATACATATATAGAGATCTCTATATTATATTCATCTATCATCTATTATATGAAAACATAGAGGGAGAATAGACAGACAGATAGACAGACAACAACACTTTGTGCTGTGGTCTGTGATGGCCTCCCTGACCAGTCATCCAACCACCTAGTGCAGAAGGAACCAATAGGCAGAGGACTCCAAACTGTCCTCAGGGCTTCAGCTCATCATGGGCCTGGCTGCTTGACACACCCGCTAGGTTCCTGCATCACTCTGCGTACGTCCAGACCTGGTCCCATGCCTCCTGTCAGCTCCATCCTGTTGCTGGCCTGCACACCTCTGCTCACCAGTGGTTCTTTAACACCTGGTCTGCATCCCTGCAAGGACCCTTGTGTGCTTTGTGTCTGTACCAGCCTTGGCCCTGAACTCTGTAGTCTCTGTAACGCTTCTGGGGCCTTTTTTGCAAAGTGTGATGCATGATCTGAGAGTTCGTATCAGCGATTAAGATTAGAACATAAGAACCCCTAGGAAAACAAGAGCGGTGGCCGCGGCCACCACCTAAGAGCTCCGAGTGGCGGAAAAGGAATCTACAGGGAATGCAGTAGCTTCAGAACTAAAAAGAAAGAAAGAAAAGGAAAAAGAAAGAAAAGGCAAGTCTTATGGGAAGACATTTTTAAAAAGTGGACTCGCGAATTTGGAAAGAGAGATGGTGGAATAGAGCAGAGCGCGCATCTCAGCCAACTGGCTGCAAGCACAAAGGTCGTGCCCAGTAAGCTACGGCGCTCCCAGCACTGATGACAGGGACGTGTGTATGTGCTGTGGTCTGGGGCTAACTCGGGAACATGTCATTACTGAATAGACCGGTCCTAGGCCCGCCCACCGGCTGCCCGCAACATGAAGCTGCCAAGGTTGCAACCTGGGGCTGCTTGCCCTGCTGGGAGATGGAGAATATGGGGCAGCTTCGCTATCTGCAGGCTACAAGCACAAAGGTTGAACACAGAGGCCACAGCGTGGTGGCAGTCACCAAGGGCAGGGAGGTGTGCAGCAGCCAACAGCTGGCACAGAGTCTGCCCCCTGACGCCCTGCCTAGTCGCAGCATCATCCTGACGCTGGCAACAGCAGGATATCCCCGAGTGAGTCTCAGCAATGCCTTTTGGCTTTATTTTGAGACATTTTGAGACAGGGTCAGTTAAATTGCCTTGCCTTGAACTTGGTCCAGCAAGGCCTCAATCACCCCCTCCCCCTCCAAGAAACAGAAACAGGATAAACAAAATGAAGACAAAAACCGAAACTGAAGAGACAGAGGCAGTTCAGTGCACCCTAAGCCTCTCAGTAGGAGGAGTTGCAGAGAGGTCAGGGAGGGCGAGCTCCCCTGGAGGGTGGCAGACACCACATCAGGCTGCCTCTGGGGAGCCGACCAGCACCAGGGTCCTGGAATCAACAACAAAGCTATCACCAATTTATTTGACTTTAAAGCAGCCATTGGCAGCTGGGCGGTGGTGGCACACGCATTTAATCCCAGCACTTGGGAGGCAGAGGCAGGTGGATCTCTGTGAGTTTGAGGCCAGCCTGGTCTACAGAGTGACTGCCAGGACTGTCACACAAAGAAACTCTGACTCAAAAAAACAAAACAAAACAAAAAAAGAAAGAAAAAAAAAGATATAGCCATCAGCCACAGTTGAGGGTGGCAGTGGGGTGGGGCAGGGGCTGATGGGTAATGGGGGGGCCCTGACTTTTTTTGATCCTTATGCCTCAGTTTACTGAGTAGCTGGGATTCTGGCCGAAGCCTCCAGGCCTGCATAATCCGTCTTTTAATGTTAAACCCACCCTTGATGCTTCTTGAAAACAAAATATAAAAATGAAAGACATGCGTGTGAGACACATACTCAATGGAAAATTTGCTTCTCAAACAGCTTGAGCAGAAAACCTTTCATCCCCATGGCAACCAGATTCCACTGCGACCAACCGTACATCTCTGCCAGGTCACCCACCCATTGGCAAGCCTTGTACATCAGCTCTTCTTAGCAGCACACGGATGACAGCACCCACACAGTGGGCTGCCTCTGGGGCCCTTGCTAGTCTCTGAGAGTTGTGTGGGGAGGGCCACCTGACAGGGAGCAGGCAGAGCCTCTCCTGGAATTCTGGGAGGCTTAGGCAAGCCACTGCTCTTCTTGCAGCCCCTTGGGGCTCAGGATTCTGTCATAAGTGTTTCAACTCTATGCTGGAGCCCTGACAAGATGAGGATGCTCACAGAGAGACACTTGTGCCCCTCCCTTTGATCAGATTATTTTTTTTTCTTGGCTGTCCTGGAACTCACTCCATAGACCAGGCTGGCCTCGAACTCACAAAGATCCACTGCCTCTGCCAGTGCTGGGATTAAAGGTGTGCGCCGCCACCTCCCAGCCAGATTATCATTTTTCCCCCTTGAGCATGTTTAAGAAGAATGGATTTATGTCAAAGGAAAAAGACAGAATTCTTCCAGACCCTGAATGGGTGCAATTGATATCACGAAAGAAGCAGAAATGCTTTTCTTTTTCAAAACTTGGGGATATTGAAGACCTCATTTTCCTCAGCCTGACTTGGATTTAAAAAAAAAAAGTCTTTCTAACAGAGAGGGGAGACAACTTGGGGCCTAGGTCTTCTTCCCTCCGGAAAGGGATCCATTAGCCTGCCCCAAAATTTACATTTGTTCTAGTCTTTGTTACAAAGTTACCCTTCAATTACATGATGGCCGCAGGCTTACCTCTTCCCACTTCGAACAAACTATAATTAAAACATTTCCCTTTTGTCTCCTAATTTCATTTAGAGAGGGAAGCCAGGTACTGGGCTCACGCACCTGAGTGTGGGCTTACTTGTGGGACCGGGTTAGAGCTGCAGTGTGCTGCTCCCTGGAACCCCAGGCTCCTGAGAGAATCACAAGAGCCAGGAGTCCTCCATTTTGGTAGAGCCCAGGGCTAGCCAGGCTTGGTGCCCCAGGGAGGCCAAAGCCTGAAGGACATTCAAGGCCTGTAGAACAAGCTCAGTGCCACCTGGAGAAACTTAGTGAGTCCTTGCCTCAAAAAGTTAGGAAAAGGAGGAGGAGGTGGCGGAGGAAGAGGAGGAGCAGGAGGAGGGTGGGGGTGTAGCTTAGTGGAAGAGAGCTTGTGCGGCTGCAGGCAGCCTAGGTAGGGTCTTTGATAAAGCAAAACAGGCAAAGCCAAAGCTGCTGTAACTGCCTGTTAGGAATGAAGAAACCCGAGAGATACTTCCGGCTCTTTCTTTGACCATCAGACAGACATCCTAAGGAACTGGAATTTCCCCAGTAACCTCTTGCTGGGAGAAGGCTGATACCCTGGCTTGTCTCCTGGGAGAGTTCATCCAGTTCTCACAACTGTCTGGCCACCTAGCAGGAGAGACTTAAGTCCAGATGACAGGGGTGGGGGAGGTGGGGGGTGTGGGGTGGTGGCGACACCACACCTCGACCGGAACTGCTCAGCATGCTGATTCCTTCTCTCTGGAACTGAACCTTGTCAGGGCCCTGAAGATGAACTTGGGAGAATGACTGGACCTCTTTTTACTTCTTCCCAACGGACTTAATCTCCTTTTTCTGCTTCTCACTATTCGATTGTCTCTTTAATTGGCCTATTGAGGCTGGGTGGCTGAAAGTAGCTTGTTAGGGCTGCCAGGGCTTGGGCTCAGATTCAGTAACTCCAAGGACACTAATTCCATCCTAATGCCTCGCTCCCTTGGACAGATCTTCTGACCCCTTGAGTTTGCACTGTTTCCCCCATTGATCTTTCCGGAACAAGCCCTTCTTCCTTGCAAAGTATACTGTCAACACCAGGACCAGCCGAGAAGCAGGCCGCTCACCCTCCTCGAGGTTTCTCTTTCCTGTGGGAGTGGCTCAAGACCTAGTCATCATCTCTGTGGCCACCCTCCCCTACTGACCACAGGACAGCTCTGTTGGTTGTGGATATAAAAAGCAGGCCCTCAATTTGGGTAATTCAGGGTTCAGCTCTGGCTGGTCAGCAATGCTCTCCTCCCTTCACCCACAGTGCAGTGATTACAATCAGCAAGCTGGGTCTCCAGTCCCAAACTGTACCCTTTCCCTGTAACGCCATAGAAATCGTTGGCTATACTCTGAGCTGAGCGTTGTGTTTGGGGGTTGTCTTTGATAGGGCCCAGATTTCAGAGTAGGAAAAACATCCTGGGGAGAGACTGTGGTATTGCTGGTAGATCCCTTGGAATTTCTCTACCGCCTATATTACCTTGTATTTGATGAGGTTTTGGAGGGGACAGGAAGTGCTTGGTGGTGGGTACATCTCTCTATACCTCAGGCAAAAGTCAAGAGGGGTCTGTCCCTTTCTGGGTCATTGGTAGGCTGATGTGTATGTGTTAGGCACAGGGCCTTTCTTGCTTGTGAAAACTCTCCAGAACCTCCCACCAACCCTTTGCTTCTCTCCGTCCTAAAGCTAGAACAAGAACAACAACATGGCGGTTCATGGGGTAAAGGCAGGGATTTTTTTCTTTCTATAACCCATATTCAGAGCTGAAACAGTATGAGTTCGCAATGTGGAAGATCCTAGCTTCCTCTGCAGATGGTTAACTATGAAACCTGGGCAGCTAGGGGCAAACCAGGGGACAAGACAGAGAGGAGAGAGAAGAAATCTGTCGGCAACAGCCCAGATCAGCTGTCTTTGTCTTCTTCCTTCCTTTCTTCCCTCCCTTGCTGCCTTGTAACTTAAAAAGCCAATTTTCAGGGGACCTTAATCTGAAGCAACTTTTGCGTATATGCTAACCCTAACTGGCATACAACCCCGTGTCAAGGGCAGAAGATATACCGACTCACTTGTGAAGCAGCAGTGTTTGGGGTACCAGCTTACAAGTTCCACCAGAAAGCTCTCAGAACAATCCACAGTTTCAACTCCCATGGACTTTTAGTCTCAGGCAGGGAATGAAGAATGCTGGAGCCATTGGTCATCTCTAACGCAAACCACTGTTGTAGTATCCGGGCCTTGAGTTTAATTCCTGTTATATAAAAACATCCTTCAGTGGTTTCTAGGGATCCTCCCTAGCTTCCTAATAAAGGGTTTTAATTAACAAGTAGGTGTTTATGTGATTCATTCCGATTTCTATAAGGTCTGGTGAATTCTCATTCCCTTTTTCTGACTTAGCACCCACTTTGTATTTAGTGAGTTGTGCAATTTAGAATCAAATGTGAATAAGAACATATTGAGGGGGAAGGGGAGGAGGGAAGGGAGTTGGGGGAAAATGTATAGCACATTCCTATCCAAACAATTAGAAGAAGAAGGAGGAGGAGAAGGAGGAGGAGGAGAAGAGGAGGAGGAGGAGGAGGGGGAGGAGGAGGAGACTGTATTGAGGACAGAGTCAGCTGTGGGTCAGACACAGGGAGGTGACATTGGAGAAAAGCAAGGACTTCGGACTAATCAACTTCATTATTTTCTGTATTTTCCATATCTTGGAGAGACTGCCCTCCCCTATCTAGCCAATTCCTAGAGAGTACAAAGGACTTCCCTTTGAGATGCCAAAGCAATCCAGAGCCAACAAGTCAGTGTTCTTACACTAAATCACCAGACCAGATGGGAACAGGGATTAACACCATGGGCCACAGCCTAGGATGCCATTCTACTGGCAAGTCCTTGACTTGAACCTGATAAAGGCTTTGGCCCAGGCCCAGCCCTTATGCTTTGTAGCCACTGACTTCTTCCCCATGAGGCCCTATGTGCCTGGCTGTGCCCTGCCTCCTGTTTCTTTGTGCAGAAACGCTGTGACAACTGTTTCTCCCATGTCTGCTATTTGAATCTACTTGAAGCAAATTCCTAGTGCATTGTAACACACCCAGAGGAAATGAATCCGCTACAATTAGCAAAAGGGGACTATAGAATGACCTGGGATGCTGTCTGCCCAGGCCTTGCCAACACACCCTTGGGTTTCGTTGACCTGTGGTGATCTAGTGGGCAGTGAGGCTCTAGAAACCCCAGGCCAGTGGCACCCAGAGTGGGATCCTGGGACCCTTGTAGGTGTCGCATCATCTACGCATGCTTAGAAATGGAAGCCTTGGGCCTACTCCAGGCTTTACCTCAGGAATTTGGAGTGGGGCCTGGAAAATTGCTGCCCAAGTTGTTCAGGCGATGAAGATGCTCGAGTCTGACGTGGTTAGAGAGGTAGTGGGTCCGGCCACAGCAGGCTTTCAGCCATTACTAGGAGTGTGGCTTTGTTTTAGGTGTGAAGGAAGTTATAGGAAGAATTTTAACAGGTTTTGGCTGCTGCGAGCTATGCAGTGAGGAGCTGAGTTTCCAGAGGGTGTCTCCTGCAGCAGTAGAGGGGACACTTGGTTCTGGGAAGTGGGAGTGAGCAGAGTCAGCGCAGTAGCAACGACACAGGTAAGCCTGCATTTCAGACCCTCCTGTATCAGCAGCCTGGATCATGAGGCAGCTACCGTCAGCAACTCAAAGCCCCCAGTGTCTTCAGCCGGCTGCCATTTATTTCCTCAGTACTATACTCCCAGGGCCAGGGCATTTCTGTAATCTGGGCTATAGGATGGAGACACAGGCCTTGGGGCTCCGAGCCTCTTCTCAGTGAAAATCTCCACTAACCCCAAAGTACCGCTCTGATATTTGGTGTCACTGAGAGGGACAGATCTGTGGTTCCTCGAGGAGTGAGGTTAGCAATTCTGAAATGTAACAAAAAGGGCACATTGGAGGCTCTGTAGAACAAAAGATCCAGAGGGCTGGAGAGACGGCTCAGGGGTTAAGAACATTGGCTGTTCTTGCAGAGGACCTGGGTTTGATTCCTAGTGTCCACATGATAGCTCACAACCATGTATAACTCCAGTTTCTGGGGAGCCAATGCCATCTCCTGGCTCCATAGGCACCAGGCACACACGTACACAGATATTCATGCAGCAGAACACCCATGTACATAATAAACAACAAACCCCAGCACCCACACCAGTTCAATGCAAGTTTCTAAGGTGAAGGCCCAGAAAGCTGTAGTTTCACAAGTTTCTTATGGTAGCCCACATGCTGCATGTCCCCATTACTCAGGCTGAGGCAGGAAGGTTGTTCAAGCCACAAGTTGAGTCCCTATCTCTAAATCTGGAAATAGGTAGGTCAAAGTCTCACCCAACTTTCAGTTTATAGGAAAAACAAAGACCAGAGGACCATGTCAAATGGATGTAATTGGCAAATGTAACAATTTGGAAAATTCCAAATGAATTACAAGGAACTGAGGGGGACCCATCCATACATTAAGCCACAGCAAGCACCTGCAATATAGTGTGCCTTACTTAAATGATCATGTTCGGAACAGGCAAAAAGCACCCTGTCTTGCCATTGTGACGTCAGACTCCATTTTACCTGCAGGGTGAAACAAAGTTCAGGTTTGCAGGCCCTAGGGGGGCTGGGAACCTTCCAACGGCTGACTCACCTCCTCCCTAAACCACAGGAATAGTCATTATGCATCTCTAGTTCTCTAGAAACTTTACGGCTATTTCTAACAGAAGGAACAAAGGAATCCATTGGTTAAGCTGAAGAGCTTGCACTCTATGTCCGTTGGCAATGATGGAACTGAACATTCAAGTCCTGATTGGTGGAAATTATAACTGTAACTTGGCAACACGTTTGTGATTTGTGTGCTTAAATACTTGCTTCAGCTGGCATTCAGGGCTGCAGTTCAGCCCCCTCCCCTCTTCCACTCCTCCTGGGCTGCTCTGCATTAAATCTTGCCTTTGCGGTAACCTCTGGTGTCTGCTTGGGTTGATTCGGAGCATTGGGCCACAACAGTAACTCCATCAATTACCAAAAATTGGGCAATCAGGGAAAACTGGATCTGACAATTTAGGGTAATTAAAAGATATTGTAAGGCCTGACATGTGACTCATACCTATAATCCCAGCACTTAGAGGACTGATGCAGGAGGATTGCTGGAAGTTTGAGTCTTGCTTGCTACATAGTAAGTCCCATGCCAGACTGGGTACAGAGATCCTGTCTCAAAATCCAGGAAGCCTGTCAGCTCTTTTAGATGCCTTGACAGTGTGATTTTTTTTTTTTTTAAGTAAAAGGCCCTGATCTATGAGATGTGTGCTTAAATATGGATGAGCTTCATGGCTGTAAACTGCTTTACCATTAGTTTCCAGCATAGCTATTCAAATTCTCCACACATGCTAGGTGAGGAGGATTCTGCTACGGAGCTGATCCCCCACCCTGTGATTTGCTTCCACTTTGAAGATGATTTACTTTCCATAAATCAAATCTCTGTACTTAACCAATCTGTGTGTTCTGTTCCACACTGCTCAGTGTTGCTGTAGGAGGCTGCTTGTTTCGTTCCCGGCTGCTCAGCCCCAAAATAATCATACAGAAACCATATTATTTGCAATACCGTTTGGCCAATAGCTTAAGCGTATTTCTGGCTCACTCATATCTTAAATTAACCCATCTCCATTAATCTGTGTATTGCCATGAGGCTGTGGCTTACTGGGTAAAATTCTTGTGGGGCTACATGGCTTCTGACTCCACCTTCTTTCTCCCAGCATTCAGTTTAGTTTTCCCCGTCTACCTCTGTTCTGCCTTGCCAGGCCCAAGATGTATTCTTTATTAACCAATAAGAATTCACAGCATAGAGAGGGGAATCCCACATCACAGTGTGGTGACATTTGTCATCGGACACTGGTTAAAAGACAGCTGGGTAGCCACACTTTTCCTCAATGTGAACAGTAGTGAAAGAGCAAACTGCCTGTGCCCACTATAGCCCGGGGAGGAAGCATGGAGTGAGAAAGCCTTGGGCTTCCATCAGCTCCCACGGCTCTGGGGCGGACTTGACAGCTCAGGAACGTATTTCATTTTCACTTTTTATTTTGAGCCAGTTTCTCCACATTGCCTGGGCTGGTCTTGAACTCTTGGACTCAAATGCTGCTCCTCCTTCAGCCTCCCCAGTAGTTAGGACCACAATACACTGCTGTGTCCAGCTGTTCCACTGAGTGTTGGCTTGAGAGAGTCTCAGGTACCCGAGGCTGGCCCTGAACTTGATCCTCCCACTTTTTCCTCCCAAGTGCTGGGATTACAGGTATGAACCACCACACATAGTACTGGGATTACAGGTGTGAATTACCATACAAGTTTTGTTTTATTGTTTAAAGCAGGATGGAACCTCAGCTCTATGTGGGTGCTCATCTAACGTCCAAGAGAGAAGGAGATGGCTGTCTGCTCACAGCCACATGGCTGACTGGTGGCAGTCTGGCACAGATGGGACTCTCGGTATCCAGTGCAGACCTCCTGACAAGCTGCCTTGGCACCTGCTCGGCCGTGTGTTAAAGCTTTATGCACATGGCCCTAGCCGTTCCAGACAGGGAGCCCTGTTCACCTTAGGAATCTCGAGGAAAACTGACCCCAAATTGGAGAAAAATTACAAATTTCTGCCAGAGTAATAGGAGAAGAAACAATAAATCCAGTGAGTGGATGCTGATTCTAGGCAGTTTAAGTTATTTTAGGAGATTCCCATAATTCCTTAGTAACCAACAGGCAGGGGAAGGGAGGCAATTGGTGCTAACTAAATGCCAAATACAACTTTCTAACTATTCTCCCCATGGCAAGAAAAAAGGCTATGAGTAGTTTTGATTTCTAAAAGCCAAATTTAATAAATTAACAACTGCATGCCAGGTAAAAATATAAATTTACAGCTGAAAACCAATAATTTAACAGAAAACGCTGTGTGGTGCACTTTTATTGGTAGGGCAGCTTACTGAAGCGGCAGATCTGCAAACATCTTGCTTTGCTGGAGAGAAAGCACTATGGTAGGGAGGAGAGAGCTGGGGAGGAATCGAGTGTGGAGTGGGTGGATGGCACAGTGGTGGTGCTGCAACAGCCAGGGCGCTGCCTATGCGTGTGTGCGCGCGAGAGTGCAAGCATCAGAAACCAATGGCATGGACCCCAAAAGCAAAGTCATGACAGTTTACTCTGGGAAGCATGCTGGGCGACAACCACAGAAAACCCAGGACAGAGAGGCAGTGCAGGTACAAGTCTGAGATTCCTTCATGTGGGGTTTCCTCACCAAACAGGGGGATCATGCAGGAGCTTGAGTTTCTCTTAACATGATAAACACCCAGGATTTCCAGACCAGAAAGCATGTGTTCACAGTTTTACAGGGACAGCTGAGCGGTGCTACAGAAATGACAAGAAGTTCCTTCATTTAATCTGGGTGTTTGGCCAAACCTTTAACCAAGAAACAATTCAGCTAGTGAAGCTAATTAAATTACTAGAAAACATTCCTTCATCTGTAAAACATTTCTTTTTTCCTCAAATCAAAACTCTAAAATAAAATGTCTTCATTTTTGATCAGCAGCTCCACCACCAGTCTCTGATAGCGTATGTCGTTCAGGGCAGCCATCGGGTCTAGTTCTGGGGATCTCATGAGGGTTGGCCCAAACACGATCCCAAGGTTCTCTGCACTCATCAGGTTCTCCTTCTCATGAAGGGTCACTCTGAAAACACAGGGGAAAGACAGATGACTTCAGTGACGCAGGGGCTCCATCAAGTCTGAGCACCAGATGAAAGCCAGAGTCACGTCAAGGTCTGTTGTTACTGGCCAGCTCTCCCAACCTACTTTCCTGTGCTTCTTGGAAGCTTCAAGGAATGTGACTTCTTTTGAAGTAGGTCATGTTGATAAAGAATTTAAAGTCCAGGGGTTCCCATCTGGACTGTGTGGGTTCAGATACTTGTGGGGGAGGTGGAGGGGAAGAGGTCTGCCCTCCCCTTCCTTGGCTCTCTGGCTTCTGCAAAGTGAGACTGAGTGTCTGGGAGAGTAGCTGTGAGGGCAGGGAGGCATGGCTCACAATCAGGACAGCCTCAGGTCTGCTCTCTTCCTGGTATCCTACAGCATCAGAACAGACCAGACCGTCTTAGAGAGCGACTAGTTTATTATAGAACACAGAACTAAAGTCAAATATGAAGCCGACTTTAATTGACAATGGATGAGTTGTGAGCACACCCAAAGGAAGTATGAACTCACTCACAGTGCCTTTAAGTGGGAAAGAGCTGGGCGTGGCGTGCACTACAGAGGTGAGGCAGGCGCATCTCTGTGAGGTGGAGATGAACCTGGCCTATATAGTCGCAGGTCAGCCAGGGTCACACAGCAAGACACTGTCTCAAAAATCAAAGACAAGAAGGAAGAGGAGAAAGAAAAAAAGAAGAAGAAGGGGGGTAATCCACGAGGGTCTGAAATGTACATGTGCGTCTGGACAATGCACGCTTAGGGGCATTTAGAATTTGTGTTTCTAATTGAGTTTGAGGCCCTAAATCTATTGATATCATATAACTGTGTAATTTTTGTTTCAGTTGGTAGAGATTGATCACCATCAATCATAAAACAGCTTAAAATTCTTAATGGGAAGCATTCCTCCCAACTCCATCACTGTCTGTGCCACTTTCCGGTGTTGGTAAGGGCAGTAAAGTAGTCTAAAATCCCACCCCAAGCTTGAAGTGCTTACTTGGAGCGATGCGCTAGAATAAAGTGAGCTGCCCTCCCCCTCCTACAGAACGCTCACCAATGTCTGCAGAACACGAGCATCCTTACAAGCAGGTCCTAGAAGGGCAAGGCATGGGTGCCAGGGTGAGGCTGGCATATGGTACTGCAGGGTACAATATTTTTAGCACCCTTTACCAACTAACGCAGTTTCTCACAAGACAATGCTGCTATGCACCTACGCGTTCACTCAAGAGAACATGTCCTTTCTTTCACCTTTTGCTTAATTTTATTCTTGAAATTTGGCTATAATACAGCAGTAAGATACAGGCTGCACTTGCCTCTTCAGATGTGCCATGAGGTACCGGAGGGTCTCACAGTGGGCAGGCGGCAGCTGTCTCAGTGCTTCATGAAGGGTCTCCAACTGCTCGTCAGAGTCCATGATTTCTACAATAGCAAGGAGAGATGCTCTAGTTGTAAACGGATGGAAATGCTTATAGAATACTCTTCCATGTTTTTGTAAAGCAAGCGAAAATGATTTCTCACAGAACAAAAACAACTGTCCAATGCCATCCTAGGTTCAATGTGAGAACAGGGTTGCTTTTTCCCACTTGCAGGTCTTAGGGAGCAGCAACTGAGGAAAATGGACACACTAGAGATTTGGAATGTAACTGACAAATCCAGACACATGTAGACACACACAGAAAGCCTATATACTCTAATGAGTTCATCTGAGAACATTATAGAACATACATATTGCTCAAAATATTTTGGACACCCTCCCCCCACCATAGTATACAATCAAGCTAATCCACGGCCTCTTGTGACTCCTGGCAAAACCTTATTGATACTCTTTTTTTCTTCTTTTTATAATGACATTGTTTTTCTTTGCAGTGGTATGGGCAGAACCCGTGCCTCATAAATACTAGGCAAGTACTCTACCACAGAGCAATACCCCAGCCCTTCATCTTTCTAAGCCAAGAAATATCTCACCTAACATTTGTTTGCTGTAGTTATTATATTGTGTGTTATATAACAAAATGAAGTCTCCCTTCAAAGCATGAGGACTCCCCATTTCTGAGACTGTGTTCTGAAGAATACACAGCAGGCAGTTCTAAGTGTGCTGTGCCACGGTGGGGTACTAGGAGAAGGGGGCTCTTCCAAAGGAGTCCACCATGAAGGGAAGACCTCCATCTGGACCTCTGAGATCTGCACTGAGGGCTCACACACCAGGCCGTTACTGTGGCAACTCTGCTCGATCTATCAATCACACCTGTAACACGAACAGCTGAAGCTGTTGCAACCCTGTGCTCTTGAAGAAGCACCACAGCACATTCTCTGCTTACAAGGAGTGCTGTAAACGCTGCTCTCAGCCCGACCACAAAAAGGCCTCACACTGGAGTCCTTGAAGTGCTGGGAAGGTTCCACCTGCCCAGGAGCCTTCTGTCTGTTTCAGACGGACAGCTCAATTCTGGTCTTGCTTGTATCCACAGCCCAGCTCGAGGACAACGTGTACCGTGTACCGTGTACACTGTGTACACTCTGTACATTGTATACCTTGTGTACCGTGTGCACTGTGTACACTCTGTACATTGTATACCGTGTGTACCGTGTACACTCTGTACACTCTGTACATTGGGCCCAGTAAAGGCCAGTGAAGAACAAAGGCTGAGCTTCGAGTGCGGCAAAGCAGGCGACTCTCAGAGCGACAGTGACTGAAGCTTTTTAGTTCACAAGAACCTCTGACTGCTTCTCAGCTTTGGTCCAAAGCTTCCTCCATCCCTGCTTCATTTCTTTATAACAAAGAATTTCTTCTTTGCCTTTTGCCATGATAGATAATGCGTGACCTCCAAACTGTGGGGACTTTAAAGGGTATCTGTTCATAACACAGCTATTTTCTCAGACACTGAAATTCAGTAATTGAATTTCTAGAATAAAGAAAAGGAAATTCTGTTTACTGTGGAAAGCTAGCTCTTAGTATAGGGCTAAATTAATTTGAAACTGCATGATTTCAGAAATTAAAAGCAGATTTCCCTTTTTAATTTCTACAATTCATCTAGACTAGGAGAAGCTTGAGACAGTGGGAGGCTGCAGATAGCACTGGTGCTAGCTCAGGGGCGCTTAGCTCCTCCTGGAGGGGCTGACAGTAAAGACTGAGGCCAGCATCGCTGCACAGACTCCACAAGAATGAGGCAGGTGTGGTGAGACAGCCCAAAGGATGCAAGTGCTGGGTGCTTGGATTTTAAAGGTCAGGAAAAGCTCAACGTGATGGAAAGGTCTTGAGTACAGCCTCAGAGGAGTGAAGGAACGAGCTGAGGAGGGAAAAGGGTTCCAGCTGAGCTGAGCTGAGAGTACATGCTGGTAAGACTGAGGGCCAGTGGAGCAGATATGGCTGCAGAGGAGAAGGAAGGGGTGATATCAGAGGAAAACACTTTTCCTCATGTCAGCTGTGGGCAACTCAACTCTGAAGATTTATGGAGAGAAATGGGAAGGTTATGAATGAAGTTGGGCTGATGTTCATTTAAACATGCTATTATTTAGGCACTTATTTGTGTGAGTAGGCACGGCATGTGTGTGGCGGTGAGTTCTCTCTACCACATGGGCACTTGGTGGCAAGTGCCTTTTACCCACTGACCCCTCGTACTGGCACTAACGTTCATTTTCTATTGCCCCTTCCTCTAGCTGCCATGCAGAGCACAAACTACAGAAGGGCACACGCAATGGCAGAAAGACCGTTCCAGCAGCTAACACGAGGCCCAGGGGCTGCAACAGCAGTTTGGAGATGGCAGCAGTGTGAGTGATGATGACTGTTTTATTCTGAATATATTTCAAAGGTAGAGTCCATGAGAGTTCCTGCTGGGGAATGTGTAAGAAAAACATGAGAACAAGGGAATGATCAAGGTTTGGATGCAGACAGCTGGGAGGGAGGGAGGTCGGGGGATAGCACTATCTGAGATTTTCAGATAGACAAATCAATGTGCTGACCTGGATGAACTTGCTGCTGCAGAAAGAGCCCCCCCCCCATTTCCAACTGGTTCCAGTTGGAAACATGGTAAAATGTACTGAATACCTGACATCAAAGTGACCAGAGTCTCCCCTGGACATCAGCCTCCCCCTGCTCTGCCCCATTCTCCCATGCACACAAGTATTGCCCATTGTCAATTTTCTAGAGAACAAAACTTTTAGTCCCAAGACTGTTACAGCATAATTTAAGAGGCAAGCAGGAAAAATGGAAGGTGTTCAGAGACAACTGGGCATCATCAGATTAGCGGGCATCAAATATAGGCAGTCCGGCATGTGGGGGACAGGAGGGCATCGCAGCAGGCAGGTTTCTCTGGGCCATCAGTGGCCTGACTGTCTACAGAAGAGCAGCAAGAATGCAGTTACTGGTGGTTTCAAGACTGAAGCCAGGCAGTGGCCTTTAATCCCAGCACTCAGGAAGCATAGGAAGATGAATCTGAGTTCACGGTCAGCCAGAGTGAGTTCAGGACAGCTAGGGCCACACAGAGAAACCCTGACTCAACAAACAAACCCAAACCAAAACCAGGAAAACCAACTAACCAACCCAACCTCCAAACTAAACAATGAATTAAAGGAAAAAGTCTATATAATCGTTTAGAATATTTATTTAATGACTTAAGTCTGTCCATCTCCAGGTAAAATTCCAAGTTTAATAGTCAACAAATATTTAACACCTAACTATTACTTAAATGAGGGACTACCCAGGCTCTGAGGCGACAATCATGTCCTGAAGGGATTGCCAGTTTGCAGCAAGGGAACCAAGTCATGGGCACCGCCTGCCCCACGACGGGAATGAGGCCCAGGGTGGGGTGTAACAAATGGAAAAGGAATGCATGGCAGAGCTGGAGAAGGACCGGGAAAGATGGGCCTGGAAAGCGTGGATACTGAGTGCAAGGAAGTGAACACTCGGGGCCTGGATCAGGAGCTAATTAAGGTGCATCTGGAGTGTGTACTGTTAATTCTCTATAGAGAAGTTCAGTGTGAGAGTAAAACTTCCTTAAGCGACAGGAATTATCAAGCTCAGAGTGGAGAAGACCCAGAAAGATTTCCCTGCCGGGCTCATCCAAGGCTGCACACTTAGGTAGAGATGTGATGTCTAAGACCTGGAGAAAAGTGCTCTGACTCCTGGGCTGGGGACAGTCCCCCACGTGGTTTCCACCATGGTTAGAGAGTGCTCACGGATGCTGGCTTCTGACAAGACCCTGTAGTAAGGCCTGCCTCTGGGCCTCTGTTCTAGGGCAATAGTCTCCACTGGGGAACAGAGGGAAGAAGGGGCGGCAGCCGCAGACTTCAGGGGACGTTGGAGGGTGGCAGAGGCTGTGCAAAGCCGCCACGCTAGCATCCATGTCCTGCCCTCAGCCTCTCACATCAGCTGGAGTGGGGAAGCTGTTACAGCACAGCTCCGCTAGAATTTGCAGAAAAAAAGCTTTAACATCAGCGATCTCTGCTGTGAAAGAATGGTAAACAATACCAGAGATTTCTGGGGGGTGGAAACTGAGATGGTTTTAGAGGCCAAGAGTTGACTACATTAGGAAGTATCACCTAATCCTGCCCATCTCCCCACCGTCATAGGTCTTCTCCTGGTTCCTGTAGAGCTAGGCAGGGTGCAAAGTGGACAGAGCAAGAACCTCAATGAGAGAAGGACAAACAGGTTGGGGTGCAGGACCACTTCTAGCAATGTGACCTTGGTTAGTGGCAGGCAGCTCAGTTATACCTTTGTAATTGCCAAGGCCTTTGCTCTTCCTTCTGTGCTTTTTGAGGGATGCCTGTATTAGACACCTAAAGCAAGAAGCTGACTCCAGTGGGAAAGGACACTGTGTTCACAGCCATCAGCATCAAACAGGAACCATACATTTACAGGAATCACAGGGAGGGTACCAGGGGCTTTAATGTCACACAAATCACTTACTGGTTTAGATTATAAAGGAGATATTTATTTCTTTCCATTTTGGGGGAAAAAGGGGCTTGCTGATTTCAGAAAGGAAGGTTTCTGAAATAAATCCCACAGCAATGGCAATTGGTTTGGAAGAAAAACAAAGGGAAAGATGTTCCTGGGCAGTAAAGGTGGGGTAAGAAAGAAGGTGAGGTCATAAGAGAGAATGTGGAGCCCAAAGCCTCAGGATCTGACAAGAGGCTTGGGTGTTTCCAGATGGGGTGTGTGGTTCAGAGCTAGGTTTCATTCTAATCCCAAGCAGCACAGCAACAGCCACAGCCACAGCCACCTACGCTACTGTCAGGGGCTGTGTGAGCTGGGTGAGTAGCCCTCCGCAGGGCGTGCTTTCCGGTCTGGTGAGCAGCCCTCTGCAGGGCGTGCTTTCCGGTCTGGTGCCACAGCTGACGGCTACCTGCAAACTCCCTGGACAACCACAGCCAGCCCTGAGTCCACCCTGAGATGGGAGCAGTTAATCCCATCCGCATCTTCTAACTTCCAGTCAGACCTGCTCAAGCTGGCCTGAGAACGAAGGATGCCACAGCTCTGTGAAAGTCCACGTGAAGAAGCAAAGCAGAGGAATTGCTACATTACTAAGGAAGTGATGCTATTATTTAAAGGGAGGACATATGGGTTTACAGACAGAAGCAAAATGACAGAAATAGACTATCTTTTCTTTAAAAAATGTGATGCCAACACCTAAAATCTGTTAAGATTTCCCTTCTTTAAAAGGTGAGATGTGAATTACAGGTATGAATTTTGAAACACAATTTTGCAAATGAGCCATTTTCTTCTCAACTAGAATTAAAAAAAGCAAAAACCAAAACTCTGGCTGAGGAGTAGTGAGGCCTGAGTTCAGTTTCTTAATTCTGAAAACAAAGCAAAACCAAACAAACTCCTCGATGATGCAGAGCAGAGCCATGTTCCCGGGAGCACACTGAGGGGCTGGAGGCAGTCTGTGAGCCCTGAGGGCCTGTACACCCGGGTTAAGTGCTGAAACTGACAGGAATGTGTGCTGAATCAAACAAGACGGTTGTCTTGTTCCAACCTTGGGTTTATCTTGGTGAATGCAGGCCCACATCCAAGCAGTACGGTACAAATTATTTTGGAAAAGCAGCACAGTACAAAACTAAGGGTAGAAGGCATGGATAATCTGGGCTAGAGAATGTAAGTCTTGCAGACACATGGACTGGACTATGGAGAGAGCCGCAGGGGATGAACGGCACGAAAAGTGATCACTGGGGGAGAGGCAGAGCATTGGGTGGGGGACTCACACTTTTGTACTTACTGGCAGACTCTATGAACTTGGGGTAGGCATCATACGTGATGAGAGGAATTGGCAGATCCCTGAAGTACAGTTTAAGTGCACCAGTGATAATGTTGATATCTTCATACATGTTCACAGAAATATCCGCCTTTTCACCATCTTTTAAAAGAAAAAAATGTAAACACTGAATTCATAGCCAGTATCATTTTAATATGATTTGTGCATGATTAGCTTTTAAAGATAGGCAACACTTCATAATCAATTAACTATTTTATTCTAATTGTATAGAAGTTTGCCAGGATGTATACGGTTTGGGACTGGACAAGTGTATGTCTGAGTGATTCTGCGTGTTGAAGCGAGAGGCGCTATAGAACAGGAGACCGCTGACAGGTGTTAGGCGCTCAATTCTGAAGCAAGGCCATCTTCAGAGTCCTCCAGTGCTACTTAACTTAACCCCTGGCTAAAAAACCCTAAAATGCTCCACATTTTAAAAAAATGCCCCAAGAAAATGCGCCAAGATTCTGCGTGTTGAAGCGAGAGGCGCTATAGAACAGGAGACCGCTGACAGGTGTTAGGCACTCAATTCTGAAGCAAGGCCATCTTCAGAGTCCTCCAGTGCTACTAACTTAACCCCTGGCTATGATGCTTTTGTTAGTTAAGTGATTTTTATTTTAAAATAAAACAAAAAATACATTTTCATTACTAGCAACCAACACTATAGTTTCTAAGGTCAAATTCAGCATGAAACTTTATCTATACTAGTGACCCACTTTGGTAATTTTTCTCTTCTTAAGCTACTTATTTTTCCTTTTCCTTGCTCAGCTGTGCACATGCACGTGTGTGTGTGAGGGAGAGAGAGAAAGAGAGAGAGAGAAAGAGAAAGGGAGAGAGAGAGAGAGAGAATGAAGTGGAAATAACTTTACATTTTATAGTTGCCTGAGAATTCCCAGGGGAATAATGCAGTTTTGCCTTCTTTCTGTTTTATTGAAATACAGTGTGCAAAAAGAGAACACGGGCCAGGCCTGCCGACCTGAGTTTGTTCCCCAGGAACCAAATGGTGGAAGGCAAGAGTCCACTCTTTTAAGTTGTTCTCTGACCTCCACATAGGTACCACCCCTAATACGTGCAATGCCGATGATAAAGGTCCCTTGTTTTATCCACACCTGGTGTCACAGAAATAACATCTGGATCTTGCCTAACCAAGTCCTATGAGTAAATAAGGCAGTGAGAAACAAAAAAGCAAAAAAAAAAAAAAACCCTAAAATGCTCCACATTTTAAATAAAATGCCCCAAGAAAATGCGCCAAGATTCTGCGTGTTGAAGCGAGAGGCGCTATAGAACAGGAGACCGCTGACAGGTGTTAGGCACTCAATTCTGAAGCAAGGCCATCTTCAGAGTCCTCCAGTGCTGTCCTGTGTTTAATAACATCTGAACTTGTAGGCAAGATGGCTCGGCAGTTAATAGCACTGGCTGCTCTTCCAGAGGACCTGGGTTAAATTCCCAGTACCCACATGGCAGCTCACAACTGTCTTTTAACTCCAGTTCCAGGGGATCTGACACCCTCACAGGCAAAATATCAATGAATATAAATTAAAAATAAAAAAAAAATCTCAATTTTATCTATTCAAGATTTAATTAGTATCATTTCCTTGATAGCTATATCTGTATGTGTCTGCATGCCTATGTGTGTGCACAGGGGAACAGACTTTAGCAGTGAGAAGAATGTTAGTAAACTACAACACACACAAAAGACACCATCAATGCTTAGTGAAAGAAGTCAGCCTAAAATGGCTTCGTAACATGCAATTATAACTAGACAGGGTGGAAAGGTTTGTGATTACTGAGTATTTGGGGGAAGAAGGCACACGGGTAGAGTATGAGGATTTACGTTACATTAGTGACACTGTTCTGCATGGTACTGTGATGTAGACAAAGATACCCAGTGTAGACTTTGGCTGTTAGTTAAAAATGTGTCAATGTTGGGCTATCAGTGATAACAGACACACAACACTAATTCAAGATGCTAAACCAGGCAGGGTGGGCACACCTGGATCCCAGTGTGCAGGAAGTGGGGGCAGGAAGGTCAAGAGTTCTAGACCAGCCTCGGTTAATACAGTGAAACCATCTCAAAAAGCAAAATCAAGTTAGTAATAGGGAATCGGGGAGTCCGTGCCAGTGGGAGGCACTGCACAGGAATTCACAGTACTTTCAGTTATATTTTTCTGAAATTCTAAAACTACTCCATAAAAGTCCAGAAAAAAATAATCCAGTCTCTCTGAAGAAACAAAGGACTGCAGCCTTTCTGAACTCATGGTCAATTTTGAGTCTGCTTCCGAGAACTTCCTTGCCATGCACAGGAAAGGACCAAGCAGGACGGAGTGCTTACTGGAAACAAAGGCAATGTCCCCTGTGGAAACACTAGGAAGCACATAGGCTATCTTGGCCTAAGGACCGGGAGAAGGCGACAGGGAACCCACAGGAAGGCAGGGACCAAAGGCAAGTATCACTACCACACAAGTCCTGACCTAGGGAAAAACAGTGAGTGTTTTTGCTTTTCTATTTTCTGCCACAGAGCTCCTGTTTCAAATACCTATTAATCATTTTTTTCTAGGAAGAATCCAGATTTCAAATATCCCTGTTTCCAGGGTATATAACCAATATGCCTGTTCCCAGGGTATGCAGGCCAGCTACTTCACCAATTTTTAGCTTGGAAAACAAGATGAAGTCACCATTCCTAGAGCCCCACTGTGTGAAGATGCTGTTAGAATTTGGACTGGGTGTCCTTTATCATTCAGATAACTCAGTGGAGGTACCCAGAACAAGCCACCCTCCTTTCACTGTTCTCTAGGATGCAGCGCCCACTGTCAGCGCCGTCACTGTTCTCTAGGCTGCAGCGCCCACTGTCAGCGCCGTCACTGTTCTCTAGGCTGCAGTGTCCACTGTCAGCGCCGTCACTGTTCTCTAGGCTGCAGTGTCCACTGTCAGCGCCGTCACTGTTCTCTAGGCTGCAGTGTCCACTGTCAGCGCCGTCACTGTTCTCTAGGATGCAGCGTCCACTGTCAGCGCCGTCACTGTTCTCTAGGCTGCAGTGTCCACTGTCAGCGCCGTCACTGTTCTCTAGGCTGCAGCGCCCACTGTCAGCGCCATCACTGTTCTCTAGGCTGCAGCGCCCACTGTCAGCGCCGTCACTGTTCTCTAGGCTGCAGTGTCCACTGTCAGCGCCATCACTAATATTTTCCTTTATGGAACTTATAAAAATGAAGCTTATAACCAGTGTGTGCTGACTATCAGGCCTACAGATGCGAGGACCGAGAACACAGGTTAACTACTAAATTAAATAACACAGTGACTGGCATATGTCAGTACCTTAAAGTAATGTTTTGAGTGACTATATCAGCAGAAATAAAATTTCAAAAAGCTAGGAGCCTAAAAGATTAATAATCTTGGGTACAATAGACATAATTATTAAGATAGTTCTTTTAAAACCTGATTTAATAGTATAAGAACAGACAGGATGACCAATGGAACAGAATAGAAGACCCGAATATCAATCCACACATCTTTGAACACTTGATCTTTGATAAAAAAGCAAAAAATATCAAATGGAAAAAAGAAAGCATATTTAACAAGTGGTGCTGGCATAACTGGATACCAACATGCAGAAGAATGAAAATAGACCCATATCTATCACCATGCACAAAACTCAAGTCCAAATGGATCAAAGACCTCAACATAAAGCCAACCCACACTGAACCTTATAGAAGAAAAAGTGGGAAGTACACTTGAACG